>JAEQBA010000165.1:0-54074 GCA_019434445.1 Phalangium opilio | reverse complement strand
ATTTAGTCTCAGTAACGAGACTTTTTGTAATTCGGCGCCGTAGAAAACACCCAGAATTTGCTCCCCCTTTAAATCCGCTACGCGATAGAACGGGTGGTGACCTGGGTATGACGTCACAACGCGAAATATTTCGTCAGTACGTGCCTCCCGAGCTGGTTTTCTAAATACCCGACTAGCTATAGAGAGACGCACGTAGTCGCCAACTTTAAGCCTCGGTGCGTATCGGTAATGCCGTTTGATTTCCCGTACACAGTTTATTCCAAATGATTGATTCGTTTCTATATTAACATGAACCGGTGCAATTCCAGTAGTTGAATGAACCCGTTCATTATAGGCTTGAGTAATTAAGGTAAATATTTAACGTAATTTTTATACCCCGTGGCCGTAATAACCCGGGCAATTTGTTCCTTAATTGTTCTAATAAAGCGTTCCGCGAGACTGGCTTATGCTGACTCCGGGCAAAATGTATTTGCACATTGTGCCGTTTCAAGAAGGAATCAAAGTTGCGCGAACTAAATTCTCCACCGTAGTCCGTGTATATTTTTAAAGGGATCCCTCTCTCGAAATATTTTTTTAAAAGCCTCGATAACCTCGCCAGATTTTTGTTTCTAGAGGTACTGTCCATCCTTAGCGGCTTAAGACGTCAATGACGCACAAAACATAGCGAACATTTTTATTAAAACGTTTTAATTTCGGTAGATCCAACAATCAGCTTGAAAACATCGTCCATGCTCGAAGCGTACACCTGGTTAGTTTTGAATCGGAAACGTCGAAATCGATGTTTCGTGTAGGCGGTTTTTCTCGAGAAAGGCGATTACTTTTGCTTTTGGCACGTCGGTAAGGCCTTTTGTAATCTGGCTAGCGACCCATAGGCGGCCGGATTAGCCACGTCGTAATAAATTTTTCTAATTTTAGCGTCCATGTCTTAACAAGTATAATAACGACTAAATGGTTTCCCAATAAACACTTTATTTAACACGCAAAGGTATTTTATAAAACAATATCTTAAACAATACGATATATCAGTACATTTATCTTAATAGCCATAAATCAAGGCATTCTTTAATCGGCAAAACTGTTGACAAAATAAGCGTAAATATCCTCTTGATCCTCGATCCATCCGTGTTCGGTCTCAAATTGATGCAAAATTTTCTCACGATCCAGTTGAGCAACGCTTCGTGCAAATTACGCTCGACTCTCGATCGCTGAAATTTGTGTCAATTCCGAGCAGCTTTGAGAGTGGCATATTTGTTTTCGACACTCGACGTTGGAGCAAGTGGAAGTGACGTCAAACAAAGTGGTAGTGAGCTCGTTTAAAATTAATTCGCGCATGCGACAGACAGCTATCCCTTTAGCCTTGAGATCCTCGTCAATCAACGGCTTTAAGTCGATCAATGTCTGCCATCCTGTTTGTTCAGGCTGAATCCTTCGCTGGTGCTAAAGTTGAGGAAATAACGACTGCCGCTGCCTCGTTCATAGTATCGAAGATCGATAGACGTTCATCTTTCGAGTTGACGAAGCATTCCAGCTTGATGCGCTCTTTGACGGGCAAACCAAATGATAGCGAGGTATTTTTCCGTCAAAAAAGGACGTGAGTTCATTTTGAAACCGAAACAAAGCGTACCAGGCGTTAGGTTTAATATAGTTTTTGTACGCGTATCCGATCTTTGAATTAATATTTTAGGTTCAATTGATTCAATGACGCAAATGTCGAGCTTTGGCGTGACGGTGTGTACTTGGTGCATCTTGGCTCGCGACTGATATTGTATTTATAAAGTTTAGAGTCTTTTATACGTTGGGGTGATTAAATAATTTCTCTGTTTTTAGATATTATTACTGATTGTTTGGAAATTCGGCCATGACAATACACGTGACGTTTTCGGTTAGCGGAGAACTAAATCTTAACGATAATCGCAAGTTACAGTCTGGGGCATGGAATTTAAAACCTAACGAAGCGAGATGTTCTCTACTCAAATCAAAAACAACGACAAAAAAAGCCCTTCTTATATAAATCGTAAGAAATATATTTCCTCGGTCAAGACCTAATATCTCGAGAACCCTCGAATAAAGAATTGTAACATCTAACGTACTGGTCGTCGTCAAAATTAGGCGTAAACGGGATATCGGGATAATTTTGAGAATTTAAAGAGAATTGCATGAAATCGAGTTTGAAATGTTGGAGATCCAGGGGGTTAGAAGTTGCTTCCCCTACAAATTTTTTATTAGTAACGAAAGCCACGACAGTTCGCGAGGGTAATTGCCCCGTAAACAAGCTGTCCCTAATAAAATCTTGCGTTCCGGTGGTTATTAAGAAATTTTTCATAACAATAGAGTTTTTACTTCGTAGCGAGCGTTTATTCCCGAGTTTAACATCTGGCGTGAGCTAGTTGCAGTTCGGGATTAACCTCAATTTCGCGCGTAACAAAGTGCATTCCGTTAAATCAATCTTATACTTTTTGCCCGTTTCATCATGTGAATAATAGCAAAATCCGTGGAGCTTCGATGAAGTCTAATTCGCACCTCGATATTATCTAGTAAGAATTTGGGCGTTTTGAACATATCCAAAAATAATTCGCCAATTACATCGCACGTCTTTGATTGTGCCACGCGTTTAGCGCGACGACCAATACCATTATTTTCTTTGTTAATATTGGCATCTGCTAAAGCCGTCGCCGGATCGATAATGGTATCCAAATAATATAACATAGAAGTTAACCAGGAATTGGCCGCCGTTGTTTCCATAATTTAAAAGTATTTTAAATAGGCCATATATGGGTACATATTATTAGGTTGTTGGACAGCAACGCCATTGAGAAATAATTCTACTTGACAAAATAGCGAGGCAATTATTAAATTTGTTACCGAGACTTTCTTTTCCGCATCTGGAACGGGCCGTGCCGTCCTCGTGTAAAACGCGAAATTTTAATCTCAAAAGAGTTTTAGTCAAATCATGATAATTGTTGAGGGAGGAATGATAAATCTATATATTTTGCATTAGTTAGTGGGGCAATGGATAATGAGCAGTCGTTTTAGTCCCAACAATATTATTATTCACCACTGGCTTTTCAAATACTTCAAAGTCGGAAAGAACACTTTCGTAGGTCGACATGTTTAGTCTAGAAAATCGCGTTTAGTGCGTCGCTTAACACGTTTGCTCCGGCTTGTTTAGCAGTCCTCTTTCGTTTTCGGCCCGTCCCGCTTTGAGTGTTGACGAACCGGTCCACGCCTTTATGTAGTAGGGAATTTATAGATTGTTTGACATTTCGTTTAATCGATTCTCGAGGTGATATTCCGGGGTTTTGGGCATCGCTAATTACTCTACTCACACCGTTAACCCCACAGCTTCGGACGCTAAAGTACTAATGGCCGGCCTAATAAAGGGTGTAATTTTTGCGCAATAAAGAATTAAAGATGCCGCCAACACTGAGCGACCCCCAGATTGGAAAACGTTTGCGTGTAAAGCCGGAAGGGACGATCCTCTTTGGAAATACAGAGTGTATCTATTAGGCACCATTGCTCCTGTTCTATTGACGTCGACGCCTAAAAACAGTTTAATATATACTTTGCCCAAATTAAACGGGATATTTTCCCCGTAATCGGATTTCAATTCAATTTCAATTTCTTGTATATCGCTGGTTGAAATTGGATAAAAGTCGATATTATTAAATATTTCCTGGTTCTCCTCGTCTAGCAGCGAAAAAGCCGGCATTTTTATGAAACGTAGCAGAGGGGCTTGACCACCACCCACCACTTGTTGACGGATAATATTGGTATAACAAACATGGCATCGACGCCTCTCATGATATCAGCGGGGTACTCCGAAGTCTCGTTATTAAGATACCTCCATCTATTGATTGGCACTAAAGCCTAGCAGCCTCCCGAGCCCTCTTCCGGGTGTTGTTTTGGGAAACAAAATTGAGACCGTATCGTTCAGTTTTGAAACCGTCACGGTTCCGTCTACATTCTGCGTAAATTTTAGACTTTTCCTATGCGTCGGTGACATGGCTTCGCTCATAGCACTTAAAACATCGCTAATATGATAGTATACCCCGGAGGAATCTCGCACGCGAAATTATCAACTCGTCTGGCTTGAGACCCGGGTACATACGGTTGGTCAGCATAGTCGGGATCTTCTGGAAATCTATCCACATCGTATTCGCTAGTCCAAAAATTATTATTAGCCGTCAATGTCATTGATCTTAATCGGGGATTTACCAAAGCTACTCCCGAGTGACTGTGTTTAAAAAATTCTCCCTCTTCGGGAATGTTAAATAACTTGGCCATTGGACCAGCTACCGAGACGCGAACACCTGGCTCTATTTCGAGACGAACATAGTATCTATTTTCCGTTTCCGTTTTGAGAATGTACATTTTAAAATACTGGCGAGGCATATATTCTTGAACACCCAATAACTGATTTATAATTTTTAAATGTAAAGAGAAGGGAATTACGGCCCCGGTCGCCGTCAAATCGCAAGTATATTCGCCCGCGGGTATTTTGATTTTTGTGAAACTGGTCTTAGTAAATAGATACATTAGCGAGTCATGAACGCGATAATTGACAAATGTGTCATTAGTTGTTTTGAAATGTGTAAAATTACGCTCTAAAGGTTTAGTGGATAGAAACGTCCCACCAACGTATTCAGCTTCTAAATTTAATATATCGCGCAATTCTTTTGGGAAGAGCATTTCAATTTTTGCCGGACAATGGACTCTAAAATAATGCTCCGCTCCTTGTTTAATAACGCTAAATTCGCCTGTTGCAATCTTAGAGGGTCAAAATTGCGCGCAGTTATTTGTAGGTTTTCGGCAATATCTTCATAAATCTTGTAATCATCTGTCGATCTAAACTCGCCTGACATTTTAAAAAAGAAATAAAGCCACGGTTCTTCCAAGGGGTATAGCGCTTTATGGTTCTATTGACTCGATATTCTAGATAGCATTGTTTTCGTTTATGGTATATTCTTGTACCGTCATCCTCAAAGGACCAGATTGATTGCGTCCTGTGTAGTATTTATTGGGGTCAAGATCGAGCAATTTAGCTAGTTGGGGAGAAATTTAATTTCCACCCTTCCGGTGTTTTAAAATTATACTGATATATACATCACCCCGATTATCTATAGTGTGATATTGACTTCAATTTTTTTAAATACTAATTTTTTTAAAGTACGCGTTACGGCTTTAAAGCCCTTCGGCGTTTTCTCTGGCGTTTTACTGGCTCTAAAAGTTTGCGGTAAGAACAATATTTTATAGTTATCATAATCTTCGGGGTTAATTTGCTTAGGCTTTTCAGAGATAATTGGCTCGGGTTTTTTCTTTGGCGGATCAACCGGCTGCGGAAACAAGGGTTTTTCATCAATCGCTGGTGGGGAGGGGGTCGGTAATACGGGTAGCTCAAAAGTAGAGGATGTTGTAGAGTCTGGAGATTTTGAGAGATCAGGCTTGGATAGGTCGGGTTTTGATAGGTCGGGGTTCGGTAAGTCGGGGTTCGGTAAGTCGGGTTTCGGTAAGTCGGGGTCGGTGAGTCAGGTTTTGGGGGTCTGGAAATATATATTTCCTCAACCTCCGTTGGCGAGGGGGTCGGCGTCAGTGGTTCGAAGGTAGAGGGTTTCGGGGCCTCTTGTTTTGATAGATCAGGTTTATATGGGTCCGGAGCTGGAATTTTGGGGGGATCCGGAGCGGTATTTGGGGATCCGGAGCTGGTATTTTAGGGGGATCCGGAACTGGTATTTTAGGGGATCCGGAGCTGGTATTTTGGGGGGATCCGGAGCTGGTATTTTAGTAGGGGGATCCGGAACTGGTATTTTAGGGGATCCGGAGCTGGTATTTTAGGGGGATCCGGAACTGTATTTTAGGGGGGATCCGGAACTGGTATTTTAGGGGGATCCGGAACTGGTATTTTGGGGGGATCCGGAGCTGGTATTTTAGGGGATCCGGACTGGTATTTAGGGGGATCCGGAGCTGGTATTTTGGGGGGATCCGGAACTGGTATTTTAGGGGGATCCGAGCTGGTATTTTGGGGGGATCCGGAGCTGGTATTTTTGGGGGATCCGGAGCTGGAAGCTTCGGTAGTTCAGGCTTGGGTGGCTGCGGTTTTGGCTTTGGCTTTGGCTTTGGTAACTCGGGCTTAGGTGGTTTGGGCTTTGGATAGTAGGGTTTCGGTAGGTCAGGTTTAGGGGGGTTTTTGTTTGGAAAAGTTATTTTGGGTGGAGGGGTTATTTAGCTGACTGTGGTTGTACAAGTACTACGGGTTCAGTCGTAGCAATAGGTATCGGAAGAAAAGGCGTAGTTCGCGGTAAAATAGGTATAGATGGCGGTACAGGTTTATATTCCGGCTGGGGCTTTTTTCTTATTGGCGGAACCTCATGGCTTGTTTTACGTTTAATGGCGGCTTTAGGAATGTACTTGTAATCAAATTTTTTTTTAAAACTATCTCCAACATTATCAATTTCGATTTCCACGTAATTATTAGTGTAATTTAAACTTATATTTTTAGCATGCTTTGATACAGGATATTTGGATATATATGGAACATCTTCGTAATTATTCTCTTTAAATTCAAATAGCGTGGTCAAGGGGGAATCAGCTGGTATTTTGAACCGTATGTTTTCCTCTCCTAAAACTTGCAGGTAAACGGGAAAGTTTGTATCTAACTGTTTTCCCAGGGCCCCGTCTTTATATTATTCACTAATTTAAAAGATAATTTGCCTTTTAAATACGGATGACTGTTTACATCATCATTTAACAGCTCGACAAAATTTTGGGGCAGTTCGTACTCTTTGGTCTTGGTATAACGATTGACAGGTATCTCTATTTTTTGATATTCAACAGGCTCTCGAACAGCTGCATAGTTGTCACGGTTCGGGTCACTTACAACCTGAATTTCAAACTTGTTAAACTCTTCGCTTATATTCACCCAATGATTTGGAAATATGATTTCTGCCAGCCCAACTTCATAATCGCTAGTCAAGTTAAGAGGTTGATGCAAATAATTTTTAAAACTTGATTGGGTATTGTTTGGATATATATCTAGACACGTATTAGACGCTAAAGTTAAAAAAAGTCGTCATTCATGACTAACGCCTGTTTATCAACTAACCCCAACTTCTTAAACAAACCTTATTTTATACATAAAAAGATCGTCCATAGCTCGGTAGACTGGCCGGGATTTGAACTCGCCACCTTTTTGGGTATTACATTAGTAGACCCTGCCTTTAACCACTGAGCTATGGACGATCTTAAAATACCCGCCGTTTATCTTCATCAAAAAAAACTTTAAAAATTCTTAAACTTTTAAAGTCGTTACCCTTGAAAAATCTACGTAGCTAGGTAATTGACCTTACCCGATTCCGATAAAAAAGACAACGCCCTGGTTAGATTGAGCCGGTTTCAACCTGTTTTCAAGCGATTATTATATAAGACGTTGGGCTTTAATAGTACGTTTCAGGGTGTGGTCGACAGGGTGTGGTCCTTAAAAAATAAATTTTTTTATCTAGAGAAATTGTTTAATATTAAATCGGCTCTCGGTCATTTAGTATATAAGCTCCGTGTTTCGTGAAGAAAGTTATCAGTTGCTCAGCTATGCTCTTAAAAGTCCAACTAAAGATGTCTTGCTTTAACTCGTGCCGCTTTTGTTGGGTGAGTAAAGACCAAACTCAATTTTCCAACGGAAAAGGGACCAATTTCGATTATGCCAACTGTCTCTTCTCGGGCATTGCCTGAAAAGGGACCAATTTCGATTCATGGGCTAGATTTACGTAGTTTTTCGGGACAATCTCTACTCTGACTGCCCGAAAAGCTGCGTAAATTTGTCTGAAGTCGCAATTTCCATCGCGACTTCTCCTGACAGAGTGACTAAGCCATCAGTAAGCTATTTTCGTGCATCCTGATGGCTAATGTCGAGGAGGTTCATGAATCGCCCTTCATTGCAGTGTGATATGCGTCCACACAACGGACTATCGCAATGAAGGAAAATCGAGTTTAAATTAAGTCCTGCTACTTCTTCCGCGGCAAGACTTAATTTGACGTGTTTTCCATTGGTCTCTTGAAAGTTGCGTAAAATTTGTGTGAAGTCGGCTCAGCCATTAGAATGCACGAACAAAGCCTTTTGGTTGTGGTTCGATTTCATTCGCAAGGTCGAGCTGACACTGCAATGAAGGAGAAGTTCTGGCTCAAACAACCAGACCAGAACAAGAAGACCAGGCCCCCACAGTGGCTCGGATGTAACTTCCTTCGGGAGGTAAAGGGTCAACGAAGAATTTTATAGGACATGGCCCGTACAACCCGACAAGCCCTGCCACCGCATAAGGTTCTGCGTACCCTGCACCAACTGGAGCACGTTCTCTTCAGTGAGGCCTTGACTTTGATGTCCTTCTCAAACTTAACAGCTGTTCGCTCGATCAACGTGGATAGGATTCGGAGCCGAAATGCCCAAGATCTTCATGAATCAATGGAGGCATGTACCACCAGAGTGCCTGAAAAAAGCTAGTGGCCGACGCCCCGCTAGAGTGAATGCCACGTTGATGTCGTGAAATTGTTAATAAAACGCGGCGCTAATTACGATTTAAAGACCGGCTTTCAGTTAAGATTTCGACTAAAATATCAAGTTTTGAAAATCAAAATGTCACTTTGAGCAAGATGCTTTTTACGCTAGAGATAAAAACAACTACCTTCAAAATTTCGATTTAAAGACTGGTTTTCATTAGCGGTAAAAGTAGCGGTAAATATTTTTGTTTTTTAATTTAGAATTTAGTATGTAACACGGTTTTTATGTGGGAACAAGCCACAACTCAAAGAAAAGAAGTATTGACCTTCTTAATTGCAAACAATGGCAATATCTTTGTTTATATTTATATTCTTGTTAATCTGTATTATTTTATTGTCTATAGTATTTGGTATTGTTATTAAAAAAAATCTTTATTTATATATCTGGCTTTGTTTCTTAGACATATTTAAAAGGTTTATGGCGGGAAATTCAAACGGGGATCTTGCGAAATAACACAGGTCTGGGTTGATCCATTAAAAGGATCATAAAGGAGACAAAGCATGCTGGAAGGCAGGGTATGTCAGGTAGGAGTTTAGCTTAATCTTTGTTTGGAAGTTTGGTGGATGAGGAGAGGGCGGCCATCTTGGGGTGGCGGCCATCTTGGATCTCTGCGAATCTAGGTAGTCCCTACTACTGGTATCGGAGCGAGTGCTTTTGTACCGCTTTTCAAGAATAGAACTAAGACTTGGTTGAGCTAGTCCGATAAAATCTAGTGGCTTGGATATCTGGCTGTCACCCAGAAGGCCCGGGTTCGATTCCCGGTATCCGAACGAGTGCATTTGTACCGATTTTGAAGAATAAAATTAAGGATATAGGTTTATGAATAGAATTAAGACTTGGTTGAGCTAGTCCGATGTGGTCTAGTGGGTAGGCTACCTGGCTTTCACCCAGAAGGCCCGGGTTCGATTCCCGGTATCGGAGAATGTGCTTTGTACGGCTTTTAAAGAAAAATTTAAAGACACATTTATAGGAATAATATCTAGGGTCGGTCAAACCAGTCCGATATAGTCTAGTGGCTAGGATATCTGGCTCTCACCCAGAAGGCCCGTGTTCGATTCCCTGTATCGGACCGAGTGCTTTTGTACCGTTTTTGAAAAATAAACTTAAGGATATAGGTTTATGAATAGAATTAAGACTTGGTTGAGCAAGTCCGGTATGGTCTTGTGGCTAGGATATCTGGCTTTCACCCAGAAGGCCCGTGTTCGATTCCCGATATCGGAGCGAGTGCTTTTGTACCGCTTTTCAAAAATAGAACTAAGACTTGGTTGAGCTAGTCCGATATAATCTAGTGGCTAGGATATCTGGCCCTCACCTAGAAGGCCCGGGTTCGATTCCCGGTATCGGAACGAGTGCTTTCGTACCGCTTTTCAAGAATAGAATTAAGACTTGGTCGAGCAAGTCCGATATGGTCTAGTGGCTAGGATACTTGGATTTCACCCAGAAGGCCCGGGTTCGATTCCCGGTATCGGAACGAGTGCTTTTGTACCGTTTTTGAAGAATAAAATTAAGGATATAGTCTTATGAATAGAATTAAGACATGGTTAAGCAAGTCCGATATGGTCTAGTGGCTAGGATATCTGGCTTTCACCCAGAAGGCCCGGGTTCGATTCCCGGTATCGGAGACTGTGCTTTGTACAGCTTTTAAAGAATAAAATTAAGGATATAGTCTTATGAATAGAAGTAAGACTTGGTCGAGCAAGTCCGATATGGTCTAGTGGCTAGGATACATGGCTTCACCCAGAAGGCCCGGGTTCGACTTCCGGTATCGGAACGAGTGCTTTTGTACCGTTTTTGAAGAATAAAATTAAGGATATAGGTTTATGAATAGAATTAAGACTTAGTTAAGCAAGTCCGATATGGTCTAGTGGCTAGAATATCTGGCTTTCACCCAGAAGGGCCGTGTTCGATTCCCGGTATCGGAGCGAGTGCTTTTGTACCGCTTTTCAAGAATAGAACTAAGACTTGGTCGAGCAAGTCCGATATGGTCTAGTGGCAAGGATATCTGGCTTTCACCCAGAAGGCCCGGGTTCGATTCCCGGTATCGGAGAATGTGCTTTGTACAGCTTTTAAAGAAAAATTTAAAGACACAATTATAGGATTAATATCAAGGGTTGCTCAAACTAGTCCGATATGGTATAGTGGCCACAAACAGAAGGCCCAGGTTCGATTCCTGGTATCGGAGCGAGTTTTTTTGTACCGGTTTTCAAGAATAGAATTAAGACTTGGTTCAGCTAGTCCGATATAGTCTAGTGGCTAGGATACCTGGTTTCACCCAGAAGGCCCGGGTTCGATTCCCGGTATCAAAACGAGTGCTTTTGTGTCCTTTTTGAAGAATAAATTTAAGGATATAGGTTTATGAATAGAATTAAGACTTGGTTAAGCAAGTCCGATATGGTCTAGTGGCTAGGATATCTGGCTTTCACCCAGAAGGCCCGTGTTCGATTCCCGGTATCGGAGCGAGTGCTTTTGTACCGCTTTTCAAGAATAGAACTAAGACTTGGTTGAGCAGGTCCGATATAATCTAGTGGCTAGGACATCTGGCTCTCACCTAGAAGGCCCGGGTTGATTCCCGGTATCGGAGCGAGTGCTTTCGTACCGCTTTGCAAGAATAGAATTAAGACTTGGTTGAGCTAGTCCGATATGGTCTAGTGGCTAGGATACCTGGCTTTCACCCAGAAGGCCCGTGTTCGATTCCCGGTATCGGAGCGAGTGCTTTTGTACCGCTTTTCAAGAATAGAACAAAGACTTGGTTGAGCTAGTCCGATATAATCTATTGGCTAGGATATCTGGCTGTCACCCAGAAGGCCCGGGTTCGATTCCCGGTATCGGAGCGAGTGCTTTTGTACCGCTTTTCAAGAATAGAATTAAGACTTGGTTGAGCAAGTCCGATATGGACTAGTGGCTAAGATACCTGGCTTTCACCCAGAAGGCCCGGGTTCGATTCCCGGTATCCGAACGAGTGCTTTTGTACCGTTTTTGAAGAATAAAATTAAGGATATAGGTTTAAGAATAGAATTAAGACTCGGTTAAGTAAGTCCGATATGGTCTAGTGGCTAGGATATCTTGCTCTCACCCAGAAGGCCCGTGTTCGATTCCCGGTATCGGAGCGAGTGCTTTTGTACCGCTTTTCAAGAATAGAATTAAGACTTGGTTGAGCTAATCCGATGTGGTCTAGTGGGGAGGCTACCTGGCTTTCAACCAGAAGGCCCGTGTTCGATTCCCGGTATCGGAGCTAGTGCTTTTGTACCGCTTTTACAGAATAGAACTAAGACTTGGACGAGCAAGTCCGATATGGTCTAGTGGCAAGGATATCTGGCTTTCACCCAGAAGGCCCGGGTTCGATTCCCGGTATCGGAGACTGTGCTTTGTACAGCCTTTAAAGAATAAATTTAAAGACACATTTATAGGAATATGTAACAAGTTACTTTTGTTAGACTTCACTTTACGAACTTCTACAGTTCATTGCATCCTATAAATATGTATCTCTTAATACTGGACACACCTGCACTCACACCCCTGACCTTTTCAATACCTGTTGTTAACCCTTTCGTCACAGTACTCGAAATTGTAAAGAACGAGATGTTTTTCTCGCTTCTAAAAATAAACTCAAAAAACACCTTTTGTATTGATATCTTCAAAAGATCGAGATTCCTCTCCTCGCCCCTTGGTTAAACCCCTTGAATGATAAACGTATGAGAAGGAATCTCGAGTCACTTCGTTCTTAACCTCTGCAGTGTAATAAAGTTATCTTGGATTTTACCCCCACGGCTAAAATTATTTTTAAATAAGTTTGTACGCGAACTACAACGGCATAGCCAACCGCTGCGGGGCCTTATGACCCCAAAGTCCGCTACAACTTTGGTGGAGGCGCCGTGCTTCGATGTCGGTTTCCCTACCGAGTCGCCATCCTTGATGACTTCTTTTGCCGGAGGTTGCCGTCGTTCCTGACTGTTGCCGGTGGTACCATAGCGCCATTTTCCGTCGTGCATTTGGTCGCTCTTCGAGATCTATAGCATCGTTTTGGTTGTTGGGAGGAGAACTGCGGGACTCTTCAGCTGCACCAAAGATCACTCGAGTCGACTCCGACGTGGCTGCTTACCGTCAATCATTCTTCACTGCCGGACTGCGGGACGGTACGTTGCCGAACGAACGACAAACAACAAGAATTTCTGCCGTTGGACTGCGGGACAACGTGCCTCGAGGTGACCATCACAAACCCTCGACACTCATCAACTCCGTAAGGATTTACTCAGCTGCCGGACTGCGGGACGGCACGCTATAAGACGCATCACGCTTCGAAAATCTACCGTTGGACTGCGGGACAACGTGCTTATAGAACATTTTCACCGCGGATCGTCGCCCATCATCTCCGGAAGGACCGCGGGACTCCGGAGCGGCACTCTACGCCGAAAACAATAAGGTTGGACACAAACGATTTTTTTTCTAAAATTATCAACCTACTACTAGTACGGGACAATATTTTAATATCATTATTGTTTAAATCAAATGTGTATAATTTATGGATAAGGAAAGACGCTATACGCGATCTCAGGCCCGTAACTTAGATATTATTTCTTCTGGTGAAGAAACAGAAATTTATTCTCCCTCACAGGAATTTTTAAACGAAAACGAGGATAATCCTGTGTTATCAGATAACGTAGATTCAGATATAAACACAAACTGTTCAAATTATCAAAATCAGGATTCCTCTAACTTAGTAGACACAATGTCTTCAAAAGGTGATCCAAATGGTTCTGGAAATCCCAATTCAAATACAGCCACCCCTATAACCAGTAGTCTTACTTCGGGTACCGCAAACACTACCCCGACTACTAGCCAATCTTCTTTGGCTGACGATATTGCAAATCGTATGGGTGCTCTACTAGCTAATCTAGTAGCCCAACAAAACCAACAACAGTTAAATCTAATAACTGCTTTGACCAATGGTCAATTTAACTTGGGTTTTCCAGGGACCACTCCTACTGTTACTAATCCTATTAGTCCTAGTAGCTTAAGTAATTCGTCTAGCACGAATATGCCGCCATCAGGCGCTTCTCCTAGTGTTTTAAATGCTAATAGTAATCAAAGTAATTCTAATGTTAATGTACCGTCAACCAGTGGAAATGGTCAAATGTTGAACTCTTATAGCTTCCCTAATTTGTCCATTCCCCCTCCAAATTTTACAAATCCTAGTATATACGCTAGACCAGACCCACCGCAAATTCCTAAATTTCGCGCGGGAAAAGACCCTTTAATTTTCCTGTCGGAGGCTGAGCGTTTCCAAAGAATATGTAAATTAACTGACCCACAGTTAAGGGATTTAGTAGAAAGAATGTTAGAGGGCGACACTTTATACTGGTTTGACCGTATGGCGCGAAGTATTCCCACGTGGTCGGAGTTTAAAGAACACTTTTGCCGAGCATTTATCGGTGTAGATTTTAAGGAACAGCTGCAAAACAAGCTGAATAGGCGTAAGCAACGCGAAGACGAACCAGTCTTAGGTTTTATTCTAGAGATGGAACGTTTAGCACTACAGTATGACCCTTGCATGACTCCTCAAGCTGTAGTTACTCACATTCTCGACAGCCTTAATCCACATCTAATTCCCTTTATGAGGTTACCAGACAACCCGTACAAAAATCTTCTTAAGAGTTCTAAAGGAATTTCTTTGGAACCCGACGGAGCCCTTGGGATCATTTTCTAAAAAAACTATTTCCAAAGACTTCCTTGGAATTTCCTAAAGAATTCTTGAGATAAATTTCTAAAGAATGTCTTGGGACTATTTTCTAAAGAAATTCTTTAGGAATTCTAGAGATAAATTTCCAAAGAATGTTTAGGGATTATTTTCTGAAGAAATTCTTTAGGAATTCTAGAGATAAATTTCCAAAGAATGTCTAGGGATTATTTTCTGAAGAAATTCTTTAGGAATTCTAGACATAAATTTCCAAAGAATGTCTTGAGATTGTTTTCTAAACAAATTCTTCAGGAATTCTAGAAATAACTTTCCTAAGAATGTCTTGGGATTATTTTCTAAACAAATTCTTTAAGAATTCTAGAGATAAATTTCCAAAGAATGTCTTGGGATTATTTTCTAAACAAATTCTTTAGGAATTCTAGAGATAAATTTCCTAAGAAGGTCTAGGGATTATTTTCTAAAGAAATTCTTTGGGAATCCTAGAGATAAATTTCCTAAGAAAGTCCAGGGATTATTTTCTAAAGAAATTCTTTAGGAATTCTAGAGATAAATTTCCTAAGAAAGTCTAGGGATTATTTTCTAAAGAAATTCTTTAGGAATTCTAGAGATAAATTTCCTAAGAAAGTCTAGGGATTATTTTCCAACGAAATTCTTTAGGAATTCTTGAGATAAATTTCCAAAGAACGTCTAGGGAATATTTTCAAAGGAAATTCTTTAGGAATTCTTGAGATCAATTTCCAAAGAAGGTTTAGGGTTTATTTCCAAAAGAAATTCGTTAGAAATTATTGAGATAAATGTCCGGTGAAGCTCTAGGGTTTATTTTCCAACGAAATTCGTTTGGAATTCATGAGATAAATTTCCAAAGAAGGTTTATTTTCCAACGAAATTAGTTAAGAATTTTAGAGATGAATTTCAAAGGGCCAGATATATTGCAATTATGCGCAGCTTTACATAAAATTATCTCAAAATATTTTTACGCTAATTGTTTAGCTAAAGTTTCTAGATAGACATTAACTTGATGGTTAAAAAAATTAAAAAGGCTTGTTCCGCAGCTAAGGCTCAGCAAGCGCTGAAATGGAATGTTATATTTACCTATTTTTTTATTTTTTGGATTTTTTTTGCCTTTAATAATCCGTGAGGTGTTTACGTAAAGGATAAAATAGATTAAAAGTAAAATAAGAGTAATTAAAATCGTTGTGTTTAGATTTACCGGGAATCTAAGCTGTCAGTCGGAATTTTTGCTTAATTCTCTTATGGTATGTTTTATCTTTATTTCGAGCGTAATTAGAGTCCAAAATAAATATTTTTTTAAAAACATTGTAGAGAAAATTAGGTTAAATGCGTTTCTGATACTCGAAAAACTCTCAGTGAATATACATTGTTAAATTTAACAACAACGTCTGTATCTACTGCTTGGCCGTTAAAGCCTCCAAAACCCACTTAGTACCCCATACAATTGCACAAGATTAAAACTTTCTGCCGTTTACGGATGATTTTAAGTAGATTAAATGTCTGACTTCATAAGCAATTTCACACTGCATGCGAGAACTGCCCTCGCTATAAGGGGTGAAGTCGGAGGCTCCGGTGTAGTTCAGCCTATAAGAACTACACTTCCAGTATTGGGATATGGTTCTGCATGTAAGAACTATCCTCGTTTCAAGTGGCTAATTTAATTTACCCATTTCTCTATATATTTCCCAAGAAAATTCCATAGATATTTCCCACGAGAATTCCAAAGATATTTCCCACGAGAATTCCAAAGATATTTCCCAAGAAAATTCCCAAAGACATTTCCCAAGTAAATTCCAAAGACATTTCCCAATTAAATTCCAAAGACATTTCCCAAGAAAATTCCAAAGATATTTCCCAAGAAAATTCCAAAGATATTTCCCAAGAAAATTCCAAAGATATTTCCCAAGAAAATTCCAAAGATATTTCCCAAGAAAATTCCAAAGATATTTCCCAAAAAATTCCAAAGATATTTCCAAAGTAATTTCCAAAGAAAAAGAGGCCAATATTCCCCAATTTCCTAAAGAACGCCTTAAGGATTTCCAAAGAAATTTCCCAAGGAATTTTCTTAAGAGTTCTTAAGAAAATTTTTGTAAGGGAACCCAAGGCTAATAGATGTTCAAGAAAGCGCTCAAAAGGCAGAGAATCTGTGGAGGCGTTGTCAGGCTTTCGATGGTAGAAATCCGCGAAGCCAACGTCCCACCTTTCAAAATAGGCCTCGACCTGTCCAAAATTTAAACCCACCTCAAAATTCTAGGGACTCCATTCAGGGTACAGGGCTTCCTAAAAATAGCCACAATCCATCGCCACATGTAAATAATACCGCCAGTAATGTAGTCAGGGAACCTAAGCAAGTGCAATGTAAGAAATGCCACAGAATGGGACACAAGTCGTTTCAATGCCGCGCTAGGCGTCAAAATGGCAATAGGGCAAGCGAACACCACGCGTCTAACCCTCCCGGGACAGTTTCTAGTATAGCCACGGCGGCTAGCGAAGATGAATCTTCCCCAAATCAAATTTCAGGCGTGATTCAGGCTGCTCTCAATGAAGCCGTTTCAACGCAAACGTCACATGCCTTTTCGCCAATAGGTTCTTCTGTCACTGACAACCCCAGCTGGCAGAACCTCCCCCTAGAATACCCTAAAGGGCCCGATGACGAGAAAGTCATCCCTGAGAAAAATCTCAAAACAAAGGTACGAGTGGCAGCCCACCGACCTCAAGTAGAAATAACGTTAGGTCAATATAAAGGCTTAGCAGTGTTAGACAGTGGGGCAGAAATTTCCGCTATATCCACTACTCTATGGGGTAAAGCACGCGGTAAGTCAGATACTTTACGCCCGTGGTCAGGACCAAAAATGAATAACGCCGATTTAACCCCGTTTCACGTTATTGGTGAAGCCGCGTTAAACGTTACCATCGCCGGACGGTCTTGGATGTACGTGTTCGCCGTATCCAACTCCGTTGATAGCGATGTCGTTCTAGGTTGGGATTTTTCCGAATTTACGTTAATCCACGCTAAACCTCATTCAGGCACGTTTCATTTTGGGAATGAACCCACGGCGTACCCTTTAGCCAATGCTAACCCTTTACCTGCGCTAGCTATAATTGAACCTCTACGGCCTTGCACCCCTGTTGATTCCCCTATCATTCCAGCTGACACTTCTAGCGAAAACAGCACCCCTGTCGCCAACAAACATGCGGTCACCCCATGTGATTCAGAAGTCAGGGCTTTGATAGAAGAATTTCCCGAGGTTTTTACAGGTGAACCAGGCCGATGTACTTTGCTAAGGCATAAGATAGTATTAAATTCCCAGGAACCGTTTAAATCCAGAGCCTATCCCCTCTCCCCAGCTCGAAAAGCTATAGTTGACACGCAGCTCGAAGCCATCCCTTACAAAAATCTTCTTAAGAGTTCTAAAGGAATTTCTGTGGAACCCTACGGAGCCCTTGGGATCATTTTCTAAAGAAACAATTTCCAAAGACTTCCTTGGAATTTCCTAAAGAATTCTTGAGATAAATTTCCAAAGAATGTCTTGGGATTATTTTCCAAAGAAATTTTTTAGGAATTCTAAAGTTAAATTTCCAAAGAATGTCTTGGGATTATTTTCCAAAGAAATTCTTTAGGAATTCTAAAGATAAATTTCCAAAGAATGTCTTGGGTTTATTTTCCAAAGAAATTCTTTAGGAATTCTAAAGATAAATTTCCAAAGAATGTGTAAGGTTTATTTTCTAAAGAAATTCTTTAGGAATTCTAGAGATAAATTTCCAAAGAATGTCTTGGGATTATTTTCTAAAGAAATCTTTAGGAATTCTAGAGATATATTTCTTAAGAATGTCTTGGAATTATTTTCTAAAGAAATTCTTTAGAAATTCTAAAGATAAATCTCCAAAGAATGTATAAGGTTTATTTTCTAAAGAAATTCCTAAGGAATTCTAGAGATAAATTTCCTAAGAATGTCTTGGGATTATTTTTCCAAAGAAATTCTTAAGGAATTTTAGAGATAAATTTCCTAAGAATGTCTAGGGATTATTTTATAAAGGAATTCTTTAGGAACTCTAGAGCTAAATTTCCAAAGAAGATCTAGGGTTTATTTTCCAAAGAAATTCGTTTGGAATTCAAGAGATATATTTCCAAAGAAGGTCTAGGGTTTATTTTCCAACGAAATTAGTTAAGAATTTTAGAGATGAATTTCAAAGGGCCAGATATATTGCAATTATGCTTTACGTATAATTATCTCAAATATTTTTACCCAAATTGTTTATCTAAAGTTTTCCTTAACTTAATGGTTAAAAAATTTAAAAACTAGAGGTGTGCGGTTAACCGTTTCAATCGAATAATTCGATTTGGTATTCGATAAGCCCATTTTCACTATTCGATTCGAATATCGAATACCGAACTGACTATTCGGTTAAAGTTCGACTACCATAAATTTAGGTCCTTGGCTCTAGAGAGACCCACCTTATTTAAAAAAAATTTCATCCCAATTTTATTTGTCTCCCATCAAAAACTACCAGCAAGTGCATAGGAAAATTTTAAGAAATACTTGACCACCAATGAGGAGGGGTATTTTGAAATTTAGGAGCTTCTAATGTTCTTCTCCTTACTTTGTATTGACTATTGGCGAATATTACGGTTACTACCCGATTAACCGCGAATAGTTGGCCTAGTATTCGCGAATATTAGGGTTAAATATTCGCGGTTACTAGGCTTAACTATTCGCGATTAATCGGGAAGGAAAAACATTACCAAGGCCGAACTATTCGGTGTTCGATTTGGAATAAACTATTCGATTCGGTATTTGATAAGGAAAATTTTTTGGTATTCGATAACCGGTTCGATACCCAAAAAGTGGTATTTGCACACCCCTATTAAAAACGTTTAACGAAGGCTTGTTCCGTAGCTAAGGCTCAGCATGCGCTGAAATGAAATGTTATATTTACATATTTTTTTCTTTTTTTTTGCCTTTAATAATCCGTGAGGTGTTTATTTAAAGGATAAAATAGATTAAAAGTAAAGTAAGAGTAATTAAAATCGTTGTTTAGATTTACATGGAATCTAAGCTGGCAGTCGGAATTGTTGCTTAATTCTCTTATGGCATGTTTTATCTTTATTTCGAGCGTAATTAGAGTCCAAAATAAATATTTTTTTAGAAATATTGTAGAGATAATTAGGTTAAACGCGTTTCTGGTGCTCAAAAAACTCTCAATGAATATACATCGTTAAATTTAACAACAACGTATGGATCTACTGCTTGGCCATTAAAGCCTCCAAAACCCACTTAGTACCCTATACAATTGCACAAGGTTTAAACTTTCAGCCGTTTACGGATGTTTAAAAGTCTGACTTTATAAGCAATTTCACACTGCATGCGAGAATTTCCCTCGCTGTAAGGGGTGTAATTCACCATATAAGAACTGCATTCCCAGTATTGGGATATGGTTCTGCATGTGAGAGCTATCCTCGTTTCTAGGGACTAAATTAATTTACCCCATAACCTTCTCTATATGTTACCCAAGAAAATTCCATAGATATTTCCAAAGACATTTCCAAGTAAATTCCGAAGATATTTCTCAAGAAAATTCCAAAGATATTTCTCAAGAAAATTCCAAAGATATTTCCCAAGAAAATTCCAAAGATATTTCCCAAGAAAATTCCAAAGATATTTCCCAAGAAAATTCCAAAGATATTTCCCAAGGAAATTCCTAAGACATTTCCCAAAGAAATTCCAAAGACATTTCCCAAGAAAATTCCTAAGACATTTCCCAAGGAAATTCCAAAGACATTTCCCAAGGAAATTCCAAAGAGGTTTCCCAAGAAAATTCCAAAGATATTTCCCATGAAAATTGCAAAGATATTTCCCAAGAAAATTCCAAAGATATTTCTCAAGAAAATTCCAAAGACATTTCTCAAGAAAATTCCAAAGGTATTTCCCAAGAAAAATCCAAAGATATTTCCCATGAAAATTCCAAAGATATTTCCCAAGAAAATTCCAAAGATATTTCTCAAGAAAATTCCAAAGATATTTCCCAAGAAAATTCCAAAGATATTTCCCAAGAAAATTCCAAAGATATTTCCAAAGTAATTTCCAAAGAAAAAGAGGCCAATATTCCCCAATTTCCAAAAGAACGCCTTAAGGATTTCCAAAGCAATTTCCCAAGGAATTTTCTTAAGAGTTCTTAAGAAGATTTTTGTAAGGGATGCTCAAAAAGGGTATTATTCGAAAAAGTTTTTCACCGTATTCTTCCCCTTTGCTATTAGTCGGTAAGAAAACTACCTCAATCCCTCGCGTGTGTGGAGATTTTAGGAAACTAAACGAAATAACGGTCCCTGACGCTTTTCCCCTACCAATAATTAGGGATGAAATTAACCTCCTTGAAGGTGCAACTTGTTTTTCAATCATTGATTTGAAAGACGCGTTTTGGCAATTAGAACTTGATGAAGCCGCAAAACCCCTCACCGCAGTAGTCACCCACCGCGGGCTATTTGAATTTAACGTTTTGCCTTTTGGTCTTCGGAATTCTCCAGCTACTTTTCAAAGATGCATGGTCTTAATCTTTGGAAATGAATTAGGAAAATTTGTATTGATATACATTGACGACATTTTGGTTTACTCCAAAACTCGCGAAGAACACCACGTTCATCTTCATCACGTTCTAACCAAATTACGCGACGCTGGTCTAACCTGCCGTCCAGATAAATGCCAGTTTTATCGTTCTGAAATTTTATTCTTAGGCCATGTCGTTTCCGCGGCTGGTATTCAAGCTGACCCAGCTAAGGTACGCGTAATATCAGAATACCCTAGACCATCGAATGCTACAGACGTTAGAGCCTTCTTAGGTTGCGCCGGCTGGTATAGAGAGTTTATACCTGATTTCGCCGACTTATCCGAACCCCTGGTTAGGTTAACCAAGAAGGATACAATGTTCGAATGGAATTCGGCATGTGATGAGAGTTTTAACGCTTTAAAACAAAAATTAATCTCATCTCCTATCCTTAAAATGCCAAATTATCAGATGCCATTCTTCCTTCAAACTGACGCGAGCATGATAAGCCTAGGGGCGGTACTTTTTCAGACAGACATCAAAGGCACCGAACAAGTTGTCGCGTACGCTAGTAGAAAACTACAGCCTGCTCAATCTAGATATCACGCCACTGAACGCTAACTTCTCGCTGTGGTATGGGCGATCAATAAATTTCGTCACTACATTGAAGGAATAGAATTTACACTGATCATGGATAGTAGCGCTTTGCAATGGCTGCGCCGCATGAAAGATACGTCATCCAAGCTCACACGCTGGGCTATCCAGTTACAGGGTTTCACCTTTGAGGTAAAACACCGTAAAGGCGTTGACAATAAGGTCGCGGATGCACTCTCTCGCTACCCAATCCCTGATAATGGTGATCACCTGGATGCGGATAATCCAGATTTATTTGAGGACCTCATTAGCCGTCTCTGTCATTTCCTAAATGTTTCCGCCATTAAGAGCGCTGACCCAACTTCTGCCATAGTAGATTTTAATTTAACTGACGTGTTTGATAGGACTAAATTAGCTAAAGCACAAGATGACGATCCAAAGATCTTAGCGCTTAAAACCTATTTGCTATCTAGTCGCTTGCCAACAGATAAAAAGCTCGCTAGACGCATTAAACATAAAGCAGACCGTTACGTCATTGCAGAAAACGTGGTTTACCGCTTACAGGAAACAAGGCCTTGCCGCCACGAGCAAAAATGCGCGAAACCAATAGCTTGGCTTCCCATTATTCCTAGCGCATTGATACCCCACCTGCTGCGCGTGATACATGACGACCCCACTGCAGGACACCTAGGTATAGACAAAACGCTATGGCGCGCAAAAACAGTAGCTTATTGGAACACATTAAATCAAGACGTTCAAAATTACGTTAAGTCTTGCAAGAAATGTCAGGCTTACAAGTCTGACAATCAAAGCCCAGCTGGTCTCTTAGGCACCCTAGGTGCAACAGAACCATGGGAAACCATTGCACTTGATTTAATGGGACCTTTTCCGCGAAGCTCGAAACAAAATGAATACATGCTGGTCATAATTGACAATTTTTCTAAATTCGTTGAGATTTTCGCTTTACGTAAAGCCACCACTTCCGCTATCACCAAGAAACTCACAGAGGAAATCTTCCCCAGATATGGAGTTCCACGAATCATAATAGCGGATAATGGTTCCCAATTCTCTAGCGAATCCTTTCGGTCAATTTGTAACGATTGGGGGGCTAAAGTACAGCACACAACCCCATATCATGCACAGGCGAATACCACTGAACGTTCCAACAAAACAATAAAACAGATGGTCGCTATATATGTTGAGACAGAACATAAACGTTGGGATGAACAACTACCCAATCTAGCTTTAGCTATTCGTTCAGCTCCGCACGCGTCCACGGGATACTCACCACATTTTATGTTGACCGGTCGCGAGCTCAAACTCCCCATTCATCGTTTTTTGGAACGCAACCCCTCTGCCGACCCCCTTAACGAGATTTCCGATTATGTTCAACATTTGACTGATAAAATGACGGAAATAAATAAAAATGTCAAAATTTCTAAAGAAAAAGCGCATGAACATCAAAAACAAAATTATGACAAAAATAGACGCGATGTTCATTATCAAATTGGTGATTTAATTATGACGCGCACACATCACCAATCTTCGAAAATAAAGAATTTTACGAAGAAACTCGCCGAGCGCTGGGATGGTCCATACGAAATTTCGGCTAAAACTAGCGATTTAAATTACGCTTTGGTTGACCCTAAGACATTGAAAGATCAGGGTATAATTAATGTTACTAATATGAAACCGTACGTTGAAAGAGACGCTACTTTAGTTTTGCCAAAGGTCACTGTTCCCCAACCAAGGAAAAACCCTAACGTCTCACAACCATTGCGACACAATCCCCGCCCTCAGCGAGCTAATACAAAAGCAATTAAATATTCTAATTGAAAAAAAAAATATTACAACTTACTGATTAAAATAGTATACTTTCAATGCTTTTTTTAATTTGTTTAAACTTTTGATTTAAATTTTGTAAATTGAATTAGTCAATTACTAAGTAATATTGTGTAAAAAAAAACAACATTTTTTTTTGACTCTTATAATTTGTGTAAACATTTCATTTAGTATTTTGCAAACTCACTGTTACCTTTGTATTTTTGTAACACAACATAATTGTTTTTGTTTTTTCTGCGGGGCCTTATGACCCCAAAGTCCGCTTCAAATAATATCTAGGGTCGGTCAAACCAGTCCGATGTGGTCTAGTGGCTAGGATACCTGGCTTTCACCCAGAAGGCCCGGGTTAGATTCCCGGTATCGGAGAATGTGCTTTGTACAGCATTTAAAGAAAAATTTAAAGACACAATTATAGGATTAATATCAAGGGCTGCTCAAACTAGTCCGATATGGTATAGTGGCCACAAACAGAAGGCCCGGGTTCGATTCCCGGTATCGGAGCGAGTGCTTTTGTACCGGTTTTCAAGAATAGAATTAAGACTTGGTTGAGCTAGTCCGATATGGTCTAGTGGCTAAGATACCCGGCTTTCACCCAGAAGGCCCGGGTTCGATTCCCGGTATCAAAACGAGTGCTTTTGTGTCCTTTTTGAAGAATAAATTTAAGGATATAGGTTTATGAATAGAATTAAGACTTGATTAAGCAAGTCCGATATGGTCTAGTGGCTAGGATATCTGGCTTTCACCCAGAAGGCCCGTGTTCGATTCCCGTTATCGGAGCGAGTGCTTTTGTACCGCTTTTCAAGAATAGAACTAAGACTTGGTTGAGCAGGTCCGATATAATCTAGTGGCTAGGACATCTGGCTCTCACCTAGAAGGCCCGGGTTCGATTCCCGGTATCGGGGCGAGTGCTTTCGTACCGCTTTGCAAGAATAGAATTAAGACTTGGTTGAGCTAGTCCGATATGGTCTAGTGGCTAGGATACCTGGCTTTCACCCAGAAGGCCCGTGTTCGATTCCCGGTATCGGAGCGAGTGCTTTTGTACCGCTTTTCAAGAATAGAACAAAGACTTGGTTGAGCTAGTCCGATATAATCTATTGGCTAAGATATCTGGCTGTCACCCAGAAGGCCCGGGTTCGATTCCCGGTATCGGAGCGAGTGCTTTCGTACCGCTTTTCAAGAATAGAATTAAGACTTGGTCGAGCAAGTCCGATATGGACTAGTGGCTAGGATACCTGGCTTTCGCCCAGAAGGCCCGGGTTCGATTCCCGGTATCCGAACGAGTGCTTTTGTACCGTTTTTGAAGAATAAAATTAAGGATATAGGTTTAAGAATAGAATTAAGACTTGGTTGAGCTAGTCCGATATGGTCTAGTGGCTAGGATACCTGGCTTTCACCCAGAAGGCCCGTGTTCGATTCCCGGTATCGGAGCGAGTGCTTTTGTACCGCTTTTCAAGAATAGAACAAAGACTTGGTTGAGCTAGTCCGATATAATCTATTGGCTAGGATATCTGGCTGTCACCCAGAAGGCCCGGGTTCGATTCCCGGTATCGGAGCGAGTGCTTTCGTACCGCTTTTCAAGAATAGAATTAAGACTTGGTCGAGCAAGTCCGATATGGTCTAGTGGCTAGGATATCTGGCTTTCACCCAGAAGGCCCGGGTTCGATTCGCGGTATCGGAGACTGTGCTTTGTACAGCCTTTAAAGAATAAATTTAAAGACACATTTATAGGAATAATATCTAGGGTCGGTCAAACCAGTCCGATATGGTCTAGTGGCTAGGATATCTTGCTCTCACCCAGAAGGCCCGTGTTCGATTTCCGGTATCGGAGCGAGTGCTTTTGTACCGCTTTTCAAGAATAGAATTAAGACTTGGTTGAGCTAATCCGATGTGGTCTAGTGGGTAGGCTACCTGGCTTTCAACCAGAAGGCCCGTGTTCGATTCCCGGTATCGGAGCGAGTGCTTTTGTACCGCTTTTACAGAATAGAACTAAGACTTGGTCGAGCAAGTCCGATATGGTCTAGTGGCAAGGATATCTGGCTTTCATCCAGAAGGCCCGGGTTCGATTCCCGGTATCGGAGACTGTGCTTTGTACAGCCTTTAAAGAATAAATTTAAAGAAACATTTATAGGAATAATATCTAGGGTCGGTCAAACCAGTCCGATATGGTCTAGTGGCTAGGATATCTGGCTCTCACCCAGGGGTCCTATTCTGAGGCGTTCGGTAGGCCAGCTACCGAACAAATCGTTTCGTTAGAGCTCAAAATATTCGTTAGGAACCAAAGTAGTGATTCTGAGGCGTTCGGTAGAGATTTTGTTCGGTAAGAAACGGTGAAAGTCGTTCGTTAGCTAACGAAAGGGTTTCCCTTGTCGTTACGAGCTGTAACGAACACATTTCCCTCCAAAAGGTTTTTATAAAATGGCGGATATAGTTCGTTTTGAGGTTTTAAGATTGGCTATGATTGCCGATGAATTACCTCGCCGTGATTTAAGGCGACAACGAATATTTAGAGATAGGGCTCAACCTTTTGAACTCGATGATTATCGATTCAAAAGAATTTTTAGAATGAGAAAAGAGATAGTCTATAATATTTGCGACAGACTTCAAGAGCGTCTAACGGGTCAGAATGCTCTGGCAATTCCATCCAATATTAAGGTAAAAATAAATTATATTAATGTCTAAAAATATTAACTACTTTTAAATGTTTTAACTAGATTTTAACAGCATTGAGGTTTTATGCTGTTGGTTCATACCAATTAGCTATAGGTCAAGACCTCTTCCTTGCTTTAAGTCAGTCAACCGTGAGTCGATGTGTCACAACAGTGAGCAAAGCAATCGTTGATATTTTAGCTCCCGATTACATTCGATTTCCAATGACAGAAGAACAAATCATGGCTAATAAGATTGGGTACTTTGGTGTAAATGATTTAAAAAGTTCCTACATTAATTATTGATCATGAATATTTTAATCCAAAGATTCAGCAAAGTAGCGCAATTTCCAGGCATCATTGGTGCTATTGATGGTACACAGATTGCAATTGTAGCTCCATCAATCAATGATGAACATTTTAGAGAGTATCTTTACGTTAATCGAAAAGGGTTCCACGCTCTTAATGTTCAAATTGTAAGGTTTAATAACTATTCACTTATTTTAAAGGCGTCTCAAATTATATTTTTCCAATTCTAAACTTGAAAACTAGGTTTGTGACCACAAAATGTGTATTTTAAATTGTAATGCTAAATTTCCTGGGTCAGCTCATGATTCCCATGTTTACCGTATGTCACAACTCTCAACCCATCTAGAGAGGCAATATCTTAATGGAAAAAAGGATTGTTGGCTTATAGGTATGAATATATTTAAGCAATGTGCATTATTTTATTTACCCATATATTATGTTAGGCGATAGTGGCTACCCCCTGAAACCCTGGCTTTTAACACCAATAACCCATACTCCAAGAGGATCACCCGAAGAGAGATATGACTCCGCTATTACAAAAACGCGTCAAATTGTTGAATGCACAATTGGAGTTTTGAAGCAAGTTTTTCGTTGCCTATTATTGCATCGCACACTACATTACCACCCTACAGCTGCTGCTCAAATTGTTTATTCTTGTTGTACACTGCACAACATGCGTCGAGATGAAGGCCACCGTGATTCTGATGACGAGTTTTCGGACACTGACACTTCTAGTGATAGTGACACGGATGATGAAGACCTTGATGCGAGAAGAAGGATGCGGAGAAGACTAAGAATAAGAAGAAGACAACAAAGAATTGAAAGGAGGGCCTTGGTCTTAGATGTTCCCCAATATGTGCCTGGGCCAAATGACACTTGGCTTCGTGGGGGACAAGCAGTACGCGAACATCTTGTAAGACGCTTTCGATGAAGTACCCCAAAATGTTTTTTATGAATCATTAAGCTGATCAATTATATATTTGTTGTGTGTTAAAAGAACAAGCATTATTGTCAAAATTAGCATGTCAAACGCAAATAAAACAACTTTTCATCTATTAAAAATGTTTTTTTTATTTATCCTTGTCCATATATTTACTGGCAATGTCAGAAAATATTAAAAGAAATTTTTCTAAGGAATTAGCTTTCATTTGCTCGATCTTGTTCCTTTCCTCCATGGCAGTTTGGATTCCCTTTAATATGGCGTTTTTACTACTTTCCATTTCTTTTAATGTTTCAGTCGCCTTTTCATAATTCTCGCTGTTCTCTGTTCGTGCATGCTTCCCTATTTTAAACATAAACTTATTTATAAACATAATTTGAAATGACAAGGAAATGATTACTTCTTTTTCTACTAAACGTTGGTGCTTCATCCGTTTCTGTTACATTTGGAACTGGGGTTTCCTGCGCTGTGCTACTTTCTAGTTTAAAAAGGCTCAGTAATGCTTGCATATAATGTATATAAATTGAAGTAGTGGATTTAAATCATAATTTAAACGTACCATTTTTCCTCTTCAAGTTGTTACTACATTCGCCACTTACTATTGGTTGAGATGTTATTAAAACATCTTGAACCGTAAATGTAGCCCCTGTAACTGTGGGAAAAACGTCCTGAAGGAAGCTGCATCCAGCAGTTTCTTCAATCGCTTCAATGGCACTTGGTTTTGCAGTGACATTATTGGGTTCAGTAGTAATGCTTACTTCTTCAAAGTTAGTGGGCATGGGAACCTGAGGCTGACATTTATTATAAAAGAAACATATAAACTCTTATACTTATATATTAAACACCCTTATACTGATATTTAACAAACAACCCTTCTTACCTCTTGAAGACAGTGTTCTTGGAAACCAAACTCCACCACCTGTGAGTTTCCTTCAACACACATGGCCCCTATAATATTAAGCAAACGCTTCTCCATATCAGTGAGTTCAAGTGATGTTTTTTTGCCACCGCCAGTTCCACTTTGTGAATTTTTAATACTGGCAGCCTTGCTTTTTGTGTCGGACTTCCAATCAGCCCACGACTAAATGTTTTTGTTAGTAACATACATAGATATATATTTTCACATGCAACTTCTAACTTCGACAGAACTAATACTAAATTGATTCGCTTCATATCGATATAAGAAGCTGATTTGAGGTATGCACAAATTACTGACCTTCTTCCATTTTTTGACATCTTTCACAGACCCTGATCCATCTGCATTTAATGTATCAGCCAGAAGCGACCACAAGTTATCTTGGGCAAATTTAGTAAATTCAGCAGTTAATCTGCCAGACACTAATTCAGGGTGCGATTCCATATAGTCCAAAATAATTATCCGTTGTCTATCTGATACTTTAGGACCACGTGGAGGCATTGTCTACTTGGGAAATTGTTTTGTTGAATTATTTTAGATACAATCAATACCAAGGCTTCGTGAAATTAGAAAAAATTTCTTTCTTAACTCTCTTCTCTTTTTTTCGAAACGAATAGTATTAATTTAACTATATAATATAATTCTTACCTAAGTATTCTTCTCTATAAATGTAGGTTTTTTCTGTCAACATTAATCAAACGCTCAGCGGGAAAATAACGCACCGTCCACAATTATATCACAACAACAAGTGTGAAAAAGTGTCTGCAGACGAATTCATTCCCTTTGATTGGTCCCATTGAAAGTTCACGTGATCGGAAACGAGAGATACTAGCAGTAGGAAAAAAAACTACTATCCCTCCATACCGAAAATCGTTTTCTCTCTACCTAACGATCTTGCTCAAACGAACGTGGTTAAAATGGGCCTTAGAATCGCTACTAAAAGAATCGGTAGACGCCTTTCGTTTGGGGCTGTTCGGTTGGTCTTTCGTTCAGTTTTTTTCGGTAGCTTGAACGAACGCCTCAGAATAGGACCCCAGAAGGCCCGGGTTCGATTTCCGGAATCGGAGCGAGTGCTTTTGTACCGCTTTTCAAGAATAGAATTAAGACTTGGTTGAGCTAGTCCGATGTGGTCTAGTGGGTAGGATACCTGGCTTTCACCCAGAAGGCCCAGGTTAGATTCCCGGTATCGGAGAATGTGCTTTGTACAGCTTTTAAAGAAAAATTTAAAGACACAATTATAGGATTAATATCAAGGGCTGCTCAAACTAGTCCGATATGGTATAGTGGCCACAAACAGAAGGCCCGGGTTCGATTCCCGGTATCGGAGCGAGTGCTTTTGTACCGGTTTTCAAGAATAGAATTAAGATTTGGTTCAGCTAGTCCGATATGGTTTAGTGGCTAGGATACCTGGCTTTCACCCAGAAGGCCCGGGTTCGATTCCCGGTATCAAAACGAGTGCTTTTGTGTCCTTTTTGAAGAATAAATTTAAGGATATAGGTTTATGAATAGAATTAAGACTTGGCTAAGCAAGTCCGATATGGTCTAGTGGCTAGGATACCTGGCTTTCACCCAGAAGGCCCGTGTTCGATTTCTGGTATCGGAGCGAGTGCTTTTGTACCGCTTTTCAAGAATAGAACAAAGACTTGGTTGAGCTAGTCCGATATAATCTATTGGCTAGGATATCTGGCTGTCACCCAGAAGGCCCGGGTTCGATTCCCGGTATCGGAGCGAGTGCTTTTGTACCGCTTTTCAAGAATAGAATTAAGACTTGGTCGAGCAAGTCCGATATGGACTAGTGGCTAGGATACCTGGCTTTCACCCAGAAGGCCCGGGTTCGATTCCCGGTATCCGAACGAGTGCTTTTGTACCGTTTTTGAAGAATAAAATTATGGATATAGGTTTAAGAATAGAATTAAGACTCGGTTAAGCAAGTCCGATATGGTCTAGTGGCTAGGATATCTGGCTTTCACCCAGAAAGCCCGGGTTCGTTTCGCGGTATCGGAGACTGTGCTTTGTACAGCCTTTAAAGAATAAATATAAAGACACATTTATAGGAATAATATCTAGGGTCGGTCAAACCAGTCCGATATGGTCTAGTGGCTAGGATATCTTGCTCTCACCCAGAAGGACCGTGTTCGATTCCCGGTATCGGAGCGAGTGCTTTTGTATCGCTTTTCAAGAATAGAATTAAGACTTGGTTGAGCTAATCCGATGTGGTCTAGTGGGTAGGCTACCTGGCTTTCACCCAGAAGGCTCGGGTTCAATTCCCGGTATCGGAGTGCGTGCTTTTGTACCGCTTTTGAAGAAAAAACTGAAAGACACATTTATATGAATAATATTTAGGGTTGTTCCAACCACTCCGATATGGTCTAGTGGCTAGAATATGTGGCTTTCAACCAGAAGGCCCGGGTTCGATTCCCGGTATCGGAGTGAGTGCTTTTGTACCGCTTTTCAAGAATAGAATTATGAGTTGGTTAAGCTAAACCGATATGGTCTAGTGGCTAGGATACCTGGCTTTCACCCAGAAGGTCTTGGTTCGATTCCCGGTGTCGGAGCGAGTGCTTTTGTACCGCATTTCAAGAACAGACTTAAGGATATAGATTTATGAAGAGAATTAAGACTATATTAAGTAAGTCCGATATGGTCTAGTGGCTAGGATATCTGGCTTTCACCCAGAAGGCCCGGGTTCGATTCCCGGTATCGGAGTGAGTGCTTTTGTACCGCTTTTGAAGAATAGACTTAAGGATATAGGTTTATCAGTAGAATTACGACTTGCCTGAGCAAGTCCGATATCGTCTAGTGGCTAGGATATCTTGCTTTCACCCAGAAGGCCCGGGTTCAATTCCCGGTATCGGAGTGCGTGCTTTTGTACCGCTTTTGAAGAAAAAACTTAAAGACATATTTATAGGAATAATATTTAGGGTTGTTCCAATCAGTTCGATATAGTCTAGTGACTAGGATATCTGGCTTTCATCCAGAAGGCCCGAGTTCGATTCCCGGTATCGCAGCGAGTGCTTTTGTACCGCATTTTTAGAACAGACTTATGGATATGGGTTTATGAATAGAATTCAGACTTGGTTAAGCAAGTCCTATATGGTCTAGTGGCTAGGATATCTGGCTTTCACCCAGAAGGCCCGGGTTCGATTCCCGGTATCGGAGTGAGTGCTTTTGAACCGCTATTGAAGAAAAAACTGAAAGACACATTTATATGAATAATATTTACGGTTGTTCCAACCAGTCCGATATGTTCTAGTGGCTAGGATATCTGGATCTCACCCAGAAGGCCCAAGTTCGATTCCAGGTGTCGTAGCGAGTGCTTTTGTACCGCATATTAACAACAGACTTAAGGATATAGATTTATGAATAGAATTAAAACTCGGTTAAGTAAGTCCGATATGGTGTAGTGGCTAGGATATCTGGCTTTCACCCATAAGGCCCGGGTTCGATTCCCGGTATCGGAGTGAGTGCTTTTGTGCCGCTTTTCAAGAATAGACTTAAGGATATAGGTTTATGAATAGAATTAAGACTTGGTTAAGCAAGTCCGATATGGTCTAGTGGCTAGGATATCTGGCTTTCACCCAGAAGGCCCGGGTGCGATTCCCGGTGTCGGAGTGAGTGGTTTTGTACCGCTTTTGAAGAAAAAACTTAAAGACACATTTATAGGAATAATATTTAGGGTTGCTCCAACCAGTCCGATATGGTCTAGTGGCTAGGATATCTGGCTCTTACCCAGAAGGCCCGGGTTCGATTCCCGGTATCTTAGTGCGTGCTTTTGTACCACTTTTGAAGAAAAAACTTAAAGACATATTTATAGGAATAATATTTAGGGTTGTTCCGACCAGTCCGATATGGTCTAGTGGCTAGGATATCTGGCTCTCACCCAGAAGGCCCGGGTTCGATTCCCGGTGTCGGAGCAAGTGCCTTTGTACCGCATTTCAAGAATAGACTTAAGGATATAGATTTATGAAGAGAATTAAGACTTTGTTAAGTAAGTCCGATATGGTCTAGTGGCTAGTATATCTGGCTTTCACCCAGAAGGCTCAAGTTCGATTCCCGGTAACGGAGCGAGTGCTTTTGTACCGCTTTTGAAGAATAGACTTAAGGATATAGGTTTATGAGTAGAATTACGACTTGCTTGAGCAAGTCCGATATCGTCTAGTGGCTAGGATATCTGGCTTTCCCCAGAAGGCCCGGGTTCAATTCCCGGTATCGGAGTGCGTGCTTTTGTACCGCTTTTGAAGAAAAAACTTAAAGACATATTTATATGAATAATATTAAGGGTTGTTCCAACCAGTCCGATTTGGTCTAGTGGCTAGGATATCTGGATCTCACCCAGAAGGCCAGGGATCGATTCCCGGTGTCGGAGCGAGTGCTTTTGTACCGCATTTCAAGAACAGACTTAAGGATATAGATTTATGAATAAAATTAAGTCTTTGCTATGTAAGTCCGATATGGTCTAGTGGCTAGAATATCTGGCTCTCACCCAGAAGGCCCGGGTTCCATTCCCGGTATCGGAGCAAGTACTTTGTACCGCATTGCAAGAATAGACTTAAGGATATAGATTTATGAAGAGAATTAAGACTTTGTTAAGCAAGTCCGATATGGTCTAGTGGCTAGGATATCTGGCTTTCGCCCAGAAGGCCCGGGTTCGATTCCCGGTATCGGAGCGAGTGCTTTTGTACCGCATTTAAAGAACAGACTTAAGGATATAGGTTTATGAATAGAATTAAGACTTGGATAAGCAAGTCCTAAATGGTCTAGTGGCTAGGATATCTGGCTTTCACCCAGAAGGCCCGGGTTCGATTCCCGGTATCGGAGCGAGTGCTTTTGTACCGCTTTTGAAGAATAGACTTAAGGATATAGGTTTATGAGTAGAATTACGACTTGCTTGAGCAAGTCCGATATCGTCTAGTGGCTAGGATATCTGGCTTTCACCCAGAAGGCCCGGGTTCGATTCCCGGTGTTGGAGTGAGTGGTTTTGTACCGCTTTTGAAGAAAAAACTTAAGGACACATTTATAGGAATATTATTTAGGATTGTTCCAACCAGTCCGATATGGTCTAGTGGCTAGGATATCTGGCTCTCACCCAGTAGGCTCAAGTTCGATTCACGGTATCGGAGCGAGTGCTTTTGTACCGCTTTTCAAGAATAGACTTAAGGATATAGGTTTATGAATAGAATTAAGACTTGGTTAAGTAAGTCCGATATGGTCTAGTGGCTAGGATATCTGGCTTTCACCCAGAAGGCCCAGGTTCGATTCCCGGTATCGGAGTGAGTGCTTTTGTACCGCTTTTCAAGAATAGACTTAAGGATATAGGTTTATGAATAGAATTAAGACTTGTTTAAGCAAGTCCGATATGGTCTAGTTGCTAGGATATCTGGCTTTCACCCAGAAGGCCCGGGTTCGATTCCCGGTGTTGGAGTGAGTGGTTTTGTACCGCTTTTGAAGAAAAAACTTAAAGACACATTTATAGGAATAATATTTAGGATTGTTCCAACCAGTCCGATATGGTCTAGTGGCTAGGATATCTGGCTCTCACCCAGAAGGCCCGGGTTCGATTCCCGGTGTCGGAGCGAGTGCTTTTGTACCGCATTTCAAGAACAGACTTAAGGATATAGATTTATGAATAGAATTAAGACTTTGCTAAGTAAGTCCGATATGGTCTAGTGGCTAGAATATCTGGCTCTCACCCAGAAGGCCCAGGTTCGATTCCCGGTATCGGAGTGAGTGCTTTTGTACCGCTTTTCAAGAATAGACTTAAGGATATAGGTTTATGAATAGAATTAAGACTTGGTTAAGCAAGTCCGATATGGTCTAGTGGCTAGGATATCTGGCTTTCACCCAGAAGGCCCGGGTTCGATTCCCGGTGTCGGAGTGAGTGGTTTTGTACCGCTTTTGAAGAAAAAACTTAAAGACACATTTATAGAAATAATATATAGGTTGTTCCAACTAGTCCGATATGGTCTAGTGGCTAGGATATCTGGCTCTTACCCAGAAGGCCCGGGTTCGATTCCCGGTATCTTAGTGCGTGCTTTTGTACCGCTTTTGAAGAAAAAACTTAAAGACATATTTATAGGAATAATATTTAGGGTTGTTCCAACCAGTCCGATATGGTCTAGTGGCTAGGATATCTGGCTCTCACCCAGAAGGCCCGGGTTCGATTCCCGGTGTCGAAGCGAGTGCTTTTGTACCGCATTTCAAGAACAGACTTAAGGATATAGATTTATGAATAGAATTAAGACTTGCTAAGTAAGTCCGATATGGTCTAGTGGCTAGAATATCTGGCACTCACCCAGAAGGCCCGGGTTCGATTCCCGGTGTCGGAGCAAGTGCTTTTGTACCGCATTTCAAGAATAGACTTAAGGATATAGATTTATGAAGAGAATTAAGACTTTTTTAAGTAAGTCCGATATGGTCTAGTGGCTAGGATATCTGGCTTTCACCCAGAAGGCCCGGGTTCGATTCCCGGTATCGGAGTGAGTGCTTTTGTACCGCTTTAAAGAACAGACTTAAGGATATAGGTTTATGAATAGAATTAAGACTTGGTAAGCAAGTCCGATATGGTCTAGTGGCTAGGATATCTGGCTCTCACCCAGAAGGCCCGGGTTCGATTCCCGGTATCGGAGTGAGTGCTTTTGTACCGCTTTTGAAGAAAAGACTTAAGATATAGATTTATGAATAATATTAGGACTTGTTAAGTAGTCCGATATGGTCTAGTGGCTAGGATATCTGGCTCTCACCCAGAAGGCCCGGGTTCGATTCCCGGTATCGGAGTGAGTGCTTTTGTACCGCTTTTCAAGAATAGACTTAAGGATATAGGTTTATGAATAGAATTAAGACTTGGTTAAGCAAGTCCGATATGGTCTAGTGGCTAGGATATCTGGCTTTCACCCAGAAGGCCCGGGTTCGATTCCCGGTGTCGGAGTGAGTGGTTTTGTACCGCTTTTGAAGAAAAAACTTAAAGACACATTTATAGGAATAATATTTAGGGTTGTTCCAACCAGTCCGATATGGTCTAGTGGCTAGGATATCTGGCTCTTACCCAGAAGGCCCGGGTTCGATTCCCGGTATCTTAGTGCGTGCTTTTGTACCACTTTTGAAGAAAAAACTTAAAGACATATTTATAGGAATAATATTTAGGGTTGTTCCAACCAGTCCGATATGGTCTAGTGGCTAGGATATCTGGCTCTCACCCAGAAGGCCCGGGTTCGATTCCCGGTGTCGAAGCGAGTGCTTTTGTACCGCATTTCAAGAACAGACTTAAGGATATAGATTTATGAATAGAATTAAGACTTGCTAAGTAAGTCCGATATGGTCTAGTGGCTAGAATATCTGGCACTCACCCAGAAGGCCCGGGTTCGATTCCCGGTGTCGGAGCAAGTGCTTTTGTACCGCATTTCAAGAATAGACTTAAGGATATAGATTTATGAAGAGAATTAAGACTTTTTTAAGTAAGTCCGATATGGTCTAGTGGCTAGGATATCTGGCTTTCACCCAGAAGGCCCGGGTTCGATTCCCGGTATCGGAGTGAGTGCTTTTGTACCGCATTTCAAGAATAGACTTAAGGATATAGGTTTATGAATAGAATTAAGACTTGGTTAAGCAAGTCCGATATGGTCTAGTGGCTAGGATATCTGGCTCTCACCCAGAAGGCCCGGGTTCGATTCCCGGTATCGGAGTGAGTGCTTTTGTACCGCTTTTGAAGAAAACTTAAGGATATATATTTATGAATAGAATTTAGGGTTGTTAACCAGTCCGATATGGTCTAGTGGCTAGGATATCTGGCTCTTACCCAGAAGGCCCGGTTCGATTCCCGGTATCGGAGTGAGTGCTTTTGTACCGCATTTCAAGAATAGACTTAAGGATATAGGTTTATGAATAGAATTAAGACTTGCTTAAGCAAGTCCGATATGGTCTAGTGGCTAGGATATCTGGCTTTCACCCAGAAGGCCCGGGTTCGATTCCCGGTGTCGGAGTGAGTGCTTTTGTACCGCTTTTGAAGAAAAACTTAAAGACATTTATAGGAATAATATTTAGGGTTGTTCCAACCAGTCCGATATGGTCTAGTGGCTAGGATATCTGGCTCTTCACCCAGAAGGCCCGGGTTCGATTCCCGGTATCGGAGTGAGTGCTTTTGTACCGCTTTTGAAGAAAAAACTTAAAGACATATTTATAGGAATAATATTTAGGGTTGTTCCAACCAGTCCGATATGGTCTAGTGGCTAGGATATCTGGCTCTCACCCAGAAGGCCCGGGTTCGATTCCCGGTATCGGAGCGAGTGCTTTTGTACCGCTTTTCAAGAATAGACTTAAGGATATAGGTTTATGAATAGAATTAAGACTTGGTTAAGCAAGTCCGATGTGGTCTAGTGGCTAGGATATCTGGCTTTCACCCAGAAGGCCCGGGTTCGATTCCCGGTGTCGGAGCAAGTGCTTTTGTACCGCATTTCAAGAATAGACTTAAGGATATAGATTTATGAAGAGAATTAAGACTTTGTTAAGTAAGTCCGATATGGTCTAGTGGCTAGGATATCTGGCTTCACCCAGAAGCCCGGGTTCGATTCCCGGTATCGGAGTGAGTGCTTTTGTACCGCTTTTCAAGAATAGACTTAAGGATATAGGTTTATGAATAGAATTAAGACTTGGTTAAGCAAGTCCGATATGGTCTAGTGGCTAGGATATCTGGCTTTCACCCAGAAGGCCCGGGTTCGATTCCCGGTATCGGAGTGAGTGCTTTTGTACCGCTTTTCAAGAATAGACTTAAGGATATAGGTTTATGAATAGAATTAAGACTTGGTTAACCAGTCCGATATGGTCTAGTGGCTAGGATATCTGGCTTTCACCCAGAAGGCCCAGGTTCGATTCCCGGTATCGGAGTGAGTGCTTTTGTACCGCTTTTCAAGAATAGACTTAAGGATATAGGTTTATGAATAGAATTAAGACTTGGTTAAGCAAGTCCGATATGGTCTAGTGGCTAGGATATCTGGCTTTCACCCAGAAGGCCCGGGTTCGATTCCCGGTGTCGGAGTGAGTGTTTTGTACCGCTTTTGAAGAAAAACTTAAGGACACATTTATAGGAATAATATTTAGGATTGTTCCAACCAGTCCGATATGGTCTAGTGGCTAGGATATCTGGCTCTCACCCAGAAGGCCCGGGTTCGATTCCCGGTGTCGGAGCGAGTGCTTTTGTACCGCATTTCAAGAATAGACTTAAGGATATAGATTTATGAATAGAATTAAGACTTTGCTAAGTAAGTCCGATATGGTCTAGTGGCTAGAATATCTGGCTCTCACCCAGAAGGCCCAGTTCGATTCCCGGTATCGGAGTGAGTGCTTTTGTACCGCTTTTCAAGAATAGACTTAAGGATATAGGTTTATGAATAGAATTAAGACTTGGTTAAGCAAGTCCGATATGGTCTAGTGGCTAGGATATCTGGCTTTCACCCAGAAGGCCCGGGTTCGATTCCCGGTGTCGGAGTGAGTGGTTTTGTACCGCTTTTGAGAAAAAAACTTAAGGACACATTTATAGAAATAATATATAGGATTGTTCCAACTAGTCCGATATGGTCTAGTGGCTAGGATATCTGGCTCTTACCCAGAAGGCCCGGGTTCGATTCCCGGTATCTTAGTGCGTGCTTTTGTACCACTTTTGAAGAAAAAACTTAAAGACATATTTATAGGAATAATATTTAGGGTTGTTCCAACCAGTCCGATATGGTCTAGTGGCTAGGATATCTGGCTCTCACCCAGAAGGCCCGGGTTCGATTCCCGGTGTCGAAGCGAGTGCTTTTGTACCGCATTTCAAGAACAGACTTAAGGATATAGATTTATGAATAGAATTAAGACTTTGCTAAGTAAGTCCGATATGGTCTAGTGGCTAGAATATCTGGCACTCACCCAGAAGGCCCAGGTTCGATTCCCGGTATCGGAGTGAGTGCTTTTGTACCGCTTTTCAAGAATAGACTTAAGGATATAGGTTTATGAATAGAATTAAGACTTGGTTAAGCAAGTCCGATATGGTCTAGTGGCTAGGATATCTGGCTTTCACCCAGAAGGCCCGGGTTCGATTCCGGTGTCGGAGTGAGTGGTTTTGTACCGCTTTTGAAGAAAAAACTTAAAGACACATTTATAGAATAATATATAGGATTGTTCCAACTAGTCCGATATGGTCTAGTGGCTAGGATATCTGGCTCTTACCCAGAAGGCCCGGGTTCGATTCCCGGTATCTTAGTGCGTGCTTTTGTACCACTTTTGAAGAAAAAACTTAAAGACATATTTATAGGAATAATATTTAGGGTTGTTCCAACCAGTCCGATATGGTCTAGTGGCTAGGATATCTGGCTCTCACCCAGAAGGCCCGGGTTCGATTCCCGGTGTCGAGCGAGTGCTTTTGTACCGCATTTCAAGAACAGACTTAAGGATATAGATTTATGAATAGAATTAAGACTTTGCTAAGTAAGTCCGATATGGTCTAGTGGCTAGAATATCTGGCTTTCACCCAGAAGGCCCGGGTTCGATTCCCGGTGTCGGAGCAAGTGCTTTTGTACCGCATTTCAAGAATAGACTTAAGGATATAGATTTATGAAGAGAATTAAGACTTTTTTAAGTAAGTCCGATATGGTCTAGTGGCTAGGATATCTGGCTTTCACCCAGAAGGCCCGGGTTCGATTCCCGGTATCGGAGTGAGTGCTTTTGTACCGCATTTAAAGAACAGACTTAAGGATATAGGTTTATGAATAGAATTAAGACTTGGTAAGCAAGTCCGAATGGTCTAGTGGCTAGGATATCTGGCTCTCACCCAGAAGGCCCGGGTTCGATTCCCGGTGTCGGAGTGAGTGGTTTTGTACCGCTTTTGAAGAAAAAACTTAAAGACACATTTATAGGAATAATATTTAGGGTTGTTCCAACCAGTCCGATATGGTCTAGTGGCTAGGATATCTGGCTCTTACCCAGAAGGCCCGGGTTCGATTCCCGGTATCGGAGTGAGTGCTTTTGTACCGCATTTAAAGAACAGACTTAAGGATATAGCTTTATGAGTAGAATTACGACTTGCTTGAGCAAGTCCGATATCGTCTAGTGGCTAGGATATCTGGCTTTCACCCAGAAGGCCCGGGTTCGATTCCCGGTGTCGGAGTGAGTGGTTTTGTACCGCTTTTGAAGAAAAAACTTAAAGACACATTTATAGGAATAATATTTAGGGTTGTTCCAACCAGTCCGATATGGTCTAGTGGCTAGGATATCTGGCTCTTACCCAGAAGGCCCGGGTTCGATTCCCGGTATCTTAGTGCGTGCTTTTGTACCACTTTTGAAGAAAAACTTAAAGACATATTTATAGGAATAATATTTAGGGTTGTTCCAACCAGTCCGATATGGTCTAGTGGCTAGGATATCTGGCTCTCACCCAGAAGGCCCGGGTTCGATTCCCGGTGTCGAAGCGAGTGCTTTTGTACCGCATTTCAAGAACAGACTTAAGGATATAGATTTATGAATAGAATTAAGACTTGCTAAGTAAGTCCGATATGGTCTAGTGGCTAGAATATCTGGCACTCACCCAGAAGGCCCGGGTTCGATTCCCGGTGTCGGAGCAAGTGCTTTTGTACCGCATTTCAAGAATAGACTTAAGGATATAGATTTATGAAGAGAATTAAGACTTTTTAAGTAAGTCCGATGTGGTCTAGTGGCTAGGATATCTGGCTTTCACCCAGAAGGCCCGGGTTCGATTCCCGGTGTCGGAGCAAGTGCTTTTGTACCGCATTTCAAGAATAGACTTAAGGATATAGATTTATGAAGAGAATTAAGACTTTGTTAAGTAAGTCCGATATGGTCTAGTGGCTAGGATATCTGGCTTTCACCCAGAAGGCCCGGGTTCGATTCCCGGTATCGGAGTGAGTGCTTTTGTACCGCATTTAAAGAACAGACTTAAGGATATAGGTTTATGAATAGAATTAAGACTTGGTTAAGCAAGTCCTATATGGTCTAGTGGCTAGGATATCTGGCTTTCACCCAGAAGGCCCGGGTTCGATTCCCGGTATCGGAGTGAGTGCTTTTGTACCGCTTTTCAAGAATAGACTTAAGGATATAGGTTTAGGAAGAGAATTAAGACTTGGTTAACCAAGTCCGATATGGTCTAGTGGCTAGAATATCTGGCTTTCACCCAGAAGGCCCAGGTTCGATTCCCGGTATCGGAGTGAGTGCTTTTGTACCGCTTTTCAAGAATAGACTTAAGGATATAGGTTTATGAATAGAATTAAGACTTGGTTAAGCAAGTCCGATATGGTCTAGTGGCTAGGATATCTGGCTTTCACCCAGAAGGCCCGGGTTCGATTCCCGGTGTTGGAGTGAGTGGTTTTGTACCGCTTTTGAAGAAAAAACTTAAGGACACATTTATAGGAATAATATTTAGGATTGTTCCAACCAGTCCGATATGGTCTAGTGGCTAGGATATCTGGCTCTCACCCAGAAGGCCCGGGTTCGATTCCCGGTGTCGAAGCGAGTGCTTTTGTACCGCATTTCAAGAACAGACTTAAGGATATAGATTTATGAATAGAATTAAGACTTTGCTAAGTAAGTCCGATATGGTCTAGTGGCTAGAATATCTGGCACTCACCCAGAAGGCCCAGGTTCGATTCCCGGTATCGGAGTGAGTGCTTTTGTACCGCTTTTCAAGAATAGACTTAAGGATATAGGTTTATGAATAGAATTAAGACTTGGTTAAGCAAGTCCGATATGGTCTAGTTGCTAGGATATCTGGCTTTCACCCAGAAGGCCCGGGTTCGATTCCCGGTGTCGGAGTGAGTGGTTTTGTACCGCTTTTGAAGAAAAAACTTAAAGACACATTTATAGAAATAATATATAGGATTGTTCCAACTAGTCCGATATGGTCTAGTGGCTAGGATATCTGGCTCTTACCCAGAAGGCCCGGGTTCGATTCCCGGTATCTTAGTGCGTGCTTTTGTACCACTTTTGAAGAAAAAACTTAAAGACATATTTATAGGAATAATATTTAGGGTTGTTCCAACCAGTCCGATATGGTCTAGTGGCTAGGATATCTGGCTCTCACCCAGAAGGCCCGGGTTCGATTCCCGGTGTCGAAGCGAGTGCTTTTGTACCGCATTTCAAGAACAGACTTAAGGATATAGATTTATGAATAGAATTAAGACTTTGCTAAGTAAGTCCGATATGGTCTAGTGGCTAGAATATCTGGCACTCACCCAGAAGGCCCGGGTTCGATTCCCGGTGTCGGAGCAAGTGCTTTTGTACCGCATTTCAAGAATAGACTTAAGGATATAGATTTATGAAGAGAATTAAGACTTTTTTAAGTAAGTCCGATATGGTCTAGTGGCTAGGATATCTGGCTTTCACCCAGAAGGCCCGGGTTCGATTCCCGGTATCGGAGTGAGTGCTTTTGTACCGCATTTAAAGAACAGACTTAAGGATATAGGTTTATGAATAGAATTAAGACTTGGTAAAGCAACTCCTAAATGGTCTAGTGGCTAGGATATCTGGCTCTCACACAGTAGGCTCAAGTTCGATTCCCGGTGTCGGAGTGAGTGGTTTTGTACCGCTTTTGAAGAAAAAACTTAAAGACACATTTATAGGAATAATATTTAGGGTTGTTCCAACCAGTCCGATATGGTCTAGTGGCTAGGATATCTGGCTCTTACCCAGAAGGCCCGGGTTCGATTCCCGGTATCGGAGTGAGTGCTTTTGTACCGCATTTAAAGAACAGACTTTAGGATATAGCTTTATGAGTAGAATTACGACTTGCTTGAGCAAGTCCGATATCGTCTAGCGGCTAGGATATCTGGCTTTCACCCAGAAGGCCCGGGTTCGATTCCCGGTGTCGGAGTGAGTGGTTTTGTACCGCTTTTGAAGAAAAAACTTAAAGACACATTTATAGGAATAATATTTAGGGTTGTTCCAACCAGTCCGATATGGTCTAGTGGCTAGGATATCTGGCTCTTACCCAGAAGGCCCGGGTTCGATTCCCGGTATCTTAGTGCGTGCTTTTGTACCACTTTTGAAGAAAAAACTTAAAGACATATTTATAGGAATAATATTTAGGGTTGTTCCAACCAGTCCGATATGGTCTAGTGGCTAGGATATCTGGCTCTCACCCAGAAGGCCCGGGTTCGATTCCCGGTGTCGAAGCGAGTGCTTTTGTACCGCATTTCAAGAACAGACTTAAGGATATAGATTTATGAATAGAATTAAGACTTGCTAAGTAAGTCCGATATGGTCTAGTGGCTAGAATATCTGGCACTCACCCAGAAGGCCCGGGTTCGATTCCCGGTGTCGGAGCAAGTGCTTTTGTACCGCATTTCAAGAATAGACTTAAGGATATAGATTTATGAAGAGAATTAAGACTTTGTTAAGTAAGTTCGATATGGTCTAGTGGCTAGGATATCTGGCTTTCACCCAGAAGGCCCGGGTTCGATTCCCGGTATCGGGTGAGTGCTTTTGTACCGCATTTAAAGAACAGACTTAAGGATATAGGTTTATGAATATAATTAAGACTTGGTTAAGCAAGTCCTATATGGTCTAGTGGCTAGGATATCTGGCTTTCACCCAGAAGGCCCGGGTTCGATTCCCGGTATCGGAGTGAGTGCTTTTGTACCGCTTTTCAGGAATAGACTTAAGGATATAGGTTTAGGAAGAGAATTAAGACTTGGTTAACCAAGTCCGATATGGTCTAGTGGTTAGAATATCTGGCTTTCAACCAGAAGGCCCAGGTTCGATTCCCGGTATCGGAGTGAGTGCTTTTGTACCGCTTTTCAAGAATAGACTTAAGGATATAGGTTTATGAATAGAATTAAGACTTGGTTAAGCAAGTCCGATATGGTCTAGTTGCTAGGATATCTGGCTTTCACCCAGAAGGCCCGGGTTCGATTCCCGGTGTTGGAGTGAGTGGTTTTGTACCGCTTTTGAAGAAAAAACTTAAGGACACATTTATAGGAATAATATTTAGGATTGTTCCAACCAGTCCGATATGGTCTAGTGGCTAGGATATCTGGCTCTCACCCAGAAGGCCCGGGTTCGATTCCCGGTGTCGAAGCGAGTGCTTTTGTACCGCATTTCAAGAACAGACTTAAGGATATAGATTTATGAATAGAATTAAGACTTTGTTAAGTAAGTTCGATATGGTCTAGTGGCTAGGATATCTGGCTTTCACCCAGAAGGCCCGGGTTCGATTCCCGGTATCGGAGTGAGTGCTTTTGTACCGCATTTAAAGAACAGACTTAAGGATATAGGTTTATGAATAGAATTAAGACTTGGTTAAGCAAGTCCTATATGGTCTAGTGGCTAGGATATCTGGCTTTCACCCAGAAGGCCCGGGTTCGATTCCCGGTATCGGAGTGAGTGCTTTTGTACCGCTTTTCAGGAATAGACTTAAGGATATAGGTTTAGGAAGAGAATTAAGACTTGGTTAACCAAGTCCGATATGGTCTAGTGGTTAGAATATCTGGCTTTCACCCAGAAGGCCCGGGTTCGATTCCCGGTATCGGAGTGAGTGCTTTTGTACCGCTTTTGAAGAAAAAACTTAAAGACACATTTATAGGAATATTATTTAGGGTTGTTCCAACCAGTCCGATATGGTCTAGTGGCTAGGATATCTGGCTCTCACCCAGTAGGCTCAAGTTCGATTCACGGTATCGGAGCGAGTGCTGTTGTACCGCTTTTCAAGAATAGACTTAAGGATCTAGGTTTATGAATAGAATTAAGACTTGGTTAAGTAAGTCCGATATGGTCTAGTGGCTAGGATATCTGGCTTTCACCCAGAAGGCCCAGGTTCGATTCCCGGTATCGGAGCGAGTGCTTTTGTACCGCATTTGAAGAAAAAACTTAAAGACATATTTATAGGAATAATATTTAGGGTTGTTCCAACCAGTCCGATATGGTCTAGTGGCTAGGATATCTGGCTCTCACCCAGAAGGCCCGGGTTCGATTCCCGGTGTCGGAGCAAGTGCTTTTGTACCGCATTTCAAGAACAGACTTAAGGATATAGATTTATGAATAGAATTAAGACTTTACTAAGTAAGTCCGATATGGTCTAGTGGCTAGAATATCTGGCACTCACCCAGAAGGCCCGGGTTCGATTCCCGGTGTCGGAGCAAGTGCTTTTGTACCGCATTTCAAGAATAGACTTAAGGATATAGATTTATGAAGAGAATTAAGACTTGGTTAAGGAAGTCCTATATGGTCTAGTGGCTAGGATATCTGGCTTTCACCCAGAAGGCCCGGGTTCGATTCCCGGTATCGGAGTGAGTGCTTTTGTACCGCTTTTCAGGAATAGACTTAAGGATATAGGTTTAGGAAGAGAATTAAGACTTGGTTAACCAAGTCCGATATGGTCTAGTGGCTAGGATATCTGGCTTTCACCCAGAAGGCCCGGGTTCGATTCCCGGAATTGGAGTGAGTGCTTTTGTACCGCTTTTGAAGAAAAAACTTAAAGACACATTTATAGGCATATTATTTAGGGTTGTTCCAACCAGTCCGATATGGTCTAGTGGCTAGGATATCTGGCTCTCACCCAGTAGGCTCAAGTTCGATTCACGGTATCGGAGCGAGTGCTTTTGTACCGCTTTTCAAGAATAGACTTAAGGATATAGGTTTATGAATAGAATTAAGACTTGGTTAAGTAAGTCCGATATGGTCTAGTGGCTAGGATATCTGGCTTTCACCCAGAAGGCCCAGGTTCGATTCCCGGTATTGGAGTGAGTGCTTTTGTACCGCTTTTCAGGAATAGACTTAAGGATATAGGTTTATGAATAGAATTAAGACTTGGTTAAGCAAGTCCGATATGGTCTAGTGGCTAGGATATCTGGCTCTCACCCAGAAGGCCCAGGTTCGATTCCCAGTATCGGAGTGAGTGCTTTTGTACCGCTTTTCAAGAATAGACTTAAGGATATAGGTTTATGAATAGAATTAAGACTTGGTTAAGCAAGTCCGATATGGTCTAGTGGCTAGGATATCTGGCTTTCACCCAGAAGGCCCGGGTTCGATTCCCGGTGTCGGAGTGAGTGGTTTTGTACCGCTTTTTAAGAAAAAACTTAAAGACACATTTATAGGAATAATATTTAGGGTTGTTCCAACCAGTCCGATATGGTCTAGTGGCTAGGATATCTGCCTCTTACCCAGAAGGCCCGGGTTCGATTCCCGGTATCTTAGTGCGTGCTTTTGTACCACTTTTGAAGAAAAAACTTAAAGACATATTTATAGGAATAATATTTAGGGTTGTTCCAACCAGTCCGATATGGTCTAGTGGCTAGGATATCTGGCTCTCACCCAGAAGGCCCGGGTTCGATTCCCGGTGTCGAAGCGAGTGCTTTTGTCCCGCATTTCAAGAACAGACTTAAGGATATAGATTTATGAATAGAATTAAGACTTTGCTAAGTAAGTCCGATATGGTCTAGTGGCTAGAATATCTGGCACTCACCCAGAAGGCCCGGGTTCGACTCCCGGTGTCGGAGCAAGTGCTTTTGTACCGCATTTCAAGAATAGACTTAAGGATATAGATTTATGAAGAGAATTAAGACTTTGTTAAGTAAGTTCGATATGGTCTAGTGGCTAGGATATCTGGCTTTCACCCAGAAGGCCCGGGTTCAATTCCCGGTATCGGAGTGCGTGCTTTTGTACCGCTTTTGAAGAATAGACTTAAGGATATAGGTTTATGAGTAGAATTACGACTTGCTTGAGCAAGTCCGATATCGTCTTGTGGCTAGGATGTCTGGCTTTCACCCAGAGGGCCCGGGTTCAATTCCCGGTATCGGAGTGAGTGCTTTTGTACCGCTTTTCAAGAATGGACTTAAGGATATAGGTTTATGAATAGAATTAAGACTTGGTTAAGCAAGTCCGATATGGTCTAGTGGCTAGGATATCTGGCTCTCACCCAGTAGGCTCAATTTCGATTCCCGGTATCGGAGCGGGTGCTTTTGTATCGCTTTTGAAGAATAGACTTAAGGATATAGGTTTATGAGTAGAATTACGACTTGCTTGAGCAAGTCCGATATCGTCTAGTGGCTAGGATATCTGGCTTTCACCCAGAAGGCCCGGGTTCAATTCCCGGTATCGGAGTGAGTGCTTTTGTTCCGCTTTTGTACCGCTTTTGAAGAAAAAACTTAAAGACATATTTATAGGAATAATATTTACGGTTGTTACAATATAGTAAAATATAGTAAAATATAGTACTCCGGAGCAGGAGGCATTAGCGGTAGTAGAAGCCGTCCGTTAATTTCGCCACTATACAGGGTGATTCTAAAATGGTGGTATAACCGAACTACTGCGGGTTCTATGAGCGATTTTAAGTCGAAAATGTTCTATGGCATTTTGTCATCCAGGCCACCGTTTAAAAGTTATGATAAGAATCATTTACGGATGAACCCTTAAAATTAATTAAGTTAATCAAAAGCCCAGCGGGTTGAATACATTTTTTAAGGGGACTCACGTGTTTAGTAATCGCGCGCGCGATTTACTTCCCCGTGAACTCCATAAAGATGTCCTCCACCAATGTAAGCTTGAAAATGGGTTCAAATGGGAAGATTCATGCCGAATTGAGAAAAACCTAACCCAATGGGGAAATGCATTGAAAATTTAATAAACAAGATGGCCCCGCCCTCTAGCGACTAAAACTGATACGACCCCGGAAATTTTATTTTGCGTTATTCTTTTCTTATTTATTAAATATCCTTTCGATTATGAATGAAATTAATTTAGTGTGATTTTGTTTTCACATAAACATTAATGATAACTTTGTTTTTAAAACAAATGATTTATGAAAACTAATTAAGTACAGTTATTTGTTTTTATATTCGCATTATATTATATTGCCGTTTGAAAAACATATTGATAATTTTGACCAAACACTTTCCAAGATTATTTTCAGTTACATTTTTGGATAAACAAAAAGATAATTATAAGTATACGCTATAAAATATTTCTATTCTCGTTTAATTACTCAAATAACCCATGATAAAAATTTTACCAAGCACTTTTTAAGGTTATTTTCAGTTGCAATTTTTGACTAAAACGATAAAAATAATTGGTTTACCTCTTAATTTTAACTTATAATAAGAGTAATCAATTACTAGTCATCACTAATCTTAATTGTTTCTTAAATAACTAAAATACAGTGGAGGTTGCAAAGCCACCTAGGTATGGTTCTAGGTACTATTTATAAATTTCAATGCGATTCCGCACGCGAATAAAAGGGGAAAAGGCACCCAGCCAGCAAGGGTCAGACAAATGCTTTTGCAACTCGAAGCGCAAAAGCAAAAACAAAAAATTATCATTTTTGTTCCACAAAAAATATTTGTCTTGGACATTTTAAGAAACTAACAATGAGATCGATCTCTGTTAGCATTAGCAAGAAAACCCGAGGTGTTGTCAATTTTTTATAAAAACAATTTTTATCGGCCAAACCATGATTTTGTGGCGGCCCCCAGCGGATATAACTGGTATGACTCCGGCTTATTTATTTTTTTGCGTATTTATTTTGTTGTTTATCAAATAGTCTTCCGATTATGAATAAAATCGATCTAGTATGAGATTGATTTTCAGTTTAATGAAATAAGTAACAAATTTCTGTCCTATGAACTGGAACAATTAACTTTAAGCTTTTTATTGCAAACCTAACAAAAGTAGGCTGCTAATATACATAACTGGGAACTAAAATTATTCAATGATTATATGGGTTTCTTACTCTAGGTTCCCAAGCCAAATAGGGGTTTCTTTTACTGGGTTCCCAAGCCCACTGTTGATCTTGACAGTTGTACGTAGTGCAATCTGGATATTGTATATCGAGTAGTTTGATCTGGCTACTGTAGATCTCGTAGTTTCGCCCGGATACCATAGATCTTGTTATTTGGATACTTAAGTTTATATAATCTTCTCGACACGGAGAGGTAATATTTTGGTTTTCCCAACTTCTTTTTATTTTTGAAAAAGTACATCCCAGTTCAGAGAAGTAAGGTGTAACATGTTTCTTCGTAAAGGACTCCCCGGGCCAGGATGGGAATTAAGGAAATTTTTTAAACTGGACATTAGGCCTGCGACCTCCCACCCCTGGCCCGTGTAGGGCGTGCCGCGTGCGCGAGGTACAATGGGAGATTTACGGTGGCGCAGGTCACCCATCATCATTTCCAATCAATCTCACCCTGGTTCAATAAAGGGATGTACCAACTCCCATAGCCCACTCGGTCCGTGCTCACGGAAGCTGCGTCGTGTTGCGCGTGATCGAGTGGGCTATGCTACTCCTTAGTCCTCGCAGGGCGCTTCTATGGAGCAATAAAAATGGTATCTGTTTTTAGGAAATCTGGGTCTTTTAGTACATTCTCAAGGACATTAAGAAATAACAAATTTATCAAGTTGCTTACATGTTTGCGGGATCCATACCAATTTATGACGCCACCCAGGTAGCAAATTAACGTTGATTTAAAGTAGATTTTTGGTGCCAAGGTTTTGAAAACGTTTCACGTGTACTTCACACGTAAGAAAAACGTTTATTTTTGGTACATAAGTTACCTCAAGATTATTAGGATTTTCTTAACGTCAATAACACGTTTTTACAAAGTGATAATTAAAGCGTTTAATTCAGGTCTACATGTTACGTTTGCAACTCGTTTGGGAATGGTTTTCAATTGGCCGTTTGTTTAGCGTTATTACTGTATGTTTCGGAAACGTTGTTATCACGTTCATAGAAAGTGATAACTAAAGCGTTTATTTCAGGTCTACATGTTACGTTTGCAACACGTTTGGGAATGGTGTTCAATTGGCCGTTAGTTTAGCGTTATTACTGTATGTTTCGGAAACGTTGTTATCACGTTCATAGAAAGTGATAACTAAAGCGTTTATTTCAGGTCTACATGTTACGTTTGCAAAACGTTTGGGAATGGTGTTCAATTGGCCGTTAGTTTAGCGTTATTACTCTATGTTTCGGCAATGTTGTTATCACGTTTATAGAAAGTGATAACTAAAGCGTTTATTTCAGGTCTACATGTTACGTTTGCAACACGTTTGGGAATGGTGTTCAATTGGCCGTTAGTTTAGCGTTATTACTCTATGTTTCGGCAACGTTGTTATCACGTTTATAGAAAGTGATAACTAAAGCGTTTATTTCACTTCTACATGTTACGTTTGCAACTCGTTTGGGAATGGTTTTCAATTGGCCGTTTGTTTAGCGTTATTACTGTATGTTTCGGAAACGTTGTTATCACGTTCATAGAAAGTGATAACTAAAGCGTTTATTTCAGGTCTACATGTTACGTTTGCAAAACGTTTGGGAATGGTGTTCAATTGGCCGTTAGTTTAGCGTTATTACTCTATGTTTCGGCAATGTTGTTATCACGTTTATAGAAAGTGATAACTAAAGCGTTTATTTCAGGTCTACATGTTACGTTTGCAACACGTTTGGGAATGGTGTTCAATTGGCCGTTTGTTTAGCGTTATTACTCTATGTTTCGGCAACGTTGTTATACGTTTATAGAAAGTGATAACTAAAGCGTTTATTTCAAGTCTACATGTTACGTTTGCAACTCGTTTGGGAATGGTTTTCAATTGGCCGTTTGTTTAGCGTTATTACTGTATGTTTCGGAAACGCTGTTATCACGTTCATAGAAAGTGATAACTAAAGCGTTTATTTCAGGTCTACATGTTACGTTTGCAAAACGTTTGGGAATGGTGTTCAATTGGCCGTTAGTTTAGCGTTATTACTCTATGTTTCGGCAACGTTGTTATCACGTTTATAGAAAGTGATAACTAAAGCGTTTATTTCAAGTCTACATGTTACGTTTGCAACTCGTTTGGGAATGGTTTTCAACTGGCCGTTTGTTTAGCGTTATTACTGTATGTTTCGGAAACGTTGTTATCACGTTCATAGAAAGTGATAACTAAAGCGTTTATTTCAGGTCTACATGTTACGTTTGCAACACGTTTGGGAATGGTGTTCAATTGGCCGTTAGTTTAGCGTTATTACTGTATGTTTCGGAAACGTTGTTATCACGTTCATAGAAAGTGATAACTAAAGCGTTTATTTCAGGTCTACATGTTACGTTTGCAAAACGTTTGGGAATGGTGTTCAATTGGCCGTTAGTTTAGCGTTATTATTCTATGTTTCGGCAATGTTGTTATCACGTTTATAGAAAGTGATAACTAAAGCGTTTATTTCAGGTCTACATGTTACGTTTGCAACGCGTTTGGGAATGGTGTTCAATTGGCCGTTAGTTTAGCGTTATTACTCTATGTTTCGGCAACGTTGTTATCACGTTTATTGAAAGTGATAACTAAAGCGTTTATTTCAAGTCTACATGTTACGTTTGCAACTCGTTTGGGAATGGTTTTCAATTGGCCGTTAGTTTAGCGTTATTACTGTATGTTTCTGCAACGTTGTTATCACGTTCATAGAAAGTGATAACTAAAGCATTTATTTCAGGTCTACATGTTACGTTTGCAACACGTTTGGGAATGGTTTTCAATTGGCCGTTTGTTTAGCGTTATTACTGTATGTTTTGGCAACGTTGTTAAAACGTTTATACAAGAGCGTTTATTTCAGGACTATATGTTACGTTCGTAACACGTTTGGGAATGGTGTTCAATTGACCGTTAGTTAGCGTTATTACTGTATGTTTTGGCAACGTTGTTAAAACGTTTATGCAAGAGCGTTTATTCCAGGACTATATGTTACGTTCGTAACACGTTTGAGAATAGTGTTCAATTGACCGTTAGTTTAGCCAAGGAACATGGAGATAGGGAAGTTTGGTCAGTATAGGAATCTCTCTTCACGAAATGTAGCAGGTCACATGACTTATATTCGGCGTTAGTTAGAACTGCGCAGGAACCCGGTAGTTCCGCCTATCCTCAGCACGATACGCGAGAAAAGTGTGGCGCATGCGCACATGCACATCCACGCCGAAAACGGGATTTTTGGGCGACCGGAGTTATAGCGTTACACGAAACTTCCCTATCTCCATCTTCCTTGGTTTAGCGTTATTACTGTATATTTGGGCAACGTTGTTAAAACGATTATACAAAGTGATAACTAATACGTTTATTTTAGGTTAAAATCACGTTTCGAAATGGTGTTAAGTGGACTGTTAGTTTTGCGTTTTTGATGTAAGTTTCGAGAAACTTGTAAGCACATTCTACAAAAGCTTTATTTTCAAGTCTTTATAAGAAGTTCGTTCACAACACGTGTGAAAATGGTTTTAAATGACCCTTAGTTTTGCAATATTACTGTACGTTTCGGAAGCGTTGATATTTCGTACATGTCTTGCGTCATAAAAAGCTATAATCAATCGTTATCACCTCTTCGAGTTTCGATGACGTCACGGAGGTATTTTACTGGACGTGTCTCTGTCCTCGCGTTCGCAGGTTAAAAACAAGTTGGGAAACCAAAATAAACCTCTCCGAGCCGAGACGAATTTACTTTCTAAACACAGGTCCACCAGCCAATGAGAAAAACCGGAAGTACATAGTTAAAATTGGCGAAATATTGCCAAGGTCTTTAGCAAAGGCTTAAGCGTTTAAAATTTCCTTTGTATTCTCAATAATTCTAATGAGGACCTAAAATGTATCACTGAAGGGTGTATTTAACTTTCGGCTCACTCTGAACCGTTAACACCTCCTATAAGAGGAGGCGAAACAAGGTCATTTCTAGTTTAAATCTAGGGTATCTTATTTCACAGACCCAATCGTTTCAACACTTGTTGATAGATGAAGATTTAACATCCATATTATCTAATGAATATAAAAAATGCGTTTACACTATATTAAATGTAGTAAAGCTGAATTAAAAAGTAAACACCAAATTTGAAATGTTAATATCAAAAGATGTTCTTGGAATATTAAGATGAAACAGAGCTTTATAGCTACACAACTACTTAAAGAATCGTAATGCCGAAAAATATTTAAAATATTTCCATTTAATATTCTGCAAAAAGGAAATGTTATCGTTTTGTAAGAGATCTTATCATCCTACTTGCTTTATATTAACTTTGATATGCGTGTAGTGTTTCGATTCTGATGCAATCTTCATTACTCGTTCTATATAAACTCTCACTTGTGTCATTACATAGAAATAAGTTTATCTTAAATAATTTATTAAATATAAATGATATTAATTATTTTAATCGCCAGTAAATAACTTTAAAAATAGTTAAATCGTTTAAAATAAAGTTGTTCCTATTATCTATCGAAACTCAGCTAATATTGACGTTTAAAGTGAAGGGTACCCCTCTTGCCCGCTTTCTTCAAATTTTGGGGTATATACGATTCGTTTCCATTACAATAATAGATAAAAACGCATTCGCGTGAACCGATGGTGGAAGCCCTGCCATTGGGAGGCTAGACGTTTCTCGTAACGCTAGCCGATCACCGCGTATATCTTAAAACCAAACGATAACGATGGAGAAGAAGCCGGAATGGACAAAGACCTGAAGATGGTGGTGCATAGAAGCTGGTGTCAATGTGGGATTGACGAAGAACAGAAGATGGTGGTGCTTACGAGCCAGCAAGTACAGGCTAGTGTCCATGTGGCATGGACAAAGACTAGCAGATTGTGGTACTTAGAAGCCAGTTAGTAAGGGACTTATGACATTGTTGAGAAGTCGATTTAGGATAGAGACGGCTGGTTTTTCATAATCAACAACGAAAGCCGTAGTAGGAATTATAGCCTTTTAAAAAACATTTGACATGTAATGCATAGGCCTGAGCTATAAATTTTTATAATTATAAGAAGTTTTCAGTTTCAACTCCTCGGTTAATACTCCGTTATTGCTTTTTTCCCTTGTATTGGCATGAATAGAACTCTTACAAAACTGTAATTTTTTCGTTTTTGCTAAATATAAAATGAAAATATGGTAAATATGTTTCAGCATTACGATTCTTTTAGTAGTTGTATAGCTATAAAGCTATGTTTCGTTTCAAAACTCCAAGAAAATCGTTTAATTTTAATATTTCAAAAACCTTGTTATCTTTTGATTTTGCTATACTACATTTATAGATAACAACTGAAAACTAGGCTTTGTATTAGTCCTGTCATTGCTGTGATATTGGTTCGGATTGCATCTATAAATGAAAATGCCGAAGCTAATACTGGCAATGTTTCGGTTCCACTTTGAGAACACCAGTTAAATAATTACACACGTTCAACTAAATCATTGCACACGTTCAATTAACTTATTAAAAACGTCTAATTAAACAAATTACACGTTCAATTAACTTATTTCACACGTTCAATTATTGTCTTTAACATTTTTAATTAACGTCTTATCACACGTAAAATTAAACTATTTCGCACGCTCAAATATCTTATTAGACGCCTTCAGTTAACGATTTTACACTTGAAATGACTTTTTAAACGCGTTCAAATTATTTAAAACACAGGTTCAATTAACTTTTAAACACGTGTAATTTTCTTCTTAAACACGTGTAATTTACTTATTAAACACGTGTAATTTACTTATTAAACACGTGTAATTTACTTATTAAACACGTGTAATTTACTTATTAACACGTGTAATTTACTTATTAAACACGTGTAATTTACTTATTAAACACGTGTAATTTACTTATTAAACACGTGTAATTTACTTATTAAACACGTGTAATTTACTTATTAAAAACGTGTAATTTACTTATTAAACACGTGTAATTTACTTATTTAACACGTGTAAATTTACTTATTAACACGTGTAATTTACTTATTAAACACGTGTATTTACTTATTTAACACGTGTAATTTACTTATTAAACACGTGTAATTACTTATAACACGTGTAATTTACTTAAAACACGTGTAATTTACTTATTAAACACGTGAATTTACTTATTAAACACGTTAATTACTTATTAAACACGTTAAACCAACGTTTACACAGGTTCAACTAATTATAAACACATTAAAAAAATTTTTGTGCACGTTCGATTAGTTGTTACACTCGTTCAATTAACTTTTGAGACACGTTAGATTAACTTATTACACACGTTCAAATAACCCGAAAATAAACCTAATTGGAACCGTTTAACGCACGATTTATCCACGT
>JAEQBA010000164.1:0-48738 GCA_019434445.1 Phalangium opilio | reverse complement strand
ATATGCAAACTTCCTGGAATATTCATTGAAAAAAAAATTTTTTAGTTAGTTTATTTACACGGGTAATGTAATATATATATATATTTTTTGGTAACCGCAATTGGGGAAATAATTCTCAAACTTTATAAAAACAAATTATCCAACAATAGTAGGATATAGTTAGTGGGACAAATTAATAAGTTCATATGGCTATTAAATACTTTAAAATAAATTTTTGTAAGTGGTATTAGATTGGGTCGGGTACACATTATTGATAAGTTATACAAAGAAGGTTATATTAATAAATAATATTTAAACACAAAATCTTCGCTACAGGGGTTGAAATTAAAACAGTATGATATTAGATTAAATTAATTTTGTTTATAAAATCTCGTGGACTTTTTTGGAACGGTTTGAAATTGTTAATGCAAAAAAAAATTATGAGCGTCTTAATGTAAAAAAAATATAGCGCGCTTAAAAGAGAAAATGGTAGTTGCGAAACTGATATTTAGAGAACTCTTGGAATATATTAATTTTAATCAGTATTTATTTAAAATTTGGGTACGAGTGTCTAAATCTCAGTTCCAAAAATCTGTTCAATGTTAACTAATAATATGAGTTTGTCTCAATAGTAACACCAGCTTATTAAAGAATTATATTTAATCACATAGCATTACCAACAGGGGCTACGTTTTTAACTTGTTTTTATATAAAATACCATTGGGGCAAGGCAAAACCTTCACTAGAAAATTTAAAAATTAATTCAAGAATCATCGCCTTTTTCGAAACAATAGCATGGCCCTACAATCCTCCTTCCTCTCCCATTCACGGTTATTATAGTCTGGGCAACATCAAAATTTATCTCGAACCATTGTAAACCTTTAACTTGCTCGAGAATTAACAAATTTACCCAATCATAAATTACTTTAAAGGGAATATGAAACTATTAGTATATCTTTGACAGATATGATGCTCCTTTCTGGTACGAATATTGAAATTTTAAGCTTTACCCGGGGTAAATTTGATATGGATTCTTCAATCACGTTAGATCCTTTAATGTGTCTGGACTTTTTCCAAGAGCAGAACAGTGACGTCAGTCAAGTTACTGACGAATCTCTCCCTTTTTCTGATTATTGCATCACTGACCTCGTACCAGCCGTTGTCTTTTCTCACAAAGTTCACATAATGTCCCTCGGCCAACGATTGACCTTTATGAATAATCACCCCTTTAGTTTTAAAAAGCATCTTGCTCAAAGTGACATTTTGATTTTCAAAACTTGATATTTTGGTCGAAATCTTAACGGGACGACCATCTTTGTAATCGCCACGGAGAAGACACAAAAATACGTACTTCCCGCTGGATATCAATACATCACGCTCTTGTATTTTTGGGTTGTTACAAAATACGCATGGCACCTCTGTTAATCTCATCCTTTTTTCTAGAGATTTCCAATCAATTTTATCTCGGTTTTCTAGTGGAAGATTGAAAATGTTGCTTTCAACAATATTTTCCGAATTTTGTTCAACTTGACATTTGGGGCATTTGGTAAAGTTTCGCGACTTTGACCAAAAAAGATCTTTTAGAGCCTTAGAGTAATTGGCTTCCATTTCTTGACTTAGTGTCGTCAAGAGCACCATCAAAAATTCACTGGCGTCTTGTTGAACGTTTTGCGTAAAATGATTTCCGACAGCCATTCTCAGTTCCAACCCTTTACGACTGAAACTTCCTTGAGAACTCTCGATGTCGTTTATCGTGTCATGGAGGCAACGTAAAACTGGTTTTTCAACGAATGATCCATTGTAAGATTTAACCAATTCTCTTAATTCCGGCACTAATAAGAGTAGTTGCAAAACGCTATTAGAATAGCACGTTACTTGATCATCGTTAGCTAAACCTTTCAAGGGAAAACTATCCAAACTCTGTTGGGCTTTCCTTTTCTTCTTCGGTGTTTCTTCACATCTCACTTCCTCGCCTTCTAAAAGGCTTTTAGATAGTGTAGGCGCACTTCTTTTCCCACCTCTACTTTCTTTCGACTCCGTTATTTCCAAAAGAGGCAGATCTGGCCTATATTTTTTGCGAAGCCTGTTATATTCCATTATGGCTCGTCCATCCGCCTTAATTTTAGTCGGATCGAACTGTAATAGATGGAGTCCGGCTAAGGACGTCACTCTCGATAAAGCGACGTACGCCATGCCCGTTCCAAATAAATTCGGACCCAAATCCATAATGGCGCATTTTAAACTCATGCCTTGGCTTTTGTGTATCGTAATTGCGTATGCCAGGATGACGGGAAACTGGGAGCGCTTAACGTAAATGTTTGTCATGAGCAAAAATTTGACGCAAATTTTCTCAACTAAAAAGTCAGTGTTAGCGTTGTCGTTGTCGTTATTCGGTTCGCGATCTACTCTGAGAAAAATACCAACAACGTTTCCTTGTTCGTCCTTCTTGAATCCAGTTACGAAACCCATCGTACCATTTACAACGCCTTTTTCAAAACTGATATTCCTTCTGACCATTATACGGCAGCCAACGCAAAGAATTAACTCGCTCTCCAAACCGCCCGTTTTGGACGGTTCGTTTTTTAGACTTTGAAGTCTCCTCAAAATGTTTTTATTCATTTTTTTTCCATAGTCAGCGAGTCTATCCTGGCAAGGAATGACTTCAACTTTCTCGCCGTTTTTTCGCAGCATTTCGCCGTTGAATTTTTCGCACATGGCTAATTTAGGCATCAAACAAATTGGGCGAAACCCTTCATTGGACAGTTTAATGAAAAGGTCCATAGCCACCTCGATGTTTTTTCCTCGAGCAACCAATCTACTTTCTAAGGTTGCAACATCAGCTTTAGAAATATTTCCAATTCTAACTCTGCTTAAAATGTCGCCGTAACTTTGGTCGTTGGCTTGTCTAACATTTTGCGTTAGTTCATCGTATTTAAAAAACTTCCAAAGATCACTTCCTCCGATGCAATTGAATCTAAGTCTGGCTTCTTCGGAAGTGATTTTGATGAACGCGGGATTTCCTTGAACCGGAGGCAATTGGAAAAAGTCACCCAAAACAAGGATAAATACAACTCCACCAAATGGTTGGTTCATTTCCCAAAATTCGTTCAGCCTCAAGTGAACGTGAGTCAGTAACACCGACGAGACCATGGAAATTTCATCAATAATTAACAGTTTTAAATTTCCCAAAGTTTCTTTCATAATGCTCATATTGTCAGAACTTAGGGAATGGTATTCGGCAATACGCCCATGATCTACCGGCAACATTAGTAATCTGTGTAATGTTACGCCATTAACATTCAACGCTGCCAAACCCGTTGGCGCGGCAATTGCCACGCTAGCAGGATTTTGAAAGCGTCGCCTTACTGCGTTGGCGAGAGTGTCGATAAGAAACGATTTGCCAGTGCCACCAGGTCCCGACACAAAAAGGCACTTGTTTCCAGATTTTTCTCCCTCTTGGGAGAAGTGATCCATGATGTGATCATATATTCGCCTTTGATCCGAGTTTAGTAACGCCACATTGTCATCATCAGTCTCGAAATTGATTTCCATGGCAGCTTCCACATCAGCCATCGCGTGTTCAGTTTCGATAACAATTTCTTTCCCTTGTAGCGCATTTTCATCGTCTTCACTTTCGGCCTCCGATACTATGGTTTCTAGCTCGTTCGCCTTTTTAGAAGCCTTCCGTTTCTTTTCAACTTCTTTGGAAACCGACAGCTTCTCGTGATATTCTCTCATGTCTTTTAACACCGAAAGCGAGTTTTCGAAAGCATCGGCGTATGTTTCAAAATCGCCCAATAGCTCAGTTTCGTCACGCCACGGTTTGAAGAGGATCAGTAGAGCGTGACAATACTGTTCTTTCTCCTCCATCGGGTCGTGAATAAAGTGCTCTATTATGTACGGCTTAATTCTCTTTCTCATGAAACCCAGATTGTTTTTCAACTGGATGAGATTCGCATTTTTCTCGACACCCTCGGAGCGCATGGCATAATCGTAAAACTGACCAAATTCCCGCAAACTAAGATTTTCCAAGCTGTCGGGACGATTCGGATACTTGTCGTCGACGAACCCTTTTTGGCAAGTGTCCTTGCTTTCGGGGTCAGTTTCCCTCAAACGAGCGAGTTCCTTGTAACCTTTCAAAATTCTCGATCGGTTTTCTTTCAAGTTAGTGTTTATAAATTTAGTGCTGTCAGACTTGTTGTAAAGGTCTTGGCCCAGCATCATATCGAGAGCTTCATAAATTCCTATTTGCTTGCACGTCAAAGATTTCAATCTATAGGCAAATAATTTTTTGGACAAACTTTCGTTGCCTAACTCGGCAAAAGTTTGGTCCATGTCAGCCCGGTCTCCCTTTGTCACGTAAGCCGTAACATAGTTTGCCACTATTTCCGATTTGTCAGCGACAAATTGCAAATCCATGTTGGCTTTGGAAGCCAATAGTAGCGTTGGATTATAATCATTTATTAATTCTTCGTGCTGTTTTCTCGGCAAGTCGTACAACCGTTTCTGCACCTTTTTCATTTTACGGTGACGAGTAACTGATCTAACGGAATTCATAGTCGCTACGTTTGTTACGTTACGAGGGAAACCGTAACGACACACTCTCGATCCTTTTTTAGAATTTTTCACCTTCTTGTAACAACTGGAGGTGCATTTGTGAAATTGAAATTTTTTTACCAGCCGGTGCAATTCTGGACTTATCGATGCGCTTGGCATCGAACACGTGACGTGTTTTTGCACGTAATCCAAAATAGTCTCGGGCGAAGAAGTTCCAATCTTTGGAGCGTCCTTGGCCCACAAAAGCATGTGGTAGTGAGGTAAACCACGAGATTGGTATTCAACCCGCCAAAAATGATGTTCTATCATGCCAAGAACTGGATTTTGCTTACACAAGACAAAGTTGTTTAGCAGCGACCTCACTTTGTTGTGAAAGTGCAAATTTACGCTAAGCGGATCCAAATTCAACAATTCAGCCACCGTCATCGACTCTATTCCTGGAACGTCTGAATTCACTTTTCTCAAGTGATCGTGCAGTTCCATATCATCGTATTCGGCCGGATTAAAAGTTAAAAGCCAGGTGGGAGGACCAAATTCCCGAATCATCGCTAAAACGTTTCTAAGAACTTTATACCAGTAGTCCTTAGTTCCTCGAATATGACCCAAGAAAGTAGCTAAATTACTCTCAAGTTCTTTATCGCCAGATTCAACGCGACTGAGCAAATTTTCAACCCCAATAGGCATGGGTTTTTTTACACGAAGAACGTAGTTCAAACTGCTAGAAATCGCTTTCATTTCGCATTCTTGATAAGAATGGAACAGATAGGCGTAATCTCGTCTAAAAATTGGACTCTTGTTCAAAAAACGGGATAAACGATACTCGGTTTCCGTTATTTTCCCAAATGGTCTATCATCGTGCTTGCCAAAGCGACCCTTAGGGAACAAATGAACAAAGCTCATGTATTCCAAGTTTTTGTCCCAAGTGCTAACTGGCTCGGCTTCGACGCGCTTCATTTGGTAAGCGCCCAGTAAATCTTTCGGTGGTTGAACGTTCACTGGATGAATAGAGTAATGATCGTACAGATCATTGGCTTCACCCTCAGATAGTTTTCGCAACAAAGCCTCGGGCTGTGTTAAAATTTTGTAGGCGTTGCCTGGTGCAAGCCTAGACTGATTTTCATCCTGCTCCTGTATGTTCGAAGCGTTTTGGTCACCTTGGACGTCGTGACTACTATCCGCTGGCCCTTCTGTTTGAAGCGCAGCGGAAGCGCGTGTCAACGCATCGGATACATCATTAATTAACGCAAGTGGATCTGTTACGCTCAGTAATTCTTCGGGAGTCAATGAATTTTCATTTCCATCAATTTCTTGCGTGCCACAAATATATTCCTCATTCATTGTCGAAATATCAATGTCTTTGTAAAAAGGGTTTATCTTTTTCAGCACACTGAATGCTTTCAACACTTTTTCGAGGCAAACAACCTGTTGCCAAACTTTTTTGTCCGCTGTGGGAACGCCATTCACCAAGATATGCAGTTCGTGATTTTTGGGCAACGTCTTGGGAATCATCTTCAAATTTTTCTCCACGGGTATTGGAAGATAAATTACTCTTCCCTTCAAAGCTTTAACCGTGCCAAATTGCATGTTGGAGTTGGTTTTAGTGCCTAACCGCACCACAGTGTGGAAGGCTTTCACAAGTTGAATTAAAACTTTCTCGAACATGTTTAAATTGGTGACATCTGGCGGAGGATTGTCAACTGCCAAGTTGTTCAGAAAACTTCTGTTGGGAACTTTACCCTTTCCCAAATCCGTAGCGCAGTAACGACATAGAAGCATGTCCGCTTCTCTAGCGTCCGAATTATTCATTATCCAGCCAGCTCTTAAAATCAGATAGGCCTCGTTCTCAAAAACAGCACTGTTTACCAATTTTTCTACTGCTCTTAAATCAGATTTTTTCAATAATCTTAAACAGCAGTCGCAGGGCGTGTCGTGAAACTCGTTGGTGTTTAGCATTGCCCGAGCGAATTGATTCTCGTAAAGACTCAAGATTTCACTTTCATCGAGACTCGGCCGAGGAGCGTTAACGCTTCCTTCAGGAGCATCGTTTTGTTCCTTATTTAAATTTTTCCCACGTGTAGCAAGGGTTTTCCTTAATTCCGCCATGACATTCGTCACAGACTCGTAATCACCACTTTCAATTTCAGTTGAGATTTTAGTTAACGCGTTGAGTAACGCTTTGACGTGATAAATATTATTCAGAATATTTCTAATTCCCGAATAGTGAGGAGCCAGTTCAGCGAAAGCACGCAAATAACTTTGGCACTCTTCGCTATCAGCGCAGTAAGCAGTGTGTCCTAGGAACGGAACTATTCTCACAACTATTTCGTCTCCATCTGGTGGTATAAACACGTTTGATTTTTTGCAAAATTCTTTTCTTAATTCGCAAAGGTCCAAATCAGACTCAAAAATTTTAGTCAAAGATTTTTCATTCGCATTGGCAACTGTGTTTACGAAAGCTAGTACTTTTGCAATGGCTCGAGTTCGAACATTACAAATATCACTGCATTCCCAATATACAGTTTTGTTTTGGGTTTCAATAAACCCACCTTCATTGATCACAAAATTTGCTTTTGGATTCTTCTCTTCAGTTTCAACAATGTTGAAAAGATTCGTAACATCTCCCGATTCATTAACTTGTAAAACTAGTTCAACATTACTAGTTGCGTTATTGTTTTTCATGTCAACGATATTTCCCATTTCGTCAACAAACAATTCTTTAGTCGAAGTGGTAACACGGTCTCTCAGAACTTTTCGTACACGACCATCAGAATCCAATTGAAAAATTTTGCCGTAATGTGACTCATCGTCATTTTTCAATATTTTACCATTATTTCCAATCGGATAATAGGTAGTTTCATGGAAATAGGCCTCTTTCATGCTACTGTGAAGCCTTTTACCACCCACAACTTCTGTCAAATTGTCACAAGTGACTGACCCAATTTCTTTGATTTTTTGACAAAATCCTTAAATTCACTAACTATCCTCGTTACTTGGGCGTGGTAAGCCGAATATAATTGCCTTTTGAAATGCAATATTCTACCAGCTAGCACTTGGCATTTTAGGTTGTGAGAGATAGACTTCGTGCGTTGTTTTTTAGTCTCACCGTTGAAAGACTCTGACGCCGCCAGTCTTTCAGTTAGACGTTTGACTAGAAACCTTTTATAGCTTTCAGCTATAATTTTTTTGTTTTTCGTTTTGAAAATTCCCGCATTGAGAAGCTTTTTTGCAAAACCAAACTTATCTTGTTTAGTGGGTTTCATATATTTTTTTTTATTTTTTGATTGGGAACCCACATTAGTAGTGCCACCACGTGGTTTAGTCCAATTTTTTTTTTTCGCAATACCAAGGCCAGATTTACGCGCAACTTGATTATTTGCGTATTTTCTCTGAAAGCACTCCTTCTTTTTCAAATAGTGCTTTTTAAGGCAAAGTTGCCTACTTTGCTTCTTTTGCAAAGCTTTACTCTCAGCTTGCAATTTTAAGTTAGCTTCTGTTCTAGATTTCCCCATTGCAAGGCGTTTTTTTTTCCGCTTAGCTTGTTCTCGAGTAACCATTTTAAATAGTCAAGAATGGCTGTCACAATAATGTATTTAATAATATATTGCAACGGGTTTTGCAAATATGTTTGTTACACCCAGCAGTTCACAAGGAACTTTTTAAGAACTCTTTGAATTGGCAAAGGTACACACAGAACCCTTTAAATTTGCAAAGGTACACAAAGAAACCCTTGAATTTGCAAAGGTACACAAAGAAACCCTTGAATTTGCAAAGGTACACAAAGAAACCCTTGAATTTGCAGAGGTACACAAAGAAACCCTTGAATTTGCAAAGGTACACAAAGAAACCCTTGAATTTGCAAAGGTACACAAAGAAACCCTTTAAATTTGCAAAGGTACACAAAGAAACCCTTGAATTTGCAAAGGTACACAAAGAAACCCTTGAATTTGCAAAGGTACACAAAGAAACCCTTGAATTTGCAAAGGTACACAAAGAAACCCTTGAATTTGCAAAGGTACACAAAGAAACCCTTGAATTTGCAAAGGTACACAAAGAAACCCTTGAATTTGCAAAGGTACACAAAGAAACCCTTGAATTTGCAAAGGTACACAAAGAAACCCTTGAATTTGCAAAGGTACACAAAGAACCCTTTGCAAAACACTCAGATTTCAATGATGTAGGTAATAATGAAATGTGAGTAATAAAAAATAGGCTTATCATAAACTTTAACAAAAGGAAAATTGGAAAGAAAAAAATAATTGAGCACAAACGATGTATGAAGTTGGTTTAAATAACCAACTTATTAACCCATAAAATACTTCTAAATATAATTTGAAGTAATAGATATAATTAAATACAGGTTTTTAATAGAGGAATACGAACCTTAAGCCTGGCTTCGGAAAGTTGCCGCCTAAAAGTGAACTTTGAAGAGGCAGAGTTCGTAAGGGTGTAGCCCACTCGATCACGCAAGTGCGTGCAACTTGCGTGATCGAGTGGGGCAGTGAGCTCAAAAATAGGATAATGTGCTCCCTGAGTGGGGTGTGGTAAGGGCGAAAAGCCGAAAAAAAGTGAACTTTAAAGAGGGGGAAGGTGCCCTATTAAAAATCAAAATTGCGGCTGTATGTAAGGAAGTTTTACTAGTTAAACCTTGTTTAAATCTATCACATAAGGGTAGTTTTTAGGTTTTAACGGGCAAAATTATAATTACATTTATATCATAGAATTGAACGTTGTTGAACAAACGATTATTCTCCTTTTGGAGTATATAGAGTTTGTAGAAAGTGGCAGAAAGAGATGTTAGTGGAAAGAGCCCAAGTCTTAAAGTATAAGTATGCAGTCATAAAAGGGAAGAAAACGGTTTAAAAATTAAAGCAATTTGCTTGAAAACAATGACATGAGGTGAGATGTTTGTTTGAATATTTTTGGAAATTTCAAAACATGCTCCTGCAAATCTGTGTTTTATGTCAGGATTGGTTATAAACCCAGATTTCCCATTCATGGGAGCTTCACCTGATAACAAAATTTCTTGCGAATGCTGCGGTCTTGGATTATTAGAAATCAAATGCCCTTATTCAGTAAGAGAAATAAAAATAGACGAGTATGCAACTACGAAATCTTCATGCTTGGAATATTGTTAACAAACGAAGAAGTATAAACTGTCCTCTAGTTACGCTTACTATTATCAAGTACAAACCCAAATGATGATCCGTGATAGAAGTTATTGTGATTTTTGTCATTTGGACACTGAATGAAGTCAAAATTGAAAGAATTTTACCTGACTGAACTTTGGGAAGAAATAATTCAAAAATGTACAAAAAATTTTTACAAGTGCATATTATTAGAATTGGTTTGTAAGCATTTTAGAAGAAATGTTCTCTATAATGGCATTAGAGAAATTCCAGTGAACTCTCTAGCCGCAATTGTAAAAATCTGGTCAATAAAAAGTATTGTTATTGCGGTAAAGGGGAAGAGGGGAGAATGATAGCTTGTGATAATGAGAACTGTGATAGAAATAGTTTCATAATAACTTTCATTACATATCTTTAAAAATTACAAAGGCCCCAAGTACAAAATATTTTCTAAAAACCAACCCAAAAACCGAGGTAGAGGTAGACCAGGAAAGAAAAAGTGATAAAACTTAATTTGTGATAATTTTTATTCCTTCCACCTTAATTGTGCAATAAAAAATTTAAAATTTGCAAAAATATACTATGAACATCTTAAATCTAATCAAATGGTACTACAGAATTGATGGAAGGCAAGTATAATAAACGGTCCTCGTTTCATTTGATTGTATTTTTTGAAGTCTTCATAAAAATTTATATTTTCTATGGTTAGATCAGTTTGAATTTCGGCAGTTTTGTATGTATTATTGCTTGTCTGACTCGATGCCTCCACCATTTTAACATTAGCTTGAACAGATGCATTTAAAAAAAGTGGTACGCATTGACAAGCAACTTCAGTTCTTCCAGAATCTTCAATTCTGTCTTCAAGAATGCTTATTTCCATAATCACAGAATCATCTAGACTGTCTACCGTTAACACAGAATCATCTTGACTATCTTCCGTTAACACAGAAACGAAGAGATCATTTCCCAATGATGACATTGAGATCGCATTTTCACTTTTTGATTCCAATTCTCTCTTCTTCTCAGAACGCTCTAAATACCGATTATGTAAATCTAGTCTAGATTTTGGAGATCTTAAGCTTTGCACACTTCTATATCCCAGGAAAAGTGATGGAACCCAATCAGGGTGCGTCTCATCCTCCAAATTTGATGGTTTTCCTAAATTAAAATACATTGCATTAATGAAAAAATTTTAAAACTTGTACCATTTCTTTAATTTTAGTATTTCTTACCTGAAATAAAATGACGACTACATATTCTATGCCATTTCTGTATTAGATCAAAAGTTGAAAATTTTTTTTCAAGATGAAGGGCGTTAACCCAAGCCTGCCTTCTTTTACGCGAAAGTTCTTCAATATAAGGCCCATATTTCTTATTTACACAAGGAAAACAGTAAAACGAAATCCCCTTATCTTTTTCCGTGCGACTTTTACACTTAAAAACTGAACAATAAACCATTTTTAACTAAAATATTAATTAAAATTGCTAAGCCTGTGCCACTCTATGAGGATTTTAAAGGAAAACTCATTTGTCGTCTGCTACGTCAGACTCACTCAGAATCTGGCAGCCCGAAACCGGAAATAAGCACAGGACAGTGGACATTGTCCAATAAAATTTTAAAATGTCCCATAACTTTTTTTTAAACTATGGACAGTTTGACCAATGAGTATCCCGAAATTTTGATATCTTGACTATGGAGAAGCGAGAATATTTTGGCACGCACACTCCAGTTACAATGTCCTATAAATTTTCGAGTCAAATAGGGGGTCACTGGACACACGTCCTATAAGAAATATTTCTTATTTCCAACCCTGATTGCAAACCAGCAAAAACAATTTTGATTGGTCGGTTACGAAAGTTCTAAAGACCACCACTAACCTAGCTAGCGCTGAAGACGAATTATTGGGGGCAGCACTGTAGAGCGTCTTTTTTCAAAAAAATTAATAATCATAACTGTCAAAAAATATAAATTTAATAAACCAAAACTTTTTAAAATGTATTAAACCAAAAATATTTAAAAATGTAATAAAACAAAAAATATTTAAAATGTAACAAAATAAACATTAATAAAACTTGTTAAAAGTGTTTGAGATAAATTATAAATCTGGGGTCCATTAGTTAACAAAATAAGGTGTGCTGTCATTACTTTCCTTGGAAAATCACTGTTAACGACAGTGCTTTTTCTTATGTTTAATAGTTTGCAAGGTATAAAAAGATGTTACGTTGCCGAGAAATATGTGGATATCTTCTGTAGAAAGCGTGGTTTTTCATAAAGCCTTACCTAATTTAAGATTTTAATCATTTGGGTAGAATTATTAGTTCAAAATATTCCTAAATCCAATTACAGTCAAAGCTTCCTGACATTTAAAATGTAGTTTGGTCTAAAAGCTATAAGGAGCTAACAACTGGCTAGGGGGAACAGATAGTCTGACGTCACACAGCCCCTCTCTGGTTGGAATTTTTGCGAGTAGAATACTGTTTCCAACCGTTAGGGGGGATGAAACTCCAGTAAGAGATAGAAGGGTGTGACGTTTCAGGGTCAGAACTGTTAGCTCCCTATTGTCTCCGTCATGAGTTCCCATATCAGAAGGGGAAAAGAAGTATTATATTCTTCCCCATAATATTTATCAAATTATTATTAATTTATTAATTTCTTTATCAACTTGCGTTAATCATTTCCTTCCTAACATAACTAATTAAAAGATTATTAATTTCTTTATCAACTTGCGTAAATCATTTCCTTCCTAACATAACTAATTAAAAGATTATTAATTTCTTTATCATCAACTTGCGTTAATCATTTCCTTCCTAACATAACTAATTAAAAGATTATTAATTTCTTTATCAACTTGCGTTAATCATTTCCTTCCTAACATAACTAATTAAAAGATTATTAATTTCTTTATCAACTTGCGTAAATCATTTCCTTCCTAACATAACTAATTAAAAGATTATTAATTTCTTTATGAACTTGCGTAAATCATTTCCTTCCTAACATAACTAATTAAAAGATTATTAATTTCTTTATCATCAACTTGCGTAAATCATTTCCAATCAAAAGATTATTAATTTCTTTATCAACTTGCGTAAATCATTTCCTTTCTAACATAATTAATCAAAAGATTATTAATTTCTTTATCAACTTGCGTTAATCATTTCCATCTATTATTATTATTATTAGTTCCAAACCATTGTTTGTTGGATGGCTCACTAATAGTGGTTTTGTTCGAAACTGAGCTTCATTCATGAAATATTACATATAACCACAATTAATATAACTTGTTAAAAGTGTGTTTGAGTTAAATTATAAATATGTAAACTATTAATTAAGAAAATAAGGTTTGCTGTCAATACTTTCCAGAAAATCACCGTTAATGGCAATAGTATTTATTGTAATTAATAGTTTACAAGGTAAACAAACGTGTTACGTTGGTGAGGAATATGTGTATAAATCTTCTGTAGTGAGCGTTGTTTTTCATAAAGCATTACCAAATGAAACATTTTAATCATTTAGGTAGAATACAAGGTTTTAATTAATACAATGGAACCCTGATTTGAGTAAATAAATAACGGCATTTTTAACTATCACTACTGTTACCTATGCTTACGAAATAAATAAAGCATAAATTCATAGCATAATACAAAGCAGACTTCGAAGACAGAGCATATATGAGGAAACCAGGATGGGAAATAAGATTGACGGGCCTGGTGCACTATGGATATTGTTTTGACCAAGGCTTAGAGAAATTAATTCACCATGGCTGCGCACCACGATTAGAAGCATTAAAGGGGCTGAAGCGACCAAGGCTTAGCGCAATTTCACGGGTTTCACCGCCTTAAAAAAAGTGGCAAGTTTAGAAACAGATTGTGGGACAATAGAAAGGTGGAAAATTATGAAATTAGGCTTATATTAAAACTTGAAACCTACTTTATATTATATTTAAAATCTATCCATCAGCAAATCCTCAAAAAATATGAAAATGACAACGATAAAGGACCCACTCTCAAATTTTTGCCCCTTAAAAAAATGGCGACCACAAACGGGGTATTTGTCACGGCGGCAATATTAAAGCAGTCTTATCTCACTACCGATAGGGCATTTCAACCAAAAGGCATTAAGAAAAAACAATCGGATTAATATGACGCAACTAAACGCAAAAAAAGGCCAATTTTGGTCGCGCTGCAATTTTCTAGTAAATCAGTCTATCCATGCTTAAATAACGCAGATTGGGGTAATTTTGAAAATTTAAAATTAAACATACTTAAACTTAAAATTAATCAATGAAAGCTGGAAAGCACAAATACTAAATATGAGGCTTTCATTTGAAACCGTTTTCAAATCAAACAAACGTATAGTTATTTCATGACGGCTTCCACAAAAAGGCTATCTGTTAAATTTTTCCCATGTTATTTCTATGGAAAATTTCATGATTTTCATCAAAATATCGTAAAATTTTTATGGAAATGAAAACCACCCTTAGCAACTTTATTTTTTATAAGAAAAACTAATGGATGGATCTTTTTGAAATTTTAACCACATATTTAGGTCCCGAATTGTAGTTCTGTGGAATTTTTTCAAAGCAGTTAATACGATACAAAAAAAGTTATAACCAATCAAAAAACCATCCTTATACATTAAAGTCGGTATGAGGTCTTATCTAAGAGAGCTATCGCTCTCCTAGAATAGCGATTTCCACTGACTGCACTAGAGCACTCTAAGTGCACTCTCGGCGCGTTTTCGTCCGCCACTGGGAACACGAGTGCAACACTCGCCCAGAATCGCGTTTTCCACTGACCCCAAAAACTGCCCGAGAATTGCTCTTTGGTGCTCTGAAAAATTCGACGGAGCGACGGTGCTCGAGTATGACGTAATAAAATTAAAATGGCGAACCACGCGGTATCTCATAATAGAAGACAGGCTCTCGCTTATGCTTATTTATTTCTGGAATCATCTTCTGAAAGTTCTGAAGATGAAGAATACGAGGTTTTATCATTACTTTAAAGATATTACGCCTCATCCTAAAACCAATAATTATATCAGAGACGTTGCCGATCATTACTCAAAATAGATTTTTTTTTTGTAAATTAATTGGAATGTTAAATCTATTAATTGGTTTCAGCCCATTTGCGTCAAGATATACACACTTTATTACAATTTCGTCTCCGGCGCCAATTTTGATTATTCAGAGCGCCCTCGGACCTCTCGATCGTGTTCCACTGACGAAACTATTCTCTCCAAAACTCGCTGAGGGCAGTTACGTCATCCTAACCCTGAGAGCACTCTTTGGAGCAGTCAGTGGAAATCGCTATAAATTTCTGAAAAATTTGGTGCGAATTTTTCAAACCAAATACTCTTTGGTCAAACCATTTGGTGATTTTCGAAATTTTAAAAACCGGAGTATTTTATATTCAACGAATAGTGAAAAAAAAAATCTATTCGCAGTTTGGCATTTCGCACAGCCCTAATTTCTAGCACAACTTTTCTATTGGTTGCCAGGTGTCGACAAAAGCCGCACACATTGAAGAGATCGATGAGGATTGGTCAATACTGTTTATTTTCATCATTTCCCCGTAACAGCCAATTTCCAAACCTTCGGACGGTAGAAGGCCTGCCAGCTTTTCTCAATCCCCATGTTAAAGAAACTAGTAGATTAAGCGCCCCTAGTTTCGACTTTCGGCGTTAGGTGTGCTACTAGCCGAGAGCCAGTGAAATCCTCGTAATGCTCTTTGTTGACCACTTGAATTTTCAGCGTTGAGTCCGGCTCAATGGAAGCACCCCTTCGCGTGGGTGATAGGGTCGCTTGTGGCGCCATCTATACGCGGCAAGGTAAACTAAAATACTACTAATCCCAAGTTAACACTCGAAGTTAAGCAGCGTCGATCGCGCTCAGTACTTGGGAGGGAGACACAGCGGGTTCAAATCCCGCCAGGCACATTGTATAATTACTTTTTATTAATTTCCGAATTATTTAATGGAAAGAAGAGTGTTTGTAGCCTACAAATTGTAGGATGCAAAGACGTTTATTAACAGAGAATTAAAACATTTTCAAGATGAAACGTTACGGCTTTTATTTATTGTTCAAATTTATTAGTTACTTAGATAGAGTTACAATTCAAATCGCCTTTCCGCGAAACACATTGTTTTTATCAAGCACGTTTTTCAAAACATAACAGCGCCATCTGTGAGCCTCAAGCGGAACTAGTTACAACTTTTACTTGCTTATTTGTAATCAAAAACATCGTTCCCCTTTTTTTTTAAATTAACAAGTTGGGAAAACCAAAATATTACCTCTCCGTGTCGAGATGACTATCACTACCCCCTTAAACAACCTAAATATGCGTGTATCGCTTTTTATTGCTTTGCAACCGCAGGAAGTTTATTTTAAAATAGTAAATTGTTCAAACGTTTTCAATATCTCTAACTTGCTGTGGAAACTCTACTCTCTCGCTATACTCCAACAATTTTCTTGGTTTGCCTGTATGATTGGTAACCTTTGTCCATATCAAAGCCAAAGATATAGTAAAACTATAAAGGCTCTAGATTCACAACTAACAAAATTTACGTGGTCTAGATTCACAACTAACAAAATTTACGTGGTCTAGATTCACAACTAACAAAATTTACGTGGTCTAGATTCACAACTAACAAAATTTACGTGGTCTAGATTCACAACTAACAAAATTTACGTGGTCTAGATTCACAACTAACAAAATTTACGTGGTCTAGATTCACAACTAACAAAATTTACGTGACACGCTCTATTTCGAGCACTAAAATATGGCTTACCTAATTTGGTAAATACTTTTCAATTCATCTGTTATTATAAAATATTTTATTTTAATACTTTTAATAGATAAACAAAACATTAAACTAACAAATTTTTCATTCCATTTAGGACAGAACAAGGAGAATAAACCCATTAGCGGAAGCAGTATTTTTTTCCGAAACAATCTCGCTTATGTTTATCAAAGAGGGTAGAAAGAGGGGGAGTTGAAGCTTGCAGCTTTGGCAAGGCATTTTGGTGTTCTCGCTTTTCTTTTTTATTTGTTTGTTATATTTTCCTCCTAATATCCGGTTCACAGTATTTCAACCAATAAGAGGGCAGAAAAAGATGCGCGCGCACATCGGAAGCTTAGAGGTAAACTTTCAAAGCGAGAACACTCCAGCCAAGCCTTCTACTCCCCCTCTTTCTACCCTCTCTATACTTCGCTAAAAACGTATTACTCCTGCGTAAAATAGGAGCGCTAACTTCAAAATGTCACTTTACCATTCAACAACCTTCTACGTCACTGTGACGTCTTGAGCCCATCAACCAAAAATCAAGAAAACAACGATTTACTTTGAACAAAGAGGGTAGAAAGAGGGGGAGTAGAAGGCTTGGCTGGAGTGTTCTCGCTTTGAAAGTTTACCTCTAAGCTTCCGATGTGCGCGCGCATCTTTTTCTGCCCTCTTATTGGTTGAAATACTGTGAACCGGATATTAGGAGGAAAATATAACAAATAAATAAAAAAGAAAAGCGAGAACACCCAAAATGCCTTGCCAAAGCTGCAAGCTTCAACTCCCCCTCTTTCTACCCTCTTTGCTTTGAAGTTCTTCAGTTTTTATGGGATTGGTGAAGCTAGCAGAAAAATATGGAGGAAATTTATAATTTTTATACCAATCATAAGACATAAAACAACATTACAATAACAATTTTATTTCAAAAATACAAAAAACATTTCAACTAAAATGAAAAAAAAAGAACTTTTTTAGGTTCGGTGAAGCTAGCAGACAAACCTGGAGGAAAATTTAGAATTTTACTATGAAACCAAGGATGCGTAAAAATAAGCAGCGTAATCTGAGGGAAATCGGCCCGCTAACCGCTCCGGTGCGATGGGACGCGATGACGTAGACCGTCCGCCATTCCTCCTCAATTTGTAGCATCCCACCGGACCCTAGTTGTTCCACAGTTTGCGTGTCCACCGATTTCAATCAGATTACGGATCATCCTTGATGAAACCAAGACACAAACAATAACATTATTTCACAAAAGTAACAATTTTATTTCAAAAATACGAAAACAAATTTAAAATGAAAAAAAGGAACTCAAAAAAAATAACTTTTCATACAAAAAAAATACACTTCGAAAAGAACGTAGCTGGAATATTTTATCTTCGAAGATAAGTTATGAACTTATGAAAAAACGTAGTTAGTTGCACTTTTTGCAAACTTAAATGAAAAATATGTTATAGGAACTATTATAACACAGAAGTAGAAATAAAAAAAAGGAACTTATTTCTTGACTATCAACTCGCAATCAATGAGTTCTTGATAAGCGAGGCTTAGCTTATCATTTTGCTCAACGTAAAGTTCAACTTCGGGATAGGGATAACTTTCGAGTTTAATTTCGCACAGAAATTTGGCTCCCTCTTTGGGTTCTAGCGCTAAGGAATTCATTAGAGCATTGGTTACTTGTTCTTCGTAAAGTTTATTCTTCATAGAGACTCCGTGTAACTTGCAGAAGATTCCATACTTGGGGTAATTGTACAGCTTCGGTGGGAGCTCTCGGAAATTCTTTCTGATGAACGAAAAAAAAAACATAGTATTTTAGGCCTATGGGAAAAAAATTCCGATCAATAATCTTAATAATAATGTTTATGAGGTCTATTTAAATGTCGGCCATCTTTTAACAGGGTTTATACAACTTTTGGAAAGCAAATTTCCCTGAGATTTCAAGGTTTTTCCCCACATACTTCCCTGAATTTTCCAGAGTTACGAGCCTCCAAAGTTTAGTGCAATGCTAATCCTATGGAGGGGGTAGTTTGTTTACGTTTTGCTTAATTATTCGGCCCCTGTTTGTCGTAGCCCTAAGTTTTTAGTATGGTTGGATGGGGGACAAATTGGACTATAACATACTCAAAGGACATCCCCCTATCTCTAATATAACCAGAGTTATGAGCCTCCAAAGTATAGTGTAATGTTAATCCTATGTAGGGAATGTTCACGAACATTTTGCTTAATTACTCGGCCCCTGTTTGTCGTAGCCCTAAGTTTTTAGTATGGTTGGATGGGGGACAAATAGGACTATAGCATACTAAAAGGACGTCCAAGTATCTCTAATATAACCAGAGTTATGAGCCTCCAAAGTTTAGTGTAATGTTAATCCTATGGAGGGAGGGTATGTTCACGAACATTTTGCTTAATTACTTGGCCCCTGTTTGACGCAAATTTCCCTGATTTCCCTGAATTTTATTAAAAATTCGAAATTTCCCTGAATTTTCCATCAGGTTTTTGTCAACTATTTATTTCCCTGATTTTTCCAGGTTTTCCCGGTTTTCCAGGTTTGTATGAACCCTGTTTAAGGATGCTTAAGACTGCAATTTCGAATTTATAATTAATTACCCATATAATTTAAGCATCTCGCTATTTCCGTAATCAAAGTAAATAACTTCCGCTTCTCCATTCGATATTGTTATTACCGTGCAACGGTACCAATTTTGGTCCATGGAAAATTTCCCCAAATAATTCTCGCCTGAAACAAAATTACAAATGAAACCACAGAGTCATTCTTTACCTAAGCCTTGGCTAAGGAAACTGAGTAGCAAAGGCAATGCATAGAAATTCAGAGATGAAAATGATACGATACGATACCAATTTTGGGTTCTTTTACAAATGGACTATCAGGAGCTTCGTCTTTAACCATATCCAACATTTCAAGAAACTTTTTGCACTCTTGATTTGCTTTCATTTCCTCTACTGTTGATGGATTATCTTTACGAAGCTTTTGAATGCAAATTACGTTATGGCTCGTAACCGTCGACACCATTACTGGGAATTTAGTATTTAACGGTGGTAAAGTTAACTGAGGGAAAGGTTGAGGCTTCTTGCTGACTGGAACGAACTATAAACCAAACATTTTTAAGCATAGAACGTAAAAAACAGGGGTGTGCGGGTACCCGAAAATCTCGGGTACCCGTCTTCGGGTCCGGGTCGGGTACCCGACCCGATACCCGAAACACATTTTTTAGGACCCGAACGGGTACCCGAGTCCCAATTTTAAGCCTTTGCCAATACCCGCCGAGTCTGACGGGTCCAGTTCATGGCGTTACCGCGCGTGTTTCAATACTTCTGCCTTTCATAATTAAATAATTTAATTAATATTAAGTTATTAATTAATATTGTTTAATGAATTACACTATGGGGGATAATGGCTCAGCTTTGAAATCTAGCTTTAAATTGGACTGTAAGGAAAAGCAGAGACTCGAATTGGACCCGAAAGCTAATTTTGGGGATTTTGAAGGACCCAAAGACCCGACGGGTAATTGAAAATTGGACCCGATACAATTTTCTATTACCCGAAATTTACCCGACACCCAAAAATCTGGACCCGCACAACCCTGGTTAAAAATAAAATGGCCGACAAACCTCGATAAAGTCATCCGGGCTTTCAATCATCTTAGCAAAATTGTTCTTGACCACGAGATCGGCGAGGGTCACTCCTCCAGGTAGAGTTAAACTCACTTTAGGGTAAACCCCTTTGACAACTGGTTCCTCAAAATAAGCTACGCAATCTTTATCAACAATGGACGCGTGCATGAAATTCAAAGCGTCCGTTGACCAATTTCCATTTGGCAATAACTTTTGGCAAAATTAAATTAACCACGTGATAAAAATAACAACACGTCAACAGTCAATTAGGCCAAATTAAGCCTGGTTTTCACTGGCCCAAAACGCAGGAAAAACCGCGTTCCGCGGCGTTTTTTTAGAGGTAACTTGCCGCAAAGTTTCGCGTTTTCTGGGCGGCAAGCATGGAATAGGGACTTGGCAATTCGGTCTTAACTCCGCCCCTAGCGCCATTATGGTATGTTTTTTTTAACAGAATGAAAGCTATCTAAGCCCCTTCTCCTGGTATGTTTTTTAGCACTAGTGGAAGGTAGCCTGACGTTGCATGACGTAGTACTGCCAAGTCCCTATTGGTTTTCTATTTTTCCGCAAATTTATATGGAAAGGAAAGCGGTGGCCAATAGGAATCAACGAATGCGTGACCTCATAGGCTTGGTTTTGGTCAGCTCGCGAGGCTTTTCTTCGACGCCATTTTTTCTTTATTCAAGACGTTTCTGTTGTCGAGTTAAATGTCTAAAAATGTATTGTTGACGATTTGCTAAAGAAATTTGGCTTAATCGTTACTTACACGATAAAATTTAACGTTTTTACAAAGACAATAAAGTCTAAGAAAATCGATAGGTTGCTATTGGTGCATTTTCAACATAAATGGTAAGCCTTGGTCTCCACGAGCTCGCACACTTTCATGATATTACAAGTTTGGTGAGAACGTTTTGCCGCCGTTTTTTAAGGAATTTTCCGCAAAATTTTGCGGATTTTTCTTTTCTGTTCCGTGAAAATTTCGGCAGTGAAAACCAGGCTTTAGTTATACAACTTACGGGTTTAACTCCGTATAGCTCGCACGCGATGCATTGAATAGGTACATCGAGAAATCCGACAAAAATTCTGACGTCATCGACGTTTACCGTTTCAGTGTTCCCGTAATCAACAAAAAGAACGTCGATATTCGTTTCCCTGACCTTTGACACTTTGGCGCGATACCATTTATTGTCTAAACTAAAAAGGGCCGTGCAAATTTGACCCTCTTTTAAAGGCAACATCGGCAATCGCCGATTTTTATACGCGGCTTCGAACGACGCGCTCATTGCGCGAACTTTATCCACCACTAATTAAAATTAACAAGATAAAAATTAACGATATTAATTAAATAAACTAGCGTTAAATATTAAACGTACTCTCGTCTTTAGTTTGCAAATAAATCAAGCCATCGTATCCGACATAACACGGGAAAACGTGTTGACTTTTCCAAGTTGGTAACAAAGCGGGTTTCCAAGTTTCCCGTTCTTGGGGTCGAGTTAGGTCAATTTTAAGTACCGGCTTTTCGGGTTCGAATAAAATAGGAATGGCGTCATGTTCGTAATCTTTGAGCCAAAAATTTCTAGGGTGAAATATAAAAAGCGGCAGTTTCTATAGCTCCTAATCTTAATTACCACTTAAAGGGATTGCAAAGAAGGCACGGGCGGGTGGGTAAAAATTATGTGAAATACGTCACGGACATCACGTGATACCAAGATACAAAGGCTCCTGATGGAGTGGGACTAGTTAACATCTAGTCCTTGTTTTTCGCGAGATTGCAGCGCCAATAGCCCCTTTCCAAAAAGTTTGACTGCCTTGTGCATCTTGTTGTTTAAGTTCTTCGCGCATGCGCACTCGGAACTAAAAAACGTCATATCTATGTTGTGAACTAGGCTATGCGGGGAAACTACCTCCTGTTTGTAGGAAGAACTGATCTGACTCAGACTAAGAACATTTTTTCAAAACTTTTTGGAAGGGGATTAGCCCCTTCCAAAAAGTTTGACTGCCTTGTGCATCTTGTTGTTTAAGTTCTTCGCGCATGTGCACTCGGAACTAATAAACGTTATATCTATGTTGTGAACTAGGCTATGCGGGGAAACTACCTCCTGTTTATAGGAAGAACTGAACTGACTCAGACTAAGAACATTTTTGGAAGGGGCTATTCCATTAAGTGGTAATTTTCGAAATAAAACGAACTAAGCTTCTTTGAACCACGCCTCTCCTCGGTCACGTGCCTCTGACGTATTTCAAATAATTTTTACCCACCCGCCCATGCATTCTTTGCAGTTCCTTTAAGATGAACCAAAAGTAAAACGCGATTTTTAATGACCTTTTGACCCCATATTGCAAAGATTCCCAATAATACCCATAATACCCATGATAAAAGAAAGAGGTTTAAAGTACTTAAAAACACTTACTTGCTGGGAACTGCGACTCCGTATTCTCTAAGATATTCATTAATATCGAACATTTCAATCCGTTCAGGTTCAAGGGCGCCATCTATCATCGTTCGTTTATCATATAAGGTTACAGGCAATGACATTGAATCCTTTGGTTTAGGCTACAACAAAAATCGGTTCACTTATTTATTTATTGAAGTATACATATTCGCTAAGCCTTTTCATGTCTAGGCTTCGATGCAAGTAAACTATAAAGAATAGAAAGTTTTTGACGAAACGTATGACGATTTTGAATTTGAACTAACAGGGTTCATACAACTTTTGGAAAACAAATTTCCCTGAGATTTCAAGGTTTTTCTCCCATATACTTCCCTGAGTTTTACAGGTTTTTCGCCATATACTTCCCTGAGTTTTACAGGTTTTTCCCGTATATGGAGTTTCCTATGGAACAAATGTTAACGCAGGAGTGGGGGTCAAATAGGACTATAACATACTCAAAGAACATCGCCGTATCTCTAGTAGAACCAGAGTTATGAGCCTCCAAAGTATAGTGTAATGTTAATCCTATGTAGGGATTGGTCACAAACATTTTGCTTAATTACTCGGCCCCTGTTTGCCGTGTCCCTACGTTTTTATTATGGTTGGATGGGGGCAAATAGGACTATAACATACTCAAAGGACATCGCCGTATCTCTAGTAGAACCAGAGTTATGAGCCTCCAAAGTTGGGTGTAATGTAAATCCTATGGAGGGTATGTTCACGAACATTTTGCTTAATTACTCGGCCCCTGTTTGACGCAAATTTCCCTGAATTTTACAAAAAATTCTAAATTTCCCTGAATTTTACAAAAAATTCTAAATTTCCCTGAGTTTTCCCTGAGGTTTTTGTCAACTATTTATTTCTCTGAGTTTTCCCTGAGGTTTTTGTCAACTATTTATTTCCCTGAGTTTTCCCTGAGGTTTTTGTCAACTATTTATTTCCCTGAGTTTTCCCTGAGGTTTTTGTCAACTATTTATTTCCCTGAGTTTTCCCTGAGGTTTTTGTCAACTATTTATTTCCCTGAGTTTTCCCTGAGGTTTTTGTCAACTATTTATTTCCCTGATTTTCCCAGGTTTTCCCTGTTTTCCAGGTTTGTATGAACCCTGACTAAATTAGATGGTAGATTATTCCAGTCATAAATGGCAGTGAAGGATGACATACGGTTAAAAAAAGGCTTACATGATCCTTCAGATGCAAAATTTTCTCTTCAACTTGACCTTTTAAAATATCAGCGGATAATTGACCCCAACTGGTAACACCACCCGCAGGGGCGTATCCATACAAATGGCATCGAGTGGCGTAATCCTGAATAGCGTAAAAGCGATCACGAAGTTTGCGCATCGCGCTGTAAGGTTTTTGAATACTGTATCCAAAGTCGTAGCAAAATATCTGCAATAACGGCGAGAAAATTACGAAAAATAAAAGCTGCCAATAGAGCTATTTCAGTGGGGGAGACATTTCGTCTGCTTTGAAAATTGGGCCTGCCTTTGAGCGTAAGGCGGCCATTTTATGAGGGTTTTCTCTATGGGCAAATAGCATTGGTGACGTGGCCATTACCCCCTCTGAAATAGCTCTATTGCAATACATCTTAATTAAAGTAGATACGATTAAATTACCACGTATCTTCCGTCAAAAGCGACATCCTTAACAACGCCACGATACCAAGTATCTAAGTTTTCTTCGTAAACGGCGCAAATATTGCCTATTTCAAATTTTGCGCTTTTATCGGGGCAAATTTTAGCGCATTCTTTAGCGAGTTCCTCCGCTAAACTATCCAAAAATAAATAAAACAAAAAACGCAATTGCAATAACAATTTTTACGCAGAATGAACACTAGATAGTGCCGAGTTGCTGACGAATGTAGGACATAATCCCCCCTGGACATAATCCCCCCATTTGAGAAGAAAAGGACATAATCCCCTCAGGTAGGAGACAAAATCCCCCGGACAATTTCCCCCCGAATGGATGCCGAAGACAAAATACCCCCAACCCCAGGACATATTCCCCCCAGCCCCGGGACAAATTCCCCCCAAACTGTGCTCTTTGGAAGAAAATAAATGTAAATAATATTTTGGAAAAGTCGTACCATTGTTACAATATTTCCAAAATATTACGAACCGAACCGAACCAAACCCAACCCAACCCAACCTAACCTAACCTAACCCAACCTAACCAAACCTAACCCAACCTAACCAAACCTAACCCAACCTAACCAAACCTAACATAACCTAACCGGGGATTATGACCGGGGAATTTTGTCTAGAGCGTAGGGGGATTTTGTCTACAGAGTGGGGGGATTTTGTCTTGATAGTGGGGGGGATTTTGTACTCTTAACTAGGATGGGGGAAAATGACCAGGGGATTTTGTCTTGAGATAGGGGGATTTTGTACGTTTTAAAAATGGGGGGATTATGACCGGGGGTCTTTTGTCTTGGGGGTATTTAGTCCGTATACCGTTGCTGACACTTACCTCTGAATTTTTTCAAAATCTTCCTCGTGTTGGACATAAAACAAGCTGGGGTCTTTCACCATGGAAACGCGAACTTTAATGTACTCTGAAAACGCGTTTTCAACCTCAGTTTGCAACGAATCATTGTGGCTAAAATTAAATTCCTGGTTTTCATCTTCGGAACACACGAGCGATTTCACTATGTTGTTTTCGGCCGATTTTGGTGGCTTAACCACTTCAGTAACTGCCGAACTACAGAAGCAGTATTTATCGAATTTTACGAACAAAAATGTTCACAAATAAACGAACTTACTTTGGTCCAACGCTAATGGCGAAACCTTTATCTACCATTACAGCATTTAAACACTGAAAGAAATCGGGTTTTGAGTCGATGTAGAGAGAAACAACGTAACCGTCATCGGTAACCACTCCTGAGAAAAAAGCCAATTAAACCTAATGAACAATTTTAAATAAATAAAAATTATGTAGTTACTGTGAAATTTCATTTGAAATAATTGCGTTGTTTCGATAATATTTGTGAAGTATTCAATAGCCTAAAATTCCAAGTGTTTTAATTAAGAGTTATCGTTTAATTACTTTTATTTAAACGTAACCTTACTTCATCACTCCATTCCCCATGCTCCAATGGAGTAACATCGGCTAAACAACACTTGTAAGCTTGCATGGGTAACGTTAGGAATTCCAGAGGAATTTTCCTCAATTTGTCATAAATAATTTCGAATTCTTCACCGAAATCGACGTCTTTGACGTAAACCACGCGATTACCACGAATCTCCTTAACAAGTACACGATGATATTCACCATCATTCAATAAGGCGGCGTAAGGGTGATCTGAAAAGTAATTGATTCATGGAAAATTCCACGAATTTCACTACTGAAAAAAAAAAAAAGAAAAAAAAAAGAAAAAAAAGGAAAAAAGAAAGAAAAAAAAAAAAAAAAAAAGGAAAAAAAAGAAAAAAAAAGGAAAAAGAAAGAAAAAAAAAAAAAGGAAAAAAAAGAAAAAAAAGAAAAAAAAAAAAAAAAAGAAAAAAAAAGAAAAAAAAGAAAAAAAAAAAAAAAGAAAAAAAAAAAAGAAAAAAAAGAAAAAAAAGAAAAAAAAGAAAAAAAAAAAAAAAAAAGAAAAAAAAAAGAAAAAAAAGAAAAAAAGAAAAAAAAAAAAAAAAAAAGAAAAAAAAGAAAAAAAAGAAAAGAAAAGAAAAAAAGAAAAAAAAGAAAAAAAAAGAAAAAAAAAAAAAAAAAAAAAGAAAAAAAAAAAAAAAAAAAAAAAAAAAAAAAAAAAAAAGAAAAAAAAAAAAAAAAAAAGAAAAAAAAAAAAAAAAGAAAAAGAAAAAAAAAGAAATTCGACAACGGACACGTGACTTACTGACAAAAGGAACGTTAAAATTTTGCTCCATGTCTTCAAAATTCGAGTCAAAAAATGTTTTCATTTCATTTTGAAGTTTCTCTAACTTATAACAGTTATTAGTACTATCGACCTGAAATTAAATTAAATTTAAGCGTTGAATACATTTAAAAGAAAACTTTCCCGATTATAATTAAATCTAACCACTTGAATAAAAAATCGATTCGGACTCTCGGCAAACGAGACTTTTACTGGAATCAACGAATCAACTTTAAGAACATCACCCGGAATATAATTGTAGGCGTTTGAACGAAGCTTCGTTAGTTCTGTAGAATCAAATTAAACATTACGCTCCACTTTAAGATATTAAAAATGCTTTTTAACCTTCAAAGCTTTTAAGGGGTTGATTTATCGGAAAACACGCCAAGTCCAGGAAGATCAAAGCTTCCCGAATCGACACCGGACCCTCTTTTGATGATTTTGGTTGAAGTAAATCAACTTCTAACTTATCCCCTACTTTTTCCATAACCTGAACGAAACACTCTTTAATTCAAAGCCCGATATCGCGATGGTCAATGGCGACTTACCTTCATTACAAATACTCTTTTGTTTACGTATTTGTGAAAGGCTATAGTCGCTTCCGGGTCCCAAACGCCCTGTTGTTTTAAAAGCGTAATTATTGAAGCGCAATTGTACTATAATTGTATAATTAAATTAATTGTTATTACATCGTCATTTTTGGGATCAATATCCCATAGGGAACATTTAACAGCTTGTGGGCGAAGCTTCAAAAATCTTTCTTTGATAGTTCGTAGGCTGTTATTGAAGACACCCCCAAATCTTTTAGTACAACCTTCAAACCCCGGTAGCGTAGTACACATACCTTTTAAGCGGAACGATCTCACTGTTCCCAAAATCATAATACAAGACGCGTACGAAAATATTCTCAGTGTCTCTTGGCTTCACGCTATCAGCACGCCGCGTATTGTTATCAATGTCAGGCGAAGACAATTTGTCTACACCGTTTTGACCATCGATAGTCAAACCATTCTCGTCTTTGTGTTCATCATTCAAACCATCGTTATCATCATCTATTACCTCGTTTATCTTAGTCTCCCCATTTTTAATCAATTCCAAAACTTCGGCTCGATAAAAATGATTATCGAAGGAATATTTCGCCAGAATTTTCTGACCTACAACCATCAAACGGAATAAAGGGGCTCAATTTTAACCGTAAACAAGTAGTATGCCTACATATTTGAATCCTTACAAGAACCAGAAGTATATTACTTTACACGAAGTTCACTTCTCCCTACCTCGCGCCGGCCATCATCTATGAAGTATTTTTACAGGCTAGAAACGGTACCGTTCCTCCCGAACAGCGAGGCAGAGAGGTGAAAATAAAAACACTAGCGTTGCGTAGTAGTATCATGGTTGTATCTTATGCAGCGGCTTCTCACAGAGAGAATTTAGAAGGGGAGTGGAAGGCCCCCCCTTTGACTCTATTAAACGTGAAGACGCCCAAACAAGATGTCGCGTTGAGCTTTTTGGGGTAGGCGAGTTTCCGGTCACGTGTTCTAAAATCTCTGTGTTACAAACGCATCATGCCGAAAATCGACCTGCCTAGATAACGTTTAGCAGACGACGTTGCGCTACATTCCAAACCACCCCTTCGACTCCCCTTCTAAATTCTCTCTGCTTCTCACTTGCGCGAAATACAGTTGAATCCCGCCGTTTCTAGGAAACGTCAGATTATCTTGGCAATGGCCATTTATCACAGTTCTCTCTCGAGAGGAAAAATTTTTCTCTTCGCGACTAGCGCGCGTCGGGAGGGGGAAAAAATTCACGCCTATTCACTCTTGCAGAGTTTTTTTTCGGGTTTTCTCTTCATAGATAATGTCCACGGTACTAACCATTATTGAAGTGAACTTCGTGTAAGGTAATATATTTCTGCAAGAACGCAAGCGCAACTTTACCTTGAATTACCGAAGTCGGGATTGCATTTTGACTATCAGGATTTTCGCACCAAGATTGAATTTTGGCGGTCAATTTGATAAAGGGCATTTTATCTTGAACCCGATGAATATAAAATAAATGCGGGTTCGCGATATGTTGGACCTCAACATCGCTAATTTCCCCTGGTAATCCAACAAGAGTAATTAGACACTGGCGAAATTACACGACATTAAAATGAATTGTTTATACTTATATCTCTGATAGTTCGTTCTTTTCGTAAATCAGTGTATCTAGCTAAGATTTTTCCGCGTAAAATTGCTTCGGATTGAGCATTTTCTTCTGCAACAGGTTAAATATGAACGCGTGTTGTTGCTTACGTTTCCAACTCTCGTTAAAACAACTTACTGTTCGATAAAACGATACTTTCAGGTTCAATAGTGCCAGTTGGTTTTTCAACCTCAACTTCCGCGAACCTACCAAGAGTTTCTCTTTAATTAATGACGTTACAAAGAACAATGAAATTTTAATTACGCGCTTAATTACTTTGGGTTAATTGAACACTGAATATCTCCGATTTCAGACAATATTTTCTTAATTGAGGAATCCCAACCAATCACTCTTCAAATTCGAAATTAATTTAATAATTAAAGATAAAAAATTAAAATTAAAATTAAAAACTAACTCAATTTTATCAGGCGTTCCGTCAACAATCGGCTCGTAAACAGTAACGGTTTTGTTTAATTCCGAAATTAATTTGGCACCGTTTATCGCAAGGCCATGGTTTTTAATAAGGTTTTGCGCGTCTAATAAAAAAATAATTTAATACTTACTCAATAAATTTAATAAGTAAAGTTAATAAACTTCAATTACCATTAATTAAACAAGAAATTTTAACCTTTTTGTCATTAATATCTTCCTTCTGTTAAAATTTAATTAATTGCAATTAAATTTAAACTACGGAGATTAACCTTTATAACTCACTAATTCGTCTAACTCTTCGTGCGGATTTAGAATCGCGTTTTTGAGTTCCTTAAGCATTTCTTGCTCCCTAAATTAATCCATATTAATTACAGTTTAACTAAACGTAATTAATTAATTAATTTAAAACCTGGCCTTTACCTAACAACTAAAATAGAGTGCAGTTCATGGAACATTTCCCTAATTTGACTTTCTTGTTGACTAACGTTTAATTTGTACTTTTCATAAGATTCCTTTATCACCTGTTGATTTCGTTATAATTAAAGATAATTAGTCGCAATTAAAACTAAAGTATTCGAGTATTGCCAAGCGCGAAACTCACAGATTCACTTTTTAGCAACATTGATTGGTCGTTTTTAGCTTTTTTTAGAGCTTGTTTCAAATCATCAATTAACGAAGTGTTCTTAATTATAAAATTAAACTTTTATAAACAATTCGTTTATAATACATAAGTTCATAAGATATTTTTCATAAGTTTGTCACTGGTTACAAACTGGAGCTTGTCACGAAGTGAGGGAGGTAGGACATGAATTCAAGGTAAAGCGACGCGTGGTGAGGCGCTATCAGGGGCTTAGTAATGCAGACCAAATAGGGACTGGCAACAGAATTTTTCACACTTATGGCCGCGCATGAGCAGTTGCAAGTTTGTTGCTTCTATGGAGTTAACGTGTAAAATAAACTACGATGGACGAGTTTTAGAACGTTTTGTAATTTAATATTAAAATAAAATGCGTAGTATTTAAACCGAGAGAGTAAAATTAAAACCATGTTAAGAAACAAAAAGTTTTTAAGTTCTATCGGAAACGGTTAAAGATGATAATTGGTTAAAACTCGCTAAGCCGCGGCGACCGTATGGGATTGGGATCGACGCTTCATCGGCGGACATCGCCGATGCCGTGCCGTCATGGATGTACTAATAACTATCGTTACTGGATAAATCTCTCGTACCTTCCACCGTGCGTTGAAAAAAGCTCGCGCTTTGGCTACCAAATCGTAGGGAGGTGGGGAGGCATCGGGTGTTAAAAACAACCGGAAGTTCTACGGTGGGACAAACGGTAGTCTTTTCCGGTCGTCGTTCATTGGCTGAAATTTGTAGCTGTCTGCTGTTCACGACTTGGCGGGAAAAAATGTAAATACGTAACGCGATATAGCCAATGAACGACGACCGGAAAAGACTACTGTTTGTCCCATCGAAGAACTTCCGGTCATAAGTTCGTACTTTTCTCGCCAGCCGGCGCTAGGGGTTATGGAGGAAAAACAATGGCCGCGTTTCAGGCTCAGTAATTTATCCAGTAACGATAGTTATTAGTACATCCATGGTGCCGTGCCCGGCCCCGAAAGCGCCGCGTATAACACGCTCGTAAGCCTTGGCACCCAATTTGGTCTGTAGAATATTATAAACTGCCCCAATTTTACGTCTATCAATTGATTTAGATAAAATTTCACCTAGAAAGTTTTATTTATACTTTTACAACCATTAATACAACACTGTTTTATAAAAATAAACTGGAATGCCTAACTAGTAAGGTAAAAGCAATGGTTACATAAATACGACTGGCAACAAACATTCTTTCTGCGCATGCTCACCTCTCGAGAATTTTACCCCCTTTTCACCCTCGCTCTAAGTGTGAAAAGGTTTAACTCCGCCCCCAAGCGCCATTATGGTATGTTTTTTAACAGAATGAAAGCAACATAAGCCCCTCCTCCTGGTATGTTTTTTAGCACTAGTGGAAGATAGCCTGACGTTGCATGACGTAGTACTGCCAAGTCCCTATAGGACTAGATGGATTGCAAAATGAACCGAGTGTAGCCAATCAATCCACCTTATTCCCTTTCGGCGGAAGTTAGGCTTAGCTCGGGATTCATGGGGGTGAGTAGCGGGAAGAAATTCGTCTGTCGTCTGCTACATAAGCCAAAAATATGTACTGTAGCGGACGACAGACCAATTTCTTCCCGCTACTCACCCCCATGAATCCCGAGCTAAGCCTAACTTCCGGCGAAAGGGAATAAGGTAGATTCTCGCTCGTCGTTCTCGAGCTGTAAGTCTCTAGCATTACGAACTTGCATAGGTAGTGTCGGACTTATGGAACATATCTTATAAACTTATGATAAGATTACGCTTCAACTTAATTACCATATCATTCATCGAGATCAAATTATGACCTTCGTCGTTACAATTAGTCGCGGCGCAATTGTCACAAATAAACTGTTTTTCATCTTCGCAATACAGTTTTACAATGTTCGTTGGATGTTTAGGACAAATATCTTCTAACTCGCTTTGAAAGCTAATTGAATTAATTAACTCGGGTTTAATTACGACTGAAATATTACATTAAAGGATATTTCTGAATTATGTACCTAAGGGGTGTAATTGATACCGATTTATGGCCTTTCCTTTCTCCAGATTCATGAGTCTACAAATGTTTAGCGATATCATGAATTTCTTTCATTCAACTATGATAAGTCCTTGCAAAAGTGGATGAGAGGAAAAGTATGAAAACGGCCAAAAGTCGCGAGTCAGAGTTTCGCCATAGTTGACCGTTTTATTAGCGTAGCTATACTGGGCCTGTTCACTCCCTTAAAATAGGTCTTGTGTTAATTCGCGGTTACGCGGTTACCATCGTCTGCTAATGTGTATGCTAGAACTTCCTCGATTTGTGTTTGTAGTCAGGACAGAGTAGCTGGTAATGTTTTAAATGGTATTTGAAGGTATAATATGGATTTAAGTAAGGTTATCGAAGCAATAGAAGAGCACAAAAAACTAGATACGTTTAAAACAAATCTCGGTAATTTAGCTATAGCGCGAGCCACTTGCGTCGTGATGCGCGTGATCGAATGGGCTATGGTTAAACCATGGAGCATAAATGTCTGAACTACTTTCAGTCGCGAGTTTGCAAGTCCATCAGTCACTAGTAAACAAACTAAATAGTTATTGGCGAAACTTTGATGTCCGCGTTTTTTAACACAGACTCTATGGCCATTGTCATACTTTCCCTCTCATCCACATTTGGTCCTTGCTAATTTACCTTTCTAAAACATGGACCACAACTATAGGCTTTACAAATTTCACAGTGGTTCGAGGCACAGCCCAAGCAGAATTCGCAAAGGCCTTACAATAATTAATTTAATTGTTAAATTAAATTTTCGCCTAACGTTAAAATTAACTCTCGATCTTAGAATGAACCCTATATTTAAAGGGAGGGTGAAGTAGAAAATCAAGTGATTTTTTATCGTTTCTTCTACTAATTATAAGACCAGTCTGCATAGTGAAACATTCAGGAAATACTTCCGAATGATTTTAAAATTCAAATTAGGTTCAGATTTTAGCGATAATTTGAAATAAGCCCCTCCGACCAATCGCGTAACGCCCTGCCTTTTTATTAACAAAATTATCGTGGCACGCTCAATGTCTCGCGCCACGATTATCACGTCGCGAGCAAATTTTATCAAATCTCGTGATGAATTTCATTCGACACGGAACGTGCAACGAGAACTTTGTTAATAAAAAGGCAGGGCGTTACGCGATTGGTCGGAGGGGCTTCTTTAAAATTATCCTTAAAATCTGAACCAAATTTGAATTTTAAAATCATTCGGAAGTATTTCCTGAATGTTTCACTATGCAGACTGGTCTTGTAATTAGTAGAAGAATTGATAAAAAAATCACTTGATATTCTACTTCACCCTCCCTTTAACATAATTATTATAGTTCTGTGGTCGGTGCGTGACCGTGTAGCTTTACACAGTGTTATCCGTTTCCAATTTAATATTTTCTCCATACCATAATAGGGAGCTATATATTATTTTCTTATGCTCTAATCAGAAGTGAGATGAGACTAGAAGTGAAGGCCTCTAGCATTGGTAATAGATCCTGGCATTAGTGAACAAATTTGAGGATTTTATGCCGCTTCCATCGCGCCTACACTAGAGAGAAAAAAATTGGTCGAGTTCCAAAAACATTTCCTATCCCCTTCCCCTCAACCTAAAGCGGCGGAACACGGACGCGGGTGCTTGAATCTAGTTCGGCCGTCTACCACCGCGAGCGTCTCACGTTTTGGAGGGAAAATTCGGAAACCGCCACTAGAGGGCCAACCGTTCGTGTGTTATCAAGAATATTCACTTTCGCCACGGAGCTGTATTGTAGAAGGAGTAGCTTCCCCTCTACTAAAAAAAGCTAGACCTTATTTGTCCATAAAAAGGGGGTATGAATTTTGACCCTCAATCCAAACCTAGGCGAGCCAATGTAGAGAATAAAGATGGCCGCGAGCTACGAACGTTCAGGAGGGTTAAGCCTCGGTCTTTTGACTTCCGAGTGACGGGAGTTTCTCAACGGTTTGCAAATCTTATTTAAATTTTTATTTTTACTATTATTTATATTTATATTAATTATAATATGGAAAATATTCAAAGAATTAAGCCGGGAAAGAAGGAAACGGACGCCTTCTTTAAAACACGTGACGTCAGAGACTGTTTACATTGGCTCGGTATGCGCGAAAATTGTGCGTGGAGCACTAGTACGCTTATGTCTAGGCCCTAGAGGCCTAGTCTCTACTCCTTCTACAATACACATCCGTGCTTTCGCCGAGTGAAGAATTTGGTTAGCTCAGTACTTCTAGTCTCATCTCACTTCTGCTCTAATGCAATAGCAAGCGCGAACAAACTTTCGCCACATTCAACGGCTCATTCTAAGACCAGAACAATTTAAACATCTCTAAATACCCTTGGTATTTGGGTGCGGTTTTTCAACTTGTTTTCGAGGCGAATTAGACTTAAATATAAATCCCTGAGTATTATTATGAGTCATTGTGTACCCGGCAGGGTAGACCGCGGCCTCGATGCTTTAATTACGAAATAAAGTTAAAAAATTAATTGTTTCCACAGACAGCGGGGAAAAAATAATTTTACTCTTTGAAGGATTTGGCTGGTTGAGTCGCGTGGCAAGACAATCCAAGTGCAAAGACGTCAGTAATGAATATTTCCTCATATTTCTTGTTACCCATTGGGAATTGTGTTACAGCCTAATGAGAGGGCTTACACTTTAACGAGTAGCGAGTGAGAGTACATTCAAAATTGTAACATTGGGAACTGCTACTCTTAACTAAAAGTTGAGAGACCTTTTTCTCAGATTTTTCCCCCGACCTTTTTCTCAGATTTTTCCCCCCGGACCTTTTTCTCAGATTTTCCCCCCGGACCTTTTTCTCAGATTTTCCCCCCGGACCTTTTTCTCAGATTTTCCCCCGGACCTTTTTCTCAGATTTTCCCCCCGGACCTTTTTCTCAGATTTTCCCCCCCGGACCTTTTTCTCAGATTTTCCCCCCCGGACCTTTTTCTCAGATTTTCCCCCCCGGACCTTTTTCTCAGATTTTCCCCCGGACCTTTTTCTCAGATTTTCCCCCCGGACCTTTTTCTCAGATTTTCCCCCGGACCTTTTTCTCAGATTTTCCCCCCGGACCTTTTCTCAGATTTTCCCCCCGGACCTTTTTCTCAGATTTTCCCCCCGGACCTTTTTCTCAGATTTTCCCCCCGGACCTTTTTCTCAGATTTTCCCCCCGGACCTTTTTCTCAGATTTTCCCCCCGGACCTTTTTCTCAGATTTTCCCCCCGGACCTTTTTCTCAGATCTTCCCCCCGGACCTTTTTCTCAGATTTTCCCCCGGACATTTTTCTCAGATTTTCCCCCCGGACATTTTTCTCAGATTTTCCCCCCGGACCTTTTTCTCAGATCTTCCCCCCGGACCTTTTTCTCAGATCTTCCCCCCGGACATTTTTCTCAGATCTTCCCCCCGGACATTTTTCTCAGATTTTCCCCCCGGACCTTTTTCTCAGATTTTCCCCCCGGACCTTTTTCTGAGATTTTCCCCCGGACCTTTTTCTGAGATTTTTCCCCGGACCTTTTTCTGAGATTTTCCCCGACCTTTTTTCTCAGATTTTCCCCCGACCTTTTTTCTCAGATTTTCCCCCGACCTTTTTTCTCAGATTTTCCCCGACTATTTTTCTCAGATTTTCCCCGACCTTTTTCTGAGATTTTTCCCCGACCTTTTTCTGAGATTTTTCCCCGACCTTTTTCTGAGATTTTTCCCCGACCTTTTTCTGAGATTTTCCCCGACCTTTTTCTGAGATTTTCCCCGACCTTTTTCTGAGATTTTTCCCCGACCTTTTTCTGAGATTTTTCCCCGACCTTTTTCTGAGATTTTTCCCCGACCTTTTTCAGAGATTTTCCCCGACCTTTTTCAGAGATTTTCCCCGACCTTTTCAGAGATTTTCCCCGACCTTTTTCTGAGATTTTCCCCGACCTTTTTCTGAGATTTTCCCCGACCTTTTTCTGAGATTTTTCCCCGACCTTTTTCTGAGATTTTTCCTCGACCTTTTTCTGAGATTTTTCCTCGACCTTTTTCTGAGATTTTCCCCGACCTTTTTCTGAGATTTTCCCCGACCTTTTTCTGAGATTTTTCCCCGACCTTTTTCTGAGATTTTTCCCGACCTTTTTCTGAGATTTTCCCCGACCTTTTTCTGAGATTTTCCCCGACCTTTTTCTGAGATTTTCCCTGACCTTTTTCTGAGATTTTCCCTGACCTTTTTCTGAGATTTTCCCTGACCTTTTTCTGAGATTTTCCCTGACCTTTTTCTGAGATTTTCCCTGACCTTTTTCTGAGATTTTCCCTGACCTTTTTCTGAGATTTTCCCTGACCTTTTTCTGAGATTTTCCCTGACCTTTTTCTGAGATTTTCCCTGACCTTTTTCTGAGATTTTCCCCGACCTTTTTCTGAGATTTTCCCCGACCTTTTTCTGAGATTTTCCCCGACCTTTTTCTGAGATTTTCCCCGACTTTTTCTGAGATTTTTCCCGACCTTTTTCTGAGATTTTCCCCGACCTTTTTCTGAGATTTTCCCCGACCTTTTTCTGAGATTTTCCCCGACCTTTTTCTGAGATTTTTCCCCGACCTTTTTCTGAGATTTTTCCCCGACCTTTTTCTGAGATTTTTCCCCGACCTTTTTCTGAGATTTTCCCCGACCTTTTTCTGAGATTTTTCCCCGACCTTTTTCTGAGATTTTTCCCCGACCTTTTTCTGAGATTTTTCCCCGACCTTTTTCTGAGATTTTCCCCGACCTTTTTCTGAGATTTTTCCCCGACCTTTTTCTGAGATTTTCCCCGACCTTTTTCTGAGATTTTTCCCCCGACCTTTTTCTGAGATTTTCCCCCCGACCTTTTTCTGAGATTTTCCCCCCGACCTTTTTCTGAGATTTTCCCCCCGACCTTTTTCTGAGATTTTCCCCCCGACCTTTTTCTGAGATTTTCCCCCCGACCTTTTTCTGAGATTTTCCCCCCGACCTTTTTCTGAGATTTTCCCCCCGACCTTTTTCTGAGATTTTCCCCCGACCTTTTTCTGAGATTTTTCCCCGACCTTTTTCTGAGATTTTCCCCCCGACCTTTTTCTGAGATTTTCCCCCCGACCTTTTTCTGAGATTTTCCCCCCGACCTTTTTCTGAGATTTTCCCCCCGACCTTTTTCTGAGATTTTCCCCCCGACCTTTTTCTGAGATTTTTCCCCGACCTTTTTCTGAGATTTTTCCCCCGACCTTTTTCTGAGATTTTCCCCCGACCTTTTTCTGAGATTTTCCCCCGACCTTTTTCTGAGATTTTCCCCCCGACCTTTTTCTGAGATTTTCTCCCCGACCTTTTTCTGAGATTTTTCCCCGACCTTTTTCTGAGATTTTCCCCGACCTTTTTCTGAGATTTTTCCCCGACCTTTTTCTGAGATTTTCCCCGACCTTTTTCTGAGATTTTCCCTGACCTTTTTCTGAGATTTTTCCAGACCTTTTTCTGAGATTTTCCCTGACCTTTTTCTGAGATTTTCCCAGACCTTTTTCTGAGATTTTCCCTGACCTTTTTCTGAGATTTTACCTGACCTTTTTCTGAGATTTTCCCTGACCTTTTTCTGAGATTTTCCCTGACCTTTTTCTGAGATTTTTCCAGACCTTTTTCTGAGATTTTCCCTGACCTTTTTCTGAGATTTTCCCCGACCTTTTTTCTCAGATTTTCCCTGACCAATTCATGCTAAAACTTATTTTACTAGTCACCATTTGTGTACTTTATAAATCCGAAAAGTCTAAAAATTTAATATGGTCAAAAACTTAACACAGCTTTGGCGGTTCTCTTAATTTAAAATGTTAATTGACAACAAGATTTATACACGATTAGTCAAATAATAAAATATTTACTTACCGAACATTTTGCACACGTAACAGCTCTTTTATTGCTAATGCCCATCTTTGTCCGGCAAGGACGTAAACAATTGGCACATACAGTGTGTTTACAATTTAAAATATATGGGTACTGAGAGGTAAATTTCCCCATTGAATCTAAAATAACATTTTTAACATTTTAAATAAGACTACCAAGTCCCCCACTTCCCTCTATGCGCGCTTTCATAAGAGGGGATACGACGACACTCGCTCTAGCTAAGATATAGAAGGGTACGAATAGGGCTCGAAAATTACGGTAATTTTGGAAAATGGTAAATTACGCCGTAATTTACCATTTTCCAAAATTTCCCAAAATTACGCCGTAATTTACCATTTTGCAATATTTTCCAAAAATTTCCCAAAATTACGCCGTAATTTTCCAAAATTTTCCAAAAATTTCCCAAAATTACGCCGTAATTTTCCAAAATTTTCCAAAATTTCCCAAAAATTTCCCAAAATTACGCCGTAATTTTCCAAAATTTCCCAAAATTACGCCGTAATTTTCCAAAATTTTCCCAAAATTACGCCGTAATTTTCCAAAATTTTCCAAAATTTCCCAAAAATTTCCCAAAATTACGCCGTAATTTTCCAAAAATTTCCCAAAATTACGCCGTAATTTTCCAAAATTTTCCAAAAATTTCCCAAAATTACGCCGTAATTTACCATTTTCCAAAATTTCCCAAAATTACGCCGTAATTTACCATTTTCCCAAATTTCTCAAAATTACGCCGTAATTTACCATTTTCCCAAATTTCCCAAAATTACGCCGTAATTTACCATCTTCCAAAATTTCCCAAAATTACGCCGTAATTTACCATCTTCCAAAATTTCCCAAAATTACGCCGTAATTTACCGCGTAAATTACCGTTTACGAAAATTCAAAAATTAAATTATATTGATCGTTTTTAAGCTAAATAATGAAAAATATCACTTGAACACGGCTATTATTTTAATAGCATAGTATCGTAGATTATTTAAACACCGAGTTTTGATGTTTGCAGCTCAAAATACTTTTGAACAGCAAGATCCACTTGCTTCTTCTTACCAATTTTGCGAATTATTGCTATTTCACGATTTTAGAACAAAATTCTAAAGAAGGGCCGAAACCAGTTTAAACCGATACCGATATATCGGTTTAGTCAAATTTCGGTGCCAATATTGGTATCGGTATGGGCCCATCTCTAGAAATTTCTAACAACTACAGCGTTTCCAGCTGACGTAAACGAACTCGACAACAAGAATAGACGAGAAAATCAAATTTCATTTCCTTAATGAAATTTTTCCCACTCTTGCCGTTCGACCTTTTATGAGTTACTCATGTCTCATGGGAAGAAATCTGCGCATGCGCGGGTAGAGCAAAATATGGAGCTTTTAGACCGTTTTCCAAGTGAAAGAAATGAAAATTCGGCGGTAAATTACCACGGTAATTACCAGGGTAGTTACCGTTTTCGTAATTTACCCGGGAAAATCGTAAATTACAGTTACCGTGGTAAATTACCATGGTAATTTACCGATTTCGAACCCTAGGTACGAAGCTGGTAGGCCATTACTCTATAAAATGAAAGTTAACGGCATGGCTGCTGTCATAACCAATGAGATAGATAGAGTTACAATTCAAATCGGCTTTCCGCGAAACACATTGTTATTATCAAGCACGTTTATCAAAACATGACAGCGCCACCTGGGAGCCTCTAGCGGAACTAATTACAACTTTTAATTGCTTATTTGCAATCAGAAACATCGTTATGATTTAAATTTCATCTATTTATTAGATTAAAAAGGACTAAAGTTTTTATTATTTAACTCGCGTATTTTATTTAACACGTTTAAAAAACTATCTTGACAGCTTGTTACACAGATTATAGCAGCAGGCGTAATAAAAAAGTTCTTAGGGTGGCGCCACCCGTATTTGATAAAGATTCATGCTCGACAAAAAGTGTATCGCGAAACGTCGATCTCGAGATCTCACGTTGTGACTCTAGCTTTAATATATATATTCTATCTCATTGGTCATAACAAAGACAACATAAAAGTATTTCCATTTCACGAAACTTTCTCAACACCGAATTGACCCAAAACCTTAATTTTTTGATACTAAAACAATAATAAATGCCTAAAAACTTTAAATATTAAGATGACAAAAACTTATAAATAAATGAAAAAAGTTTAAAATCAGAAAGCGTGGACGCTAAGCCTTGGCTTCTTAGCTGAGTGATAGCGATCTAAGCGTAGGTTACGATCTAAGCCGCGATAGGACCAAAGAAAATATAGAACTCGTACCTTTTCCTGTAAAGACTTGTTGACAATTACCGCAACGAAGCGGCTTCGCGTCCATTTTAATCGTTATTTTGTTAATATTTCGGTTACGAATTACTTCACTAATGTAACTATTAATATTCGGAAACCAAATAACATAAACACGTGCGATCTCGCTCTCCAACAACAACAAAATACTTCGCAGTTCAGACAGACAACATTTATGACCTATGAAGACAGTGGAGTATAAAAAGCTATCATACCGGGAGTAGTAGTTCTTAGTATATCGCACCTAGTTTCACTTCCTAAAGCGCTGATTGACTACGGATATTTTACCTCAACTTAATCAAAGATAAAATCCAATTTTTAAAGTAAAAATATTATCTAAAATATTATTTACTTTTAATAAGATTGTAAATAAAAACTTTAAAAATCTATAGCGTCGTTGAGTGCGTGATCGAGTGGGCTCTGAATGAACACGGTGGTTTTTTTTGCAACATCTTTTATCTCCAATGTGAAAAACCCGGGAAATTTAAACAGACGTAATGCTATACAATATTATAAAATGTACAGAAATTGAAACAACCTAATTTGGGTCCAACTCATGAACTCTGCAATACAGGATTCACCAAGCCATAAAAATCGAAATAAATCTTTATCAAATATTAATAAAAACTGTCATTGTAGACAAAGACTGGAAAGTGTAAAAGATAAGGTTTGAAAATGAACTGCCTGAAGTAACAGATATTAAAATTTTCACTTTTGAAGACATCATTATAAAACATCAATTATTTTAAAAAATTCTTATCTTACTTTTTTTCACCAAAATTACCTCGGGAAAGTATTTTAAAAAGGAACATGCGCGTTATTTTAAAAATACTACGGCTTTACATTTTACTTTTTATCAAAAATTTAAAATTAGGTACAAAATTCGACCCTATAACGAGAGAAAATCGTTGAGAGCTTATAAAATTAAAGCTTTAAGCTTTGTCCACATTGAACTCGCGCTCGCGTGTTCGCGCCATCGTCTATTCGCATCTTCGCATCTTCGCAACAGATCACGAAAAACATTTGCACTTCTGTCCTGATACACGCAAAAATTTTGCTTTTCCCATTCTGAGAGCCAATAAAGTTTGAGCAATCATTGCGCCATCTGCCTGTCGATGGCGACGTTGTCCAAAGAGAAAATCGGAACTAATCGCCCCAGCCTTCTTCTCGTCTGTGATTGGTGCTTTTCTCGCGAAGGCGCGAAATTCTTGGCCTTGTCTCAAGAAATTTGTATGTTCGCCAAGGTCTGTATATGCGCAAAAAATTGCACTATTAGGTTGGCTCGTACAGACCGAAAAAATCTCGGTTTTTCGGAGCTAGGCGCGAGAGGTAGAAATATCTCAAAACATACGAAACAAGGCGACGCGTACCGCTTGTGAATTGAGAGGGCGAAGTGTCACGTGTGATGAAAGTGGGGAGAGAGAAATCTTTCGCTAAACGGTTAACGGTTCCTGGCCGATACTTTTGGGGTTTGGGCGCGAAACGGCAAATATCCTCCGCGAGATCTAGAGTCCGAGGCTCCGACAACATTCTTCGGGAGTCGGGCGAGTGAATCACGGGCTCACGGCCCTGGTCGGTAAAAGTTGTTCCGGGTAAATATACACGAGAATCTCAAGTAAATAATATATGCCTAATAGTTATATAAGACTACCATTAATATTATTTTTGGCTTTGAAGCTAACGGCCAGTGATTTTGTTTTGACTATAATTTGTCACGTATTAAAATATCCGGTAAGCCTCGGTTTCGGCTTGGGCACCGGTCGATTCAGCTTGTCATGTTTCACGAGATAGAATAATTATAATATTAATAATAATCAATTATAATTATTATAATCAATAGTTTGCACTAATTATTATACTAGAATAGTAATTGTTATTTTGTACCATGTGCAGGCACCTGAAATAAAACTTTATTCCAACTTCCAAAGTAATTAAACAGTCTGTGAAATAAATGGATTTTATTAAATTTACTGTGCCTATATTTATATTTATTTTTACTCTTATAAACACATTAACCGATCAACTAAAATTCATAATTAAAAAATACTCGCACAAAAATTATTTGTACAACATTTGCACTATAACGCTGTTTCTGAAAAGACTGGATGGCTGACAGACATATGTAAGATATTTTATAAGCCCCTCCGTGCTAGCTTTGTAAACCAACGCGCTGGTTGTCTGGAAAATCGAAAACTCGACGCGCGAAAAGCGCGTATGGGCCCCCCTTGTATGTTCGCGAGGTGAGGACGCAAAGTAGCGAAAACCCAATGTGGACAGTAGCGCGATCTTGCAAACAAGCAAAGCGAAGATGCGAACTCGCAAAATGTGTCAGTCTGAACAGGCCTTAACAAAACGTATTCTTAAATTGTAAAGCTTTCAAAGTATTATTAAATATTAACGTGCTGTGTTGCTGTGAAAGATCACGATCAATCTACAGATCTTTTAGTCACTAATAACTAAATCACAATAAAAAGTCCTATATTATTTTCCGCTTTGCAATATTTTCAATTTTAAAATATAAAAATTTAAACTCTTCAAGAGAAATCTTTTCAGATATCCAAGTTTTTGAATCTCCTAGAATCAAATGTTAGTTGAAAGTAAAACCAGTACCAAGCTAGTATCCCTTAAACCCTTCTAGGTGACAACTACTATTGAGGACAAAATACTTGGTTAAATATTGCTGAAAAATATTTTGGGAAAATGAAATTTTGGTGAAAAAAAGTAAGATAAGAATTTTTTAAAATAATTGATGTTTTATAATGATGTCTTCAAAAGTGAAAATTTGAATATCTGTTTCTTCAGGCAGTTAATTTTCTAAACTTATCTTTTACACTTTCCGGTCTTTGTCTACAATGACAGTTTTTATTAATATCTGTCACTTCAGTCTTCATATTAATTAAAATTGTTTACAAAATATGGGAGAAAATGTCTTAGGGCGTTGCGCGTCCATCGGTAATCTAGCTTAATTACCAGCCGTCGGTAATACGGCTAAATTACTAGTCGTCGGTAATGCGACTAAATTACTAGTCGTCGGTAATGCGACTAAATTACCAGTCGTCGGTAATGCGGCTAAATTACCAGACGTCGGTAATGCGGCTTAATTACCAGTCGTCGGTAATCTAGCTTAATTACCAGTCGTCGGTAGTCTAGCTTAATTACCGGTCGTCGGTAATCTAGCTTAATTACCGGTCGTCGGTAATCTAGCTTAATTACCAGTCGTCGGTAATCTTGCTTAATTACCGGTCGTCGGTAATCTAGCTTAATTACCGGTCGTCGGTAATCTAGCTTAATTACCGGTCGTCGGTAATCTAGCTTAATTTCCGGTCGTCGGTAATCTAGCTTAAATACCGGTCGTCGGTAATCTAGCTTAATTACCGGTCGTCGGTAATCTTGCTTAATTACCGGTCGTCGGTAATCTTGCTTAATTACCGGTCGTCGGTAATGTAGCTTAATTACCAGTCGTCGGTAATGTAGCTTAATTACCAGTCGTCGGTAATCTAGCTTAATTACCAGTCGTCGGTAATGTAGCTTAATTACCAGTCGTCGGTAATCTAGCTTAATTACCAGTCGTCGGTAATGTAGCTTAATTACCAGTCGTCGGTAATGCGGCTTAATTACCAGTCGTCGGTAATGTAGCTTAATTACCAGTCGTCGGTAATGCGGCTTAATTACCAGTCGTCGGTAATCTAGCTTAATTACCGGTCGTCGGTAATCTTGCTTAATTACCAGTCGTCGGTAATGTAGCTTAATTACCAGTCGTCGGTAATCTAGCTTAATTACCAGTCGTCGGTAATGGAGCTTAATTACCAGTCGTCGGTAATCTAGCTTAATTACCAGTCGTCGGTAATGTAGCTTAATTACCAGTCATCGGTAATGTAGCTTAATTACCAGTCGTCGGTAATCTAGCTTAATTACCAATCGTCGGTAATCTAGCTTAATTACCAGTCGTCGGTAATCTAGCTTAATTACCAATCGTCGGTAATCTAGCTTAATTACCAGTCGTCGGTAGTCTAGCTTAATTACCAGTCGTCGGTAATCTAGCTTAATTACCAGTCGTCGGTAATCTAGCTTAATTACCAGTCGTCGGTAATCTATCTTAATTACCAGTCGTCGGTAATCTAGCTTAATTACCAGTCGTCGGTAATGTAGCTTAATTACCAGTCGTCGGTAATCTAGCTTAATTACCAGTCGTCGGTAATCTAGCTTAATTACCAGTCGTCGGTAATCTAGCTTAATTACCAGTCGTCGGTAATCTAGCTTAATTACCAGTCGTCGGTAATCTAGCTTAATTACCAGTCGTCGGTAATCTAGCTTAATTACCAGTCGTCGGTAATCTAGCTTAATTACCAGTCGTCGGTAATGTAGCTTAATTACCAGTCGTCGGTAATCTAGCTTAATTACCAATCGTCGGTAATGTAGCTTAATTACCAGTCGTCGGTAATGTAGCTTAATTACCAGTCGTCGGTAATGTAGCTTAATTACCAGTCGTCGGTAATGTAGCTTAATTACCAGTCGTCGGTAATCTAGCTTAATTACCAATCGTCGGTAATGTAGCTTAATTACCAGTCGTCGGTAATGTAGCTTAATTACCAGTCGTCGGTAATGTAGCTTAATTACCAGTCGTCGGTAATGTAGCTTAATTACCGATAGCGTGAAAACAAATTTCCTCACGCGCATCCTTCATCCATGGTTATTAGTTGAAAAACAATTATCAGGCAATCGAATGTCTATGCTCTTTTACAAGGGGTTCGATCAAATCTTACAGGCCTTCTACCGAAGAAAACTGAATTGATCCAAGTTGGCCGTATCCGTCGTACAACAGCTGGTAGGTTCTCCCTTGATAGAGTGTTTACGGTTGTAGGCCTAAATGTCACATTAACCGTTCGATCGTCTAGAAATTAATTTTCAGTTATCATGAAGGATGAATAATTCAAGAACCGCGCTTTATTTGATATTTTGCGCGTTTTTGAAACTATCATTCTCGGCCTTGATTATCAGAGCATCGAGTTTAGGTATGTTTTTTTCATTTCGAGGCCAAGGCTTAACTGTTGCTAAGGCCAAGTTCTTTTGTTATTGTTATTGGGACCGCGTTTATTACTTTAAAATTTTTAATTATTCCAGTGTATACACCTTCGGACGCTTATGAAGAGAGCATCCTTCGTCCTTTCCGTTCCTACAGCGATGTGGCGATCTTTCATTTTTCAGTTCCTCAAGAAACAAGGCGAGCTATATGGCAATTTGTCAGCTTTATGGACGATGCGTCCTGCGTTCCTCGAACCGTGCACATTTTCCTTCGACACGGGAGTTATCCCGTTGTCTCTCCCGATAATGGCACCTTCCCAGACGATGTTGTCGTGCCTAAAAAGCACATTTACAGCATCAAAACGGTTACAAATTATCAACCAAAAGAAATGCCGGAGTTCCATATTATGAACCCGCTTCCCGGGAGTTGGTTCGGTATCGCCTATATTCCAGATTGGAATAAAGAAATTAAAATACAGGTGTACTATTGTTTAATTTTTATTGATTTGGCAGTGAAATTAATATATTAAAGAGTTTTTCTTTAGGGTATTAGTCACAATTGTCACTATAGTTTGGGTAGTATGGCAGCGTGGACGTTACAACCTAGCATACAGTTGATTTCGCTGGGATTGTCCTATGAAGTTTACGCTTCCTCACAAATTAACTATTTTAAGTAAGGATTATTAGACTATTGTTTTAATTAAGATGTTGGACATTTTAGTGAAGGAATCAAATTTTTTTCGTCTATTTTGACCTAATCTTCTGAAAAATTATGATTTATTAAAATAGTTGATGTTATAAGAGCATGGATGAAGGATGCGCGTTAAAAAAATTCGACGCTCAACAGGATGTGCAACTCCCTATACTAAAAAGTAGACGAATGGATACTAGCGCCGCCTGGCTACCAGCGCTGGAAATCGTCGCGGGAAAAATAAAAAATACTGGACATAAGAAAAGAAACCACTGTTTTGCTTCTAGCAGACGACGCTAAGGAAAAAAATCGACGGTAGCGCGTGTTTTTTTTTGTTATGTCCAGAATTTTTTATTTTCCCGCGACGATTTCCAGCGCTGGTAGCCAGGCGGCGCTGGTATCGACTTGTCTACTTTTTAGTATAGGGAGTTGCATATCCTATAAAGCGTCGAATGTTTTTCACGCGCATCCTTCATCCATGCTGTAAGAGTTCAATTCAGTTTCTAAATGTTCATTCTTTCACTGAATATGTGCAACTTTTTTTAAAAGGGATAGTAGCGTATAAATTTATCGTTAAACTTTCTCACAAAACATTCAGAAGGATTAGAAAATTGGAAATTTGATGTACAAAGGGTTGCAACAGGTCAGGGAAAGCATGGGAATTGTTTCAATGATTGAATTAGGGAATTTTTGCAAATGGAGGTTAAATTAGGAAATTTAACAAATTGAGGAAAAATATATCGGGATTTTTTTCAAACTCTGGTAAAAGCAAGAACAGGGTTCATACAAACCTGGAAAACAGGGAAAAACCTGGAAAAATCAGGGAAATAAAAAGTTGACTAAAACCTCAGGGAAAACTCAGGGAAATTTAGAATTTTTAGTAAAATTCAGGGAAATTTAGAATTTTTAGTAAAATTCAGGGAAATCAGGGAAATTTAGAATTTTTAGTAAAATTCAGGGAAATTTGAGTCAAACAGGGGCCGAGTAATTAAGCAAAATGTTCGTGAACATACCCTCCATATAAGGGAAAAACCTGGAAAATTCAGAAGTATATGGGGAAAAGCCTCTCAGGGAAATTTGTTTTCCAAAAGTTGTATGAACCCTGAAGAAGTTTGGTAATTTATAGGAAGTTTAAGTAATTAAACAATTTGGGGAATATTAGAGAATTTTTAGGAAATTAATAAATTGGGTCTAATGGTAGAAAATTTTAAGCAAGGGAAATTTTGGAAATTGAACAAATTGAGGGAATTTTAAGAAATTAAACTCATTGAGGGAATATTAAAGATCACATTAAAGGGTATGGGAATTTACAATTTCATATCATATTTTAGCATGAAAGTGTTATTATGTTACACTTTCAAGTCTTTACTTTCAAAATATCAACTAGGTTTTAATATAATTGAACCAAAGTTTCTATTTTTAAAATCCATTGGAAAATCACGAAAGCTCAGTTTCAATATATAAATAATTTTGTCTTGTCGAGCTTGTTCGACCGTTCTATGACATCATTATGACGTCAGGGGAAAAAGCGCGGGAATTCTACAGGCGCGAGGTATACGCGTCTCGAGCTTTGTCCATGCTTCTCCCCTGTCCAAACTCTGGGTCTGATAGCGGAGAGAGTGGCACCATCTCGCGTGTGTGACGTCAGCCAATAGGAAAACGTTTTAGCCTTTGATAAAAAGTGGATTTCAAATGATTTCACATGAAGCATTTTCAAATGCATATTGCCAAATAACCAGAAATGGGAGAATTAAAACCTTGATGTTTTTGAAATCACAGAAATTAATTCTATCTTCTGTTATATAAATCAGAGGTTTATCAAACGAAGCTTCTCATACCCTTTAAAGAAATTAAAGACTCAGCTGGAATTACGTCAAATTGTGGCAACCCTTCACATTTCAAATTTTAAATTAAACGCTACTAACCCTTTAAACAATAACATTAATTTCTTTAATAAATAAGAATAATTATTATTTTGTTAGAATGTTTGTGTTGGAGGGGACGTGGAGTCTGGAGATATTAATCTCGAACTGCACCTTGAAGAATAGCAGCAGCAGCAGCGCAACTGACGAATACTCGCCCTTGGAGACGGGAGCGTGCGTGCAACAGTTGGGTATCAGGGCCAATGGCCTGCCCTTCTCTTCCCCCGTCAATACCACCAATGGCTATCCCAATTCTCATATACCGTCAATCAACCTCAAAATAACGTTTATTACTATCTCCTAGTCATATCCGAGCACCACGCCTTGTATAATATCACCGTTAACTATCAAGGTGTGATTAATATTAAGGTCAAAGGGCGTTAATTAAATGGCCTAATAATAATAATTATTTAATTTTATTCATTTAAATTGGTAAGTAATATCAGGACAGGAATTCATAAGCTTATATGAATCATTGTGTAGCCATTTTCCCAACATATTTAGTCGTACTCTGAGGGAGGAGCTTGACTAATCATTATGTATGATAAATTTCGCTTCGCGAATAATTTATTCAAGTGTTACTACGGAATTTGGATAAGTCAGAAATTTGGAAAAAAGTCTGGGATTTGGATAAGTCGGGAATTTGGATAAGTCGGGGATTTGGAAAAAAGTCTGGGATTTGGAAAAAAGTCTGGGATTTGGATAAGTCTAGGAATTTGGATAAGTCGGGAATTGGATAAGTCGGGATTTGGATAAGTCGGGAATTGGATAAGTCGGGAATTTGGATAAGTCGGGAATTTGGATAAGTCTGGGAATTTGGATAAGTCTGGGAATTGGATAAGTCTGGGAATTTGGATAAGTCTGGGAATTTGGAAAAAGTCTGGGAATTGGAAAAAAGTCTGGGAATTTGGAAAAAAGTCTGGGAATTTGGAAAAAAAGTCTGGGAATTTGGAAAAAAAAAAAAAGTGGGAATTTGGAAAAAAGTCTGGGAATTTGGAAAAAAGTCTGGGAATTTGGAAAAAAAAAGTCTGGGGAATTTGGAAAAAAAGTCTGGGAATTGGAAAAAAGTCTGGGAATTTGGAAAAAAGTCTGGGAATTTGGAAAAAAGTCGGGAAATTTGGAAAAAAGTCTGGGAATTTGGAAAAAAGTCGGGAATTGGAAAAAAGTCGGGAATTTGGAAAAAAGTCGGGAATTTGGAAAAAAGTCGGGATTTGGAAAAAAAGTCGGGAATTTGGAAAAAAGTCGGGAATTTGGAAAAAAGTCGGGAATTTGGAAAAAAGTCGGGAATTTGGAAAAAAGTCGGGAATTTGGAAAAAA
>JAEQBA010000163.1:274494-311110 GCA_019434445.1 Phalangium opilio | reverse complement strand
TGGATACTTGTAGGTATTTTGTGGGTGCTTGTGGGTACTTGTGGGTGCTTGTAGGTACTTGTGGGTGCTGAAATTTGGTTTCCCAAAGTTGTATGAAGCTTTTTATGGAACATATGTTTTAAAGTCATGGTTTTAGTAATATAAAGTTTTACCAAGAAGCGATATCTAGTTCCTAGGAAGAAGGTATAAGATGCCTAAGTATTCGCGCGCCATAGTCCCAGTCCCACTTTCAAAATACAAGGAGGGACGTTAAAGGAGGCCGGGCTATTTCGCCTCTCCTCAGTCGGAAAATACGTAGTTTACGTCATTCGCGTCGCGTTTACGTGAGTTTTCTGGTCCGTGACCAAATAAGCATTTTTTAAACTGGACATTAGGCCAGCGACTTTCCTGACTTGGAATAAATAAACTGGTCCGTGACCATTGACCAGAGCACGTCTTCTGCTAAACTAAAGAAGTGGATAATTAAAATATTAGAATTTTAATGTGTGGAGTCTGATTATCCTTGATCTTTCTTAGTATTCTCGTGGACCACTGACCCCCCCCCTCCGATTTAATTTTTGAACTGGACCAGGCAAAAAATGATTGTAAAAAATTGTATTATGTTAATTACAATAAGAATACAAACTTTTAATGATTTACGTTTTTTTTTGAAGTATCATTATAAATAAATGGCTGATTGAGCTAAAGTTATGGTCCCCTATATATATATGTTTCTGCTTAGTGCAGATTTTGAAAATGTAAATCAGTTTCTTAACATTCTTAATTATAATGAAGACTGAAGGAACAGATATTAATCAAAAATGTCCTGATTAGAATCAAGACCGAAAAAGTTTCGATAAGACTGAGGTTATCACTTGTCTGAAGGATCAGATATTAATTTTTCTTTTAATTGAAACTTAAATGCATGCTTAAGAAAAACAACGTTCCATTACCGTTTTCCGTTGAAATAAATTATTTTACTGGTAATCAATTTCAAAAATTTACTTATCTCGGCTTTTCGACCACAATTCCATTCCCCGAAAACATTTTATCATTACATTAATTACTTTTGGGAGATAACGTTTCAAAATAACCTATAAAACAATAAAAACTGTAATAGCGGTCTGTTTAGCCATGACAACAACCTTTAAAAGTTACAAGGACTGTATAAACCCTTTCGAGACTAACAGGACCTGAGCAAACTATAGCTTAACCTGCTACTAGTACGACCAGGAAGAATTGATGTAAACTGGAGTTGAAATTTCATCATGTGCGACCTGCGGCCCAGAAACTCTCCCATAGTCCCAGTGTGTGTAGAACATAATTTTTTCGCTGTTATCTGCCAAAATCAATCTTTCTAGGTAGTGCCGCCTCCTCACTTGAAATTTTCATGATATATTAAGGTTTAAAGGAACAAAATACTAGATTACTTTTTTCACTACCATGTCCCTCTGCTACCTAGAAGCAAACTTTCCTCTCTTTTTGCTACTCATTACCGGTGCCATTCCCTTAACTTTCTGTTCGTTATAACTACTATCATGAGTTTATTTATTTCAAACCAAAATATAAAAAAAATGGATTATTTTTCCTTTTGTGCTACTTAGAATTTACAAATGTATATAACGTTGTGCCGTGCCATATCAAATAGTCTCTAACTATTGTTTGAAACTAGAGAGAGAAATTGGTCAGTACACTGACCATGGCCTGAAATGAGAAAGAACAATACGACGGTTCACTAAAGTACACTTGATATCACATCATTTTGCTAAACCGCGAGTAAAAATGTTACTGTCCCTATTGAATTTTGCGACATTGGTTTTAGAATAATTAAAATGTTCCACTGCGAAGCGTGCCGGTCACGAATGGGGATGTAGCGTCTTTAGGAACCTTTTAAAACGCAAAACCATACACGTACTCTCCCAAAAGTAATTAATGTAATGATAAAATGTTTTCGGGGAATGGAATTGTGGTCGAAAAGCCGAGATAAGTAAATTTTTGAAATTGATTACCAGTAAAATAATTTATTTCAACGGAAAACGGTAATGGAACGTTGTTTTTTCTTAAGCATGCATTTAAGTTTCAATTAAAAAGAAAAATTAATATCTGATCCTTCAGACAAGTGATAACCTCAGTCTTATCGAAACTTTTTCGGTCTTGATTCTAATCAGGACATTTTTGATTAATATGGGTAGTGGACGTCCTCCTTCGGTCAGCTAAAATTAGATATATTAGTAATTTCGCTTATTAGCTTGGGTTATAAATTCCCAAGGGAAAACAGAGATGTTCCCTTGTTAAGTTCGGGATCTTATTATTTTGGAGGTAAACTTGGACCTCATATCTCAACCGTAATCGTTGATTATCAGGAGGTCGATAATAGATGTCAACTTCGTTACCTCCGGGCTGAACAGTCGCCCTCTTACAGACCTCTCGTCGCCATCCCAATTTAAAAAGTTCTAGATAAATATCGGGTAATGTAGCCCTATTTAAACGAGGAGTTCTCATTGATTCCGACAATGTGGTCGAAGAACTATCAGACGCACGTAACGATTGGGATTGCGATTGAGGAATCTGTTCATGGGTTGATATCTCTTCTGTAAGAGTAGAAATCGGTTCAGGAGGTACTATTTCTTCCGAAAAACCAGAAGAAGGAGGATGGTGTAACGCAAGTTCCGATATGGACTGTTCAGAAGACGTTGATTTGTCTTCTGGCGTTTCAATTTCTTCTGTAAAACTGGATGTTGGTGTATGTAGCTTAGTTTCCACGACTGATTCATGATCAGACGGGGAAGCCTCCCCTGCCGTAGAAGTCGGACTATCTTTAGAGGGATGATCGAGCTGAAAAGCCCTCATATCATGATAGGTAAAAAGGAGGAGAGGAGGGTCTTCAAAAAGGGCCATGCTCGGTTCACTATCAGAATCTGTAGGTTGATGTGAATCATCTCGAACTGCAGGAGGGATCTGTTCATCCGCTGCTTGATCTTCTAGAGTACTTGATGTCGAGATTTGAAGGACATCTGGCATAACAGGAATAATCGGTTGATTGATTTCCTGACCGTCCTGAGGCGGTGACGATGACGTAGAAGATGATGATGATTCCGATGACGTGGTTGAGGAAGTCTCCGTAAGATGGTGGGCCGCGGTACCACCATTAGTTGCGGGACCAGACTCAGGATCATCTGCAACGTTCGATTGAGAAGTGGGGGCATTTTCGGTATTGTCGAAGACAGCTACGTTAGACCAGTAGAGTTTTAAGTGTTCTAAGTTAACTTTTCCTACATTCTGCCCTGAGTTAGCGTCTTCTAACTCGTAGACTACGGGAGAATGTTTTGCTACTATTTTAAAGGGACCTGCCTATTTAGGACTAAGCTTTTTCATACGCTGACCTTTCGTACTTGATAAAGGATGTGTTTCCATCCATACTAGGGTTCCTACCGCAAACTCAAGAGGGTCATGGCGGAGGTCATAAAATTTTTTCTGGTGTGCTTTAGCTAACTTAGACAATTCATTACTGAATGCTAATTGTTCCTTAAGAACCTTCAAAGCCTTACTACGACTGGGGTCATCAGGGTCCTGAATTGGTTCTTCAATGTCTACATCCCAAGGGAGACGTGGCTCCCGCCCTAAATTCAAAAAGAAAGGGGATCTGCCCGTGGTTTCATGGGGTGCGGAATTTATAGCAAATTGAAGAAGGTCACGGGATTCATCCCATCTATCATGGTGATTCCCTACATAGAATGATATTAATTCGCCTATTACTCTATTTACCCTTTCGGTGGGATTTCCCTTAGGTGTGTAGGGGGTGGTAAACTTTGGGTTTATTTTAAAAGCTCTGCACGTCTGCAGCCAAAGTTTCGAAGTAAATTGTACCCCTCTATCACTAAGAATAGCTTTCGGGGCTCCCCACCTAGTAATAATAGACTTGAACGCCTGCACACAGGTCTTAGCTGTAATAGTTTCAAGTGGTATCATTTCCACGAATTTAGTCATATAATCAACAAAAACTATTAAATATTTAAAGTGATGTCTACTCTGTGGGAAAGGTCCCATTATGTCGACACTAATTTGGTCCCAAGGACTTGTTATTTCTGAGGGTTGCATTAGCCCTGGCTTTTTTCTATTCCTAGCCTTAAATTGTTGGCATAGAGAACATTCTCTAACATAATCCTGGACGTCACTAACTATAGTAGGCCACCAATATCTATAAGTGTTATGTAGAAAGATTTGAATATACCGCCAATCGTAAATTGTATAGATGGCGCTTAGAAATTGTAACCATGTGACCTTAGGCATTGTTGATTTCTGGGGGAACGAGAAGCCGGGTTAGGCAGATTAGAGCGGGGAGTCGTGATAACCAGTTAGATGTTTTAACCATGATTTTATATGCACAGTTACGGACTTAATTTATGAATGAATAAATGACAATTATTAATCGAGAATAACGGTGTTTTAATTCAAGTACGCGGCACGAATATACTACGAGTAAACATAACAAAATGGCGACGGATGTGAGCTAAGTTTTCCACGATTTCTACGGCTTTCGACGGAACTCAACCTACTCAACATACGCAACTTGAAAAAAAAACAACCACGGACTCAAGGAACTCCATTCGATCGAAGTTACACGTCATTCACGGCTCATCTCCTAGACCTAAAACACCTCATCTTCAAAACAAAAGGAAGGCAAGTTAGAATAATTACGATTAACTAAACAAGCCAAGGTTTACACGCGACCTATTGAGGATAAAGGGGGCAACTAATTGTTAGAATAATTACGATTAACTAAACAAGCCAAGGCTCATACGTGACCTATTGAGGATAAAGGGGGGCAACTATATTGGATTAACCAAGGCCCAACTTTAGAAGAAACCCAAAGGTATTCAACAATCCACAGCAACATAGCAATAGATTAACAAACAAAAGCAGCAACGCTACAACGCCATATGAACCATTCAAGTGTATCAGATGCAACGACATGACACATAAACCACCACAATGCCCATATATCAACGCTACCTGTAATCAGTGTAAGAAAGTTGGTCATCTTGCACGTGCATGCTATAATCAGAACTATCCTAGTCAAACCAAACGTAACAGAACACATCGTATAGCACCGGAAGAGAATACCACCAATGATCAAGCCGAGCAGTCTATAATGCAGGAGGAATATTTGATGTTTAATCATATCACTGACGAGACAATCGACAACAATCGCATACCACCACCAGAGATAATCACCTGTAGAATTCAAGGACAACCTCTGGAAATGGAAGCGGACAGCGGTTCTGCACATACGATGATATCAGAAGTCGTATACAATACCTTGCCAAAAATTGAACCTATCATGGCATACAATGGAGGGGACTTGTATGGATTTCCGGCAAACAAGATAACGATTTTAGGACAAACCATGTTCAAGGTTGAATATCGGGGCACCGAAGCAATCTTACCAGCTATAGTCTTCCAAGGACGAGGTCCCACACTGTGTGGACGAACATGGTTATACTCCTCGTTAGAAATTTTGCCAAGAATAACAAGCATAGCGCATGTAGGAGATACTCATCCAAGGCTTACAAGCACATTAGAAGAAAATAAGGAACTATTTTCGGAAGGCCTAGGCAAAGTAAAGGGATACAAAGTTCATATCCACAGAAAACCGGGGGTAACACCTGTATTCAGTAAAGCAAGACCACTGCCGTACGCATTAAAGGAAAAGGTCGAAGCTGAACTAACGCGAATGGAAAATGATGGAATTATAACACCAATTCCACATTCGGATTTCGCATCACCGATCGTACCTATTCTCAAGCCTGACAATGGAATTAGAATCTGTGCCGATTTCAAATTAACCGTAAATAAAGCAATAGACGTGGAAAAATATCCACTACCCAGAGCTCAAGATATCTTTGTGACGATGGCTGGTTTCAAGTATTTTACGACACTTGATATGAGAGAAGCATATTTACAACGGGAACTCGATGAAGAATCTAAAGAACTATTCGTCATCAACACCACCAAAGGACTGTACAAATTCAATAGAATGGCATATGGCAACTCATCAGCATCAGCAATTTTCCAAAGAGCAATGGAAAATCTATTTAGAGGCACGAAAGGCGTTGGCCCATTTCAAGATGATCTGATAACCGGAGGAAAAGACATAGAAGAAGCGTTGGACCGCACTGCTATGGTTCTAAAAACATTGAAGGATGCCGGAATCAAATTAAAGGGAGCGAAATGTAAATTCCTACAAACATCTGTAGATTTCCTGGGGTATCGTTTGGACGCCGAGGGAATTCACCCACAAGAAAAGAAAGTAAAGGCAATCCGAGAAGCTCCGACACCTACGAACGTAGGAGAACTAAGATCATTCTTAGGAATCGTAAACTATTACAGCAAGTTCATTCCTAACGCATCCACAGAGTTAGCACCTTTATACAAGCTGCTCACGAAAAATTGTGATTGGAATTGGGATAAAGAAGCGAAACGTGCATTTGAATATGCGAAAGGAACATTAATACCCGAAAAAGTTTTGGTACATTACGATGAGAAAGAAGTCATTTATCTGGCTTGCGACGCTTCACCTGTTGGAGTGGGAGCTGTGATATCACACAGAGTTAACGGAACTGAAAGACCAATAGCATACGCGTCAAGATCGTTGAATCAGACAGAATGGAACTATCCACAGATAGAAAAGGAAGCAATGGCTATCATCTTCGGAGTACGACAATTTCGAGATTTTCTATTGGGTCGAAAATTTATCTTAATAACGGATCATAGACCCTTGGTAACAATCTTCTCTGAAAAGAAATCGATACCACATAACGCAGCTATCCGACTACAAGGTTGGGCGTTACTTCTCGCATCGTACCAGTATGAGATTCCATACAAGAAAGGAATCGAACATGGGAACGCAGACGCATTTAGTCGATTGCCTCTGCCCATTGATGAATTTCAACCGACAATACCTAAACAATATGTACTGTTGATAAAATCATTGGATTCGGGACCAGTAACGGGAAAAACTATACGACAAGAAACAAATGAAGATAAAACACTATCCAAGGTCAAAAACTATCTCCAAAAAGGATGGCCAAAAACCACAGAGGAAGCTACAAAACCATTCTTTGAGAGAAGATACGAACTTACTGTACAAGAAGACATCATATTGCTAAACAACAAGGTCGTAATTCCAACAAAGTGTCAGAAAAGTATTTTGGAAGAACTTCATAATACACACCAAGGCATAGTACAAATGAAGGCTATGGCCCGCACGAAACTATGGTGGCCAGGGATTGACAAGAGCATTGAAGATGTAGTAAAAGCATGCCCAAATTGCCAGCAGAATGCACCAATGCCAATGAAAGAATATACACCATGGCCCATAACAACAATTCCATGGGACCGGGTTCACATGGATTTCGCAGGACCAATTGAAGGAAAATATCGGCTAATAATGGTAGATTCGGCAACTAAATGGATGGAAGTAGCAATAACGTCATCAACTTCTACTGGCGATGTTTTAAACGTTCTTCGACCTACGATAGCAAGATTTGGTTTGATGAAAACGTTGGTTTCGGATAATGGTACAGGATTTACAAGCGACAGCTTCCAACAGTTCGTTAAAAATAACGGTATACACCATTTAACCACTGCACCTTATCACCCTGCATCAAATGGAGCTGCAGAAAGGGCAGTAAGAACAGTAAAGACTACATTGAGAAAGTTAGATGGAACGGCAAACGAAGAAATAGACATACTCAACACAGGATTATCAAAGTATTGCACGGGAGATCTAGCAACTAGATTAGCTCGATTTCTACTAAACAACAGATGCACACCGAAAGTAAACGGAAAATCACCAGCTGAATTAATGCTAGGACGTAACCTCAGAACTAGACTGGATTTATTACATCCCAGTAATATAGAAAAGGAAGTATCACCAAAAGAAAATGGGAGAACTTTCAAAATGCATCAAAAAGTACAAGCAAGGAATTTCGGAAAAGGAGAAAGATGGTTTAATGGATACATATCAAAATTAATTGGGAATGCAATGTATGAAGTTGAAACAGCAAATGGATCAGTCAAGAGACATAGAAATCAAATAGGATCTAGATGGAATGAAGAAAGTAAAGATCAAGACATTCCGACCGAAACAAAATTAACGACTAATGAACTGAATCAGGCTGCTTATCCATTCACGTCAAAGGAGACAATCAATCAACAATTACCGCAACCTAATTCCTTGACAATTCCTAATAAACCGATACCAATAAACATTCCCACAATCGCATTAGGTAATAACACCATAATTCCAATACCTGCAACGACAGAGTCAAATCTCAATGAAGGTCAAAAGGATGGAGTGACAAGGCAGACACCCGAAGGAGTTGCAAATCTTGACGTCATAACCATTCATGAGCCAGAACAAATCCCAGAAAGGATAATAACCAAAGAAAGACAATCACGGAATCGACAAAGGACTTCACCTGATGTTACAATAAGAAGATCAACCAGAACAATTAAAAAACCTCAAAAATTTAATCTATGATTGTAATTTAAAATATGTAAAATTTACATGCTTAAATTTTTAATTTCGAGGAAGGTATTGTCATGTATAAAGATTTGAATATACCGCCAATCGTAAATTGTATAGATGGCGCTTAGAAATTGTAACCATGTGACCTTAGGCATTGTTGATTTCTGGGGGAACGAGAAGCCGGGTTAGGCAGATTAGAGCGGGGAGTCGTGATAACCAGTTAAATGTTTTAACCATGATTTTATATGCACAGTTACGGACTTAATTTATGAAGAAATAAATGACAATTATTATTCGAGAATAACGGTGTTTTAATTCAAGTACGCGGCACGAATATACTACGAGTAAACATAACAATAAGTCACTTTACTAAGGTCTTATCTTTGCCCTTGTGAGCCGATAAAGAGTGGTCATGTAATAACCTCATGGCTTCTAGCCTTAATCGAGGAGGTAAATAAATGTTTTCAGGATAGTTCCTGTAAGGTCTTCTATAAAGAAGAACATTTCGTAATTCGAAAAGTTTATGCCTAACGGGGTTAGGTCCTTGCAAGGAATTAATAATGGGGGAAGCAAATGGGTCTTCCCTTTGAGATTTTCTTACGTCATCCAACGTGAAGACTGAATATAGGGCTCTAGGACCTGGGGGACGTATCCGACCTTCAACAGAATCACTAGAGGAAGTTGTTGAACTACTACTGGTAGTATTTGTACTTGTGCTACTACTAGTAGGATCCAAATGACTAGTAGGATTGGAAGTAGAGGAACTAAGATTGATACTTAAGACATTTATCGGAGTTCTCGATAAAGCGTCTGCTACTACGTTCTCTACTCCTTTCTTATGTTTGATAGTAAAGTCAAATAATTGAAGGTACATAGCCCATTTAACTAAACGAGAATTTGGTTCCCTGATATTAAATAACCATTGTAGAGCCTCATCGTCGGTCAGGACAGTGAATTTACGACCTTCTAAAAATGGCCTAAACTTCTTATCCGCCCAACAGATGGCTTATCACTCTCGCTAGTGGAGTACCTCGTTTCTGCATCTTTTAGTCCTGTTCTAGCATATGCTATAGGAAATTCTACATTGTCTTGTATTTGGGAAAGAAGGGCACCTAACCCTGCATCACTAGCATCAGTGGTTAAAATGCATGGGGAATCCCTTCTAAAGGAAGCTAAGGGATGAGCCTTACAAATCTCTTCCTTAATTTTTTCGAACGCCTTTTGCTGTTCGAGACCCCAAATAAATTTTTGATCCTTCCTTTTGAGTTTATTAATGGGTGCTACTATTTAAGAGTAGTGATTAATAAAACGGTTATGCCAACCTGCCATACCTAAAAATCTCTGAACTTCCTTAACGTTTTTAGGAGGAGTTTCTGAATGGCTTCTATTTTTGAAGGATCTATATGCACTCCTTTTTCATTTACAATGTGACCAAATATGGTAGCTTCTTTTTGGGCGAACCGACATTTCTTCAACTGAAGGGCGAGACCCGCTTCCTTTAATCTATTTAAGACGTACTCTAAACACGTTAAGTGCTGATCCCAATCTTCGCTAAGCGAGATTAAATCATCTAAATAGTCTATTAATTGGAAGTAATCGGCATCTCTGAAGATCTCGTCGATTAAGCGGTGAAAGGAGCTAGGGGCGTTACACAGCCCAAAAGGAAGTATATTAAACTCGTACTTTCCCTTATGAGTCACGAAAGCAGTTTTTCCCTACTTTTAGGGTGCATGTCCACCTGCGAATACCCTGATTTAAGGTCAAGGGTTGTAATAAACTTGGGTTTTCCAACCCTAGCTAACATATCCTCTATATTAGGCAAAGGATAAGGGTCCTTAATGGTAACGCTGTTTAGTTTTCTGTAATAAATACAAAACCTGTAGGGTTTACCCCGTTTTGTTTGATCAACTAAAACTACGGGCGAAGCCCAAGGAGATACTGAGGGTCTGATTATCCCGTCATCTAACATTTCCCTAACATGTTGTTCTATTATTTTCTTCTTCTGGTCGATAAGGCTGAGATTTGATGGGCGGACTATTTCCCGTATGAATCTCATGGAAGACTAGTCCTGTTCTTCCGACCCTATCCGAAAACAACTCAGGAAATTTCAATAAAAGGGATTCTAACTGATGACGTTGTTCATCAGAAATAGGGTCTGCGGAAACTGCGTCCCTAATACTATTCACAATCTCCTTATCTATAGGATCCTTTTCTGATGGTATTGAAAAAGGGATCCTTAAGTTACCCACTAAACATAGTGATGATTCAAAATCTGATTTGACCCTGTTTTCCTCAAGAAAATCTTGACCCAATATAAAGTCACTATGGAGGGAAGGAACTATGTAAAATTTAAATTTAAATGGTTTCTCACTTTCATTTGACTTGAGAGTAAACTAATTCGTGAGAACCTTTGGTAAATGTATACCGGCCATCGCCCCAAACTACACAGTCTAATTGTTCATCTTCAGGTAATTCCGAAGAATTTCTATATTTACAAATTTTCTGCCACTGATCTAGACTAACAAAAGAAGCATCGGCCCCACTATCTAATTTCGCGTGAACTGTCGCGTGTTCAAAAGTAACGGGAATGGTAACCCTTTTATAAACTGAACCCTTCCTGACGGATTCGATCCGCAGCGGGAACGCGACACGCTTCTTGTTAGGGGAATTTATTGAGCACCGGGAGAGGGACCACTAGGGACCTCTCCCGTCTGGGCTTCCCCCGACTTGTTAATTTTTTTGTCTTGACAGTCGGGTGCTAGATGACCTGGTTCCTGGCATTTAAAACATGTTATAACACGTGTAGATGGGTAGGACAAAGCTATTTGACGACCAGGAGATTTTGATCTTTGATTAGTATATCTCGTATAGGAGCTTTGACCCCTATTGGAGTTGTTAGCCTTAGCTTTGGCTCTAGAGTCTAAAGGTTGTAAGGGATATTCCCATTGAGGAGAAGTAGGAGGATTGAAAGGGCTTTGACAATGCCCAGGAGAACAATTACTATGGGCGGAGCCCCTGTTTGCTGGGCAAGAGGACTCAGCTGTAACCTTTGGTTTAGAAGGTGATCTCCTCTTTTCCCTTTTTTCGGCATTCCTTTTCCTAACTTCAATATCCTTCTCAATGGTTTTACAGGAGTTTCTTAACTGTTCCATTGTAGTAAATTGTAAGAAAAGGAGGGGAGTCCTAAGCTCGTCCTTTAAAATACTTTTAATTATTGGAACAACTCCTTTTCGATAAGATGATGGGTCATCCCTAAATTTAACTTCATTACATCCCCGAAGAAATCTTCTACTGATTCCTTGTCTTTCTGACTTCTATGGGAAATCTCTATTTTAAGCTTAGAGTCAGCTTCTGAGTCTCTAAACTGTGCCTTTTAAATATTTTCCAAGCTAAATGAGGATGGAAAGGGTTTAAACTACACATATCGTCATACTGACGGATTAAATCCCTGTACCAATACAAGGCATGCCCTCTTAAAAGGAGAGGCAGTGCCGCTAACCTATCTTCATTTGAGAGCTTGTGAAATTTAGCATACTCCTCAAAAGCGGCTAAAAATTCAGTGGCATTATCGCTAGACGATCCCATAAAAGCTAACCTTTCCGGCGGTTCAATTGGGGCTTTTCCCGTCTGAGGAATTGTAGATCCCTAACTAACTTATCCAAACTAGTAGCTATAGCTTTATTTATTGCTACATTCTGAGCTATGGCATTAGGCTGTATGGTTGAATTATCAGCCAAGGTTTGGAGTAAGGATAACATAAAGGCTTTTAATTCCTCGTCAGTCATGTTTTGTCCAATTTGAGGGACTTCTTGAGACGAAGATATTTGGGTTCCGATGGTTCTAACCCTTGGATTAGGTAAAGTTTCTGAAAAACTAACTTTAGACTTATCTCTATGGGACGTTGATTTAGGAGGAACAAGGGAATCAATCCCAGTTTGAGGAGGGAAATGTGAGGGAGTTGAACATCCCTTAGGGGCAGGAATACTCTTATGAGGGAATAATTGATAGTGAGAGAATTCCAATTCGGAAGAGGCGGCCGTCCTCATTCTTGTATTAGAATCCTCTTCATCCTTCTCATCCTCAATTCGAAGAATCCTGTTGAAATCCTCTAAAGGATTATCTGTCTCTGGCGGCGCTAGCGTGTCGCCATCGCGTTCGGTAGACGTAAACCGATCTTCTTTTGATTGTTCTTCCCTTTTCTTTAGTATTAAATCATCCTCCTCATCCTCAGATGTTCGAGGCGACCTCCATGATTTGTTGTCCGAATAAGCCATTATTTAGTTATTAAATTATCAAATCAATAATTCAGTTTAAAACAGTCGAGTTAAGTAAACCAGTTTATGCGATATAAACGATGTAAGTCATCTTAATTCGATACTTCAAATATAAAGATAATTTTAATTTCATTTAATTATAAAAATTTTTCATGATTAAGTTAGATTTAATTCAATTCAATTATCTTTAATGATTTATCATTGTGGAAGCCAAGGCTTAGCTCCACGTGGGGGGCGGATATACCGACAATGATAAACAAAATATTTTACGCAACCGACCAAGGCTTAAGGCCTAGTCTTATTTATTCGAGTCCCTGTTCGGGCGCCAATTATGTAACCCTCGGTAGGAATTAACTAATTTAAAAAAGGGGATTCTCCCGAGGGCCATAAAAATGAATAAAGACAACTTACGGTATAATATCCAAATTCAACAACAAGTTTAACTGATATAGGGATAAACCCGTAACCGACTAGTACAAAACACGCTTCGTCTTAGGAGAAATCATAACAAGAACTGATAACACTGATCTAAATTATTCTATATTACAACTGTGGAAGGGGGAGTGGCTTGTAACATGGAGGCTAGATATGCCCTGCCAGAACCAAGGAGTGGAAGCTCCAAGAATTCTGGCAGCCATGTTACAATGTCTATTATAGTGTAACCCTCGGTAGTAATTAATTAAATTAAAGGGGGACTTTCCCGAGGGCCATAAAGAGAAATAAAGACAACTTACTTTAATTATCCAAAGTAGAAAACAAGTCTTCCAATATTTTATTAATATAAACAAACAAGGGATAAACCCAACTTAACCGTACACTTTACAGTTACCTAACAATATGATGAACCGCTCTGTCAGAGAGCTGACTAGAGACAGATAACAATATTCTAACTTAATCTATATTACAACTGTGGAAGGGGGAGTGGCTTGTAACATGGAGGCTAGATAAGCCCTGCCAGAACCAAGGAGTGGAAGCTCCAAAGATTCTGGCAGCCATGTTACATCCCCCCTCTTTAGGAACTTGTTTATAATACAAAAATATAGAATAGAATTTTTTTTCCAGTTTAGGGTTACCCCGAGGAACCCTTAAAATCATTAGCAGGGGTATAGGTAATTTTAAGTACGTTCACAAAAAAAGAATGATGATTTTTTCTTCATTGGTGCTGCCTGAGCTTCTGTTCCATCTTCATATCCGAAGGGCTTCCCTTTTACCGTGATATTAGGCTCTCCTTACGGAGGATCAAAGTAGTGAGTAGTGGACGTCCTCCTTCGGTCATCTGACATTAGAAATATTAGTATTTTCTTTTTGTTGCTTGGGAAATAAATTCCCAAGGGATACAGAGATTGGTTCTCGGGAAAAAAAGAAGTATTCCCTTTTTAGGTTCGTGATATTATTATTTTTAAGGTAAACTTGAACCTCATAGGGTGACCTTAATCTTTTATCATCAGGTGGTCGATAATAAAAATCAACTTCGTTACCTCCAGGCTGAACCGTCGCCCTCTTACATACCTCTCGACGCCATCCCAATTTAAAAGGTTCTAAGTAAATATCGGGTAATGTAGCCCTATTTAAACGAGGAGTTCTCATTGATTCCGACAACGAGGTCGACGAGCTATCAGACACACGCTGTGATTGGGATTTCGGTTGAGGTATCTGTTCAGGAGTAGATATTTCCTCCGAAAAAGTAGAAATCGGTTCAGGAGGTGCTATTTCTTCCGAAAAACCAGAGGAAGGTGAATGGTGTAACGCAGGTTACAATATGGACTTTTCAGAAGACTTTGATTTGTCTTCCGGCGTTACAATTTCTTCTGTGAAACTGAATGTTGGTGTATGTAGCTTATTTTCCACGACTGATTCATGATCAGACGGGGAAGCCTCCCCTGCCGCAGAAGGCGGACTATCGTTAGAGGGGTGATCGAGCTGAAAAGCCCTCATATCATGATAGGTAAATAGGAGGAGAGGAGGGTCTTCAAAAAGGGCCATGCCCGGTTCACTATCAGAATCTGTAGGGTGATGTGAATCATCTCGAACTGCAGGAGGGATCTGTTGATCCGCTGCTTGATCTTCTAGTGCAGTTGATGTCGAGGATTGAAGGATAGCAGGAATAATCGGGTGATTGACTTCCTGACCGTCCTAGGATGACGGTAATGTAGAAGATGATGATTCAGATGACGTGGTTGAGGAAGTCTCCGTAAGAGGGTGTACCGCGGTTCCACCGTCCGTTGGATTACTAGACTCGGGATCATCTTCAACGTTTGATTGTGAAGTGGGCTACATTAGTCCAGTAGAGTTTAAGATGCTCTAGATTTACTTTCCCTACATTCTGTCCTGAGTTAGCATCTTCTAACTCGTAGACAACGGGAGAATGTTTAGCTATTATTCTAAAGGGACCTGCCCATTTAGGACTAAGCTTTTTCATAAGCTGACCAGTCGTACTAGATAAAGGATGTGTTTCCATCCATACTACACGCTTCTTGTTAGGGGAATTTATTGAGCACCGGGAGAGGGACCACTAGGGACCTCTCCCGTCTGGGCTTCCCCCGACTGGATAATGTTTTTGTTGGGACAGTCGGGTGCAAGATGACCTGGTTCCTGGCATTTAAAACATGTTATAACACGTGTAGATGGGTAGGACAAAGCTATTTGACGGCCTGGAGAATTTGCTCTCTGATTATTGTGTCTAGCAAAAGACCTTTGACCTCTATTGGAGTTATTAGCCCTAGCTTTAGCTCTAGAGTCTAAAGGTTGTAAGGGATATTCCCATTGAGGAGAAGTAGGAGGATTGAAAGGGCTTTGACAATGCCCAGGAGAACAATTACTATGGGCGGAGCCCCTGTTTGCTGGGCAAGAGGACTCAGCTGTAACCTTTGGTTTAGAAGGTGATCTCCTCTTTCCCTTTTTTCGGCATTCCTTTTCCTAACTTCAATATCCTTCTCAATGGTTTTACAGGAGTTTCTTAACTGTTCCATTGTAGTAAATTGTAAGAAAAGGAGGGGAGTCCTAAGCTCGTCCTTTAAAATACTTTTAATTATTGGAACCAACTCCTTTTCGATAAAATGATGGGTCATCCCTAAGTTTAACTTTATTACTTCCCCGAAGAAATCCTCTACTGACTCCTTATCTTTCTGACTTCTATGGTTAATCTCTATCTTAAGCTTAGAGTCAGCTTCGGAGTCTCTAAATTGAACTTTAAAGTGCCTTTTAAATGTCTTCCAAGTTAAATGAGGATGGGAAGGATTTAAACTACACATATCGTCATATTGACGGATTAAATCCCTGTACCAATACAAGGCATGCCCTCTTAATAGGAGAGGCAATGCCGCTAACCTTTCTTCATTGGATAGCTTGTGAAATTTAGCATACTCCTCAATAGCAGCTAAAAATTCGGTGGCGTTATCACTTGACGATCCCATAAAAGCTAACCTTTCTGGAGGTTCAATAGGGACTTTTCCCGTCTGAGGAGTTGAACATCTATTTATTAACGTGGGTAAATCCCTAACTAATTTATCCAAACTAGTAGCTATAGCTTATGTATTGCTACATCTTGTTTAGAATTATCTGCCAGTGTTTGGAGTAAGGGATAAAGGCTTTTAATTCCTCATCGGTAGTATCTGGGCCTAATTGAGGGATTGGTTGGGACGGAGAAGTTTGGGTTCCGATTGTTCTTACACTAGGACTAAGTAAAGTATTAGCAAAACTAACTTTAGGCTTAACATTTGTGGACTCTGATTTAGGAGGAACAAGGGAATTAATCCCAGTTTGAGGAGGGAAATTAGAGGGAGTTAAACTTCCCTTAGGGGCAGGAATACTTTTATGAGGGAATAGTTGGTAAGGAGAGAGTCCCGATTCTGAAGAGGCGGCCGTCCTCATTCGTGTATCCGAATCCTCTTTGTCTTTCTCTTCTTCAATACGAAGTTTCCGGTTAAATTCCTCCAATGGATCATCTGTTTCAGGCGGTGCTAGCGTGTCGCCATCGTCTTCCGTAGACGTAAACAGATCTTCTTTTTGATTTTTCTTCCCTTTTCTTTAATATTAAATCATCCTCCGATGGGCGAGGTGACCTCCATGTATTATTGTCCGAGTAAGCCATAAGTTAATTTAAATTGTAGGTTACAATTTTTTAAATATCCAAAAATCAAAACACAAGTTCAGTTTACAATATATAAGTAAGTTATCTAATTCAATACAATTATGATAAAGATGATTTTAATTCTAATTAATTTATTTTACTTAATTGTGATTAATTTAGATTAAAATAATTCAATTATCGATAATGATTTACCATAGTGGAAGCCCCACGTGGGAGGCGGATATACCGACAATGATAAACAAAATATTTACGGGACTGACCAAGGCTTAAGGCCTAGTCTTATCGGTCGAGTCCCTGTTCGGGCGCCAATTATGTAACCCTCGGTAGTAATTAATTAAATTAAAGGGGGACTTTCCCGAGGGCCATAAAGAGAAATAAAGACAACTTACTTTAATTATCCAAAGTAGAAAACAAGTCTTCCAATATTTTATTAATATAAACAAACAAGGGATAAACCCAACTTAACCGTACACTTTACAGTTAGCTAACAATACGATCAACCGCTCTGTCAGAGAGCTGACTAGAGACAGATAACAATATTCTAACTTAATCTATATTACAACTGTGGAAGGGGGAGTGGCTTGTAACATGGAGGCTAGATATGCCCTGCCAGAACCAAGGAGTGGAAGCTCCAAAGATTCTGGCAGCCATGTTACAATAGTTTTACAAAATTATGGTTCCATAGTTTATGAGTGGCTTTCTTACCGATTTTATCGGTTAACATTCTGGTGCGCAACATCATCTAGGCAGTTTTCGAAACCAAATTTCCCTTTGAAATCAAGTTAATAAATTTTAAGCGCGTTTATGAGGCTCGAAACGGAGAATATAGTACTGTTAAGCGATGAAGCCTACGATCTAGTAACGCTTTTGAGCTATACCGAAGCCTCGAAACGACAGGATCAAGTCCAGCCGCTACGACTTGATTCGTTCTACTTCATAAACTAATTTGCGTGATTTTGACTCAACCACCTATCTCTCTTAACAATGTAACTTGTACTTTGTCTAAGCTTTTTAGTACGTAACACGAATGTAGCGTACTTAACTTGTTTTACATCTACGATTCATAATAACAGAAGTATTTCTCTTTGAGAGAAGTGTACCACAAACTGGGGCAAGTGTAACGTCATTCTTCCCAAGATCGTAACATTTGGAGCAAGGTTACTAAACCAAATCATATACGCGATAAGTAGTTCCCTCATCATTACTCTATTAGCGTTAAACTATTTGGCAAGACGCGCTTGTGGATTTTTGTTTCACCCCAAGACGAGGTCAGGGAGTTGATTGCTGAGGATTTAGAACCAAACAGTTATAGAATTCACCCCGTGCACGGTGCGATGCCCATCTTTAGTTTGTTGAGCGGAAGAGCAAACAAAAAGGGTGAGCCTGGGAAGGATCATGTTACAAGTATTAAGAGGATACAGAGTGTCATCCTTCTTCTATTATCCCCTTCTAATAATAACAAAACATGGAAAAACCATGCGGGGAAATGTAAAAAAGTTTTATTACGGAGATTTTTGAAGTGTTTAACTGTATTTAGAACGTAAATTTCTCTGTTTTGAAGTTTTAATTATTTTTTAAATTTAGGCATTTTGAGCAAGTTTTTAGTATCGATTGAGTTTTTGGTTTTCTTTTCGGCGCTTTTTTATTGTTTTCTTTTTTTTCTTGGGAAAGATTTCCCTCTGACCAGTTACTGGTACTGGCCGCTTCCATATCTAGTTCCTTTCTTTGTACCCGTTCTCTTTGTTTTAGGGAAGGACTTCCTTCGGGCTTGCCTCCTCCTCCGCTAGTTAACGGATGTCCTTCACCTAGAGTAAAATAATACGAACGTACGTAAGTTCATGATCCAGGTCTCGTGTTGGATAGCGACTCCTAATCGAAGCTACCCAGAAATATTGATCAAATGGCCTATACTTACTATCCGAAGTGGTTTTGTCGCTAAAGGAACTTTCCACATGCTTTGGGGTTATAGCGGGACTCTCGTTTTCGCCTGCAATCGCGTAACATTATTTACGCCTAATTTAAGGTAAATGATTAATATAAAATATTCTTACTCTCGGAAGTTTTGCCCGGAGTAGCCGGTAGCGAGCCGTTATTGTATTCACTGGAAGACGATTGAATTTCTTCTTGAAAGTCTAAAAGAAAAAAACAGTTACTTTTTCATTACGGAATAATATTTATAATACCAACCAGTAGGGGATTTCAAGATGGTCGCATCTTCTTCGTAATCTAAAATATGCAAGTTATTATTACCAGAAAATATTAGAGAAGCTTAAGCGCTTCCCCGGCACTGTAAACTAGCGCGCGGTTGTCCGGAATGCTTAAACACTATAGAATTGGTAAATATGTCTAACCAGAGTCATCGGGGCTTAGAAGCCCCTTACTTGATGCTAAAAGTTTTAGCGTTTTCAAAATATCGCCTCCTCTCTTTTGACTAATTTTTTCGACGATATTTAGGCATTGGTTGACCTCTCGCGGTGTCGAGTGGTTGCTGGCCAATCTCCTCCGCCTCGGTTTTTTCGATCATTAAATTTTTAAGATTTTTAATTTTTTCTTTATGATCCTCGATCATCTTCTCAGTGCTGCGGATGGCCTCCTCGAACTTTGCTTTATTGTTTTCCAACACGCATAAGCCCTTTTCGTATAAATTAATTAACGCCGGTAACGTCGAATGCTCTTCCAAATACTCCGGCGGAATACTTGGAATATCTTCTATTTCTAAGAGGCGTCAAAATTGTACAAATAATTATATTTGATTACATCATCATGGTATACTTTATAATCCAATAATTACTGGCACCCGCAAACCGAGCATGAGAAACATCTTCGCGAGGCTATGACTCAGAAAGGCGTGAGGATAACGAAGAGAAGATGCTTGAAGATAATGAGGGTCAAATGCCTAAGGATTATGAAGACGAGATGCTTGAAGTTTATGAAGACGAGATGCTTGAAGTTTATGAAGATGAAACGCTTGAAGACATTGAAAAGACGTTTGAAAATATCATAGATAACGACAAGGAATTCTCAATTTATGATGTTGATGAACCCATTAAGTCTGCTCGAAAGCATGCTTGCAATTTCCCATTTTTGCACTGATTCCCCCATATGCCCCCCACTCTCCGGTTTGCTACTATCTGCCGCTAGAAGGCGAATTAACAAGTATTTTTCAACTTTCTCCCGCTGCCATTCGTCCTTAAGTATTGTTTCGTCCATGAGTCGTTATTGTTATAGATATAAGAATACTATTTTGTTTGAATAGAATCCCATTAAAGTTTATTCGGAGCGAGCTCCGCGATTTTTTGGCTCTGCTCAAATCTCTGATTCCGGTCACTCTGATACTGTTTTTCAGAATTTCAATTTCACTCCAAAATATTTTTCCCTGACATTTCCCTGGCCTTTTAGGTCCATTTTCAATTTCCCCGAGCTTCATTTTGCCAAGTGAGCGTCAATTTGCCAACTCGACAAAATTTTAGGGGGGAGCCTCCCCGCTGTCCCCCCCAAGGGATCGCCCCTGCGCCCAATAGCTCATTTTCGTCACGCCACGGTTTGAAGAGGATCTGTAGAGCGTGACAATACTTTTCTTTCTCCTCTATCGGGTCGTGAATGTAGTGCTCTACTATTTAGGGCTTAATTCTCTTTCTCATGAAACCCAGATTGTTTTTCAACTCGATTACATTCGCATTTTTCTCGACACCATCAGAGTGCTTCGCATAATCGTAAAACCGTCCAAATTCCCGCAAACTAAGATTTTCCAAGCTGTCGGGACGATTTGGATACTTGTCGTCGACGAAACTTTTAGGCAAGTGTCCTTGCTTTCGGGGTCAGTTTCCCTCAAACGTTCGAGTTCCTTGTAACCTTTCAAAATTCTCGATCGGTTTTCTTTCAAGTTAGTGTTTATAAATTTAGTGCTGTCGGATTTGTTGTAAAGATCTTGGCCCAACATATGATCCATAGCTTCGTATATGCCTACTGACTTAGAAGTCAGTGATTTCAATCTATAGACAAACTTTCGTGCCCTAACTCGGCAAAAGTTTGGTCCATGTCAGCCCGGTCTCCCTTTGTTACGTACGCCGTGACATAGTTTGCCACTTTTTCCGATTTGTCAGCGACAAATTGCAAATCCATGTTGGCTTTGGGAGCCAAAAGTAGCGCGGGATTGTAATCATTGATTAAAACTTCGTGCTGTTTTCTCGGCAAGTCGTACAGTCGTTTCTGCACCTTTTTCATTTTACGGTGACGAGTAACTGATCTAACGGAATTCATAGTGGCAACGTTTGTTACGTTTCGAGGGAAACCGTAACGACACACTTTCAATCCCTTTTTAGAATTTTTCACCTTCTTATAACAACTGGAGGTGCATTTGTGATTTTGGAATTTTTTTACCAGCCGGTGCAGTTCCGGACTTACGGATGCACTTGGCATCGAACACGTGACGTGTTTTTGAACGTAATCCAAAATAGTCTCGGTCGAAGAAGTTCCGATCTTTGGAGCGTCCTTGGCCCACAATAGCATGTGGTAGTGAGGTAAACCGCGAGATTGGTATTCAACCCTCCAAAAGTGATGTTCTATCATGCCAAGAACTGGATTTTGCTTACACAAAAAAAGTTGTTTAGCAGCGTACGAACTTCGTTGTGAAAGTGCAAATTAACGCTAAGTGGGTCGAAATTCAACAATTCAGCAAACCGTCATCGACTCTACTCCTGGAACGTCTGAATTCACTTTTCTCAAGTGATCGTGCAGTTCCATATCATCGTACTCGGCCGGATTAAAAGTTAGAAGCCAGGTGGGAGGACCAAATTCCCGAATCATCGCTAAAACGTTTCTAAGAACTTTATACCAGTAGTCCTTCGTTCCTCGAATATGGCCCAAGAAAGTGGCCAAATTACTCCCAAGTTCTTTATTCCCAGATTCAACGCGACTGAGCAAGTTTTCAACCCCAATTGCCATGGGTTTTTTTACACGAAGAACGTAGTTCAAACTGCTAGAGATCGCCTTCATTTCGCATTCTTGATAAGAATGAAACATATAGGCGTAATCTCGTCTGAAAATTGGACTTTTGTTCAAAAGACGAGATAAACGATACTCTGTTTCAGTTAATTTCCCAAATAGTCTATCATCGTGCTTGCCGTAGCGACCCTGGGGAACAAATAAACGAAGCTCAAGTACTCCCAAGTTTTTGTCCCAAGTATTCATCGGCGCGGCTTCGACGCGCTTCATTTGGTAAGCGGCCAATAAATCTTTCGGTGGTTGAACGTTCACCGGATGAATAGAGTAGTGATCGTACAGATCATTGGCTTCTCCCTCAGAAAGTTTTCGCAACAAAGCCTCGGGCTGTGTTAAAATTTTGTAGACGTTGCCTGGTGCAAGGCTAGACTGATTTTCATCCTGCTCCTGCATGTTAGAAGCGTTTTGGTCACCTTCACCGTCGTGAGGACTATCCGGTGGTCCTTCTGTTGGAACCGCAGCGGAAGCGCGTGTCACCGCATCAGATCCATCGTTAAGCAACACAAGTGGATCTGTTACGCTCAGTAAGTCATGGGGAGTCAATGAATTTTCATTTCCATCAATATCTTGCGTTCCACAAATATATTCCTCGCTCATTGAAGAAATATCAATGTCCTTATACAAAGGATTAATTTTGTTCAGCACAGTGAACGCTTTCAACACTTTTTCGAGGCAAACAACCTGTTGCCAAACCTTTTTGTCCGCAGTCGGAACGCCATTCACTAGGATATGCAATTCGTGATTTTTGGGCAATGTCTTGGGAATTATCTTCAAATTTTTCTCCACTGGTATTGGAAGATAAATTACTCTTCCCTTTAAAGCTTTAACCGTACCGAACTGAATGTTGGAATTGGTTTTAGTACCTAACCGCACCACAGTGTGGAAGGGCTTCACAAGCTGAATTAAAACTTTCTCAAACATGTTTAAATCAGTGACATCTGTCGGAGGATTGTCAACCAACAAGTTGTTCAGGAAGCATCTGATGGGAACTTTTTATCTCTCCGAGTGACGTATGTCACGGAGAGGTTCTGTAACGATCGTGTGTGTCTGTGTGTGTGTGTGTCTGTGTGTGTGTCTGTCTGTCTGTGTGTGTCTGTCTGTCCGTTGTTACACCCACGTGACCGCGTTCGCAGTTTGCGTATCGGAGCAAACGTGTTCCCAATTTCCGGACCGCATTGACAGTTCACAGAAATTTGGAAAATTGTATTTCTCTCCGTTTGCTACTTTATACTTGAGTACTCACACCACCATGTTTGGTCTTCGTCCATCCCATATGATCACCAGTCTGGTACTTTTCTGGCTTCCACCACCACCATCTTCTATTCTTTGTCAATCCCACATTGACACCAGTCTGCACTTACACTAGTTTCAAACACCACCATCCACTGGTCTTCCGTCTATTCCACATAGACACCAATCTGTATCATTGGCTTCTAACACCACCATCCACTGGTCTTCCGTCTATTCCACATAGACACCAATCTGTATCATTGGCTTCTAACACCACCATCCACTGGTCTTCCGTCTATTCCACATAGACACCAATCTGTATCATTGGCTTTTAACACCACCATCCACTGGTCTTCCGTTCATTCCTCATAGACACCAATCTGTATCATTGGCTTCTAACACCACCATCCACTGGTCTTCCGTCTATTCCACATAGACACCAATCTGTATCATTGGCTTCTACTCCATTATCATCGTTTGGTTTTAGGATATACGCGGCGATCAGCTAGGGTTACGAGAAACGTCTAGCCTCCCTAAGGTGGGATCGCCACCAAAGGTTTTCGCAATTGCGCTTTTTCCTTACTATTATAATGGAAACGAATCGTATATATACCCCAAAATTTGAGGAAAGCGGGCAAGAGGGGTACCCTTCACTTTAAACGTCAATATTAGCAAAGTTTGAGATGATAATAGGTATAACTTTATTTTAAACGATTTAACTATTATTAATGTTAATAATTGAAGATTAAAATAATTAAAAATAATTATATTTATTTAAATATTAAAGATAATCTTGTTTCTCAACTCAAAATTAATACGGAAAGATTTAAAAAGCAGTCTATGTTTTTGTCTGTGTGTGTCCGTCCATTGTTACACTAGTGCGTCGCGTTAGCAGTTAGCCTTGTGTTGATGTGTTAAGAAATCATACAGAACCTTAATATTCCCTTTTTCCATAATATAAAGTGAATATGTGGAAGTATTTTTCGTAATTATGATGCATTTAGTACTTTTGTAGCTTTAAAGCTCTGTTTCATTTTGATATTCCAAAGATTTATTTTAATATTGTTATTTGAAATGGCTGTTTATATATTGCGTAAGCTATACTACATCTGTATATAGAATAATCCTTGGTTTAGTAATTTCATGAAGAAAACTAAGACCTAGACTCAGGCGCGTATAACAAGTATTATCCGCAATAGGCTTAGTGAAACAAAGAGTAAATAATTGAGGCCTGAGGTGAAGTAAACTTTTGGCTTTGATTTTCGTGTCTGAAATGAACAGACATCAACGGTTCAGAGTGAGCCGAAAGTTAAATACACTCTTAAATAATAATAATAAGGTTAGTAAAAGGGCTAATGGTAAACGGCTAGTAACTACAGACTTATTACTCTCTTTATGGTGCGCATTGACTATTAGTGCGTCTAGCTACAATTTAGCTTTGGTGTTATTTAACGTTAACATTCATGTTGGCAAACTAAGAATATTAATAAAAACTGTCATTGTAGACAAAGACTGGAAAGTGTAAAAGATAAGGTTTGAAAATGAACTGCCTGAAGTAACAGATATTAAAATTTTCACTTTTGAAACATCATTATAAAACATCAATTATTTTAAAAAATTCTTATCTTCCTTTTTTTCACCAAAATTACTTCGGGATAGTATTTTAAAAAGGAACATGCGCGTTATTTTAAAAATACTACGGCTTTACATTTTATTTTTTATCAAAAATTTAAAATTAGGTACAAAATTCGACCCTATAACGAGAGAAAATCGTTGAGAGCTTATAGAATTAAAGCTTTACAAAACGTATTCTTAAATTGTAAAGCTTTCAAAGTATTATTAACGTGCTGTGTTGCTGTGAAAGATCACGATCAATCTACAGATCTTTTCGTCACTAATAACTAAATCACAATAAAAAGTCCTATATTATTTTCCGCTTTGCAATATTTTCAATTTTAAAATATAAAAATTTAAACTCTTCAAGAGAAATCTTTTCAGATATCCAAGCATTTGAATCTCCTAGAATCAAATGTTAGTTGAAAGTAAAAACAGTACCAAGCTAGTATCCCTTAAACCCTTCTAGAAGACAACTACTATAGAGGACAAAATACTTGGGTAAATATTGCTGAAAAATATTTTGGGAAAATTAAATTTTGGTGAAAAAAAGTAAGATAAGATTTTTTTTAAATAATTGATGTTTTATAATGATGTCTTCAAAAGTGAAAATTTTAATATCTTTTACTTCAGGCAGTTCATTTTCAAACCTTATCTTTTACACTTTCCAGTCTTTGTCTACAATGACAGTTTTTATTAATATCTGTCACTTCAGTCTTCATATTAATTAAAATTGTTTACAAAATATGGGAGAAAAAGTCTTAGGGCGTTGCGCGTCCATCGGTAATCTAGCTTAATTACCAGCCGTCGGTAATACGGCTAAATTACTAGTCGTCGGTAATGCGACTAAATTACCAGTCGTCGGTAATGCGGCTAAATTACCAGTCGTCGGTAATGCGGCTTAATTACCAGTCGTCGGTAATCTAGCTTAATTACCGGTCGTCGGTAATCTAGTTTAATTACCGGTTGTCGGTAGTCTAGCTTAATTACCGGTCGTCGGTAATCTAGCTTAATTACCGGTCGTCGGTAATCTAGCTTAATTACCGGTCGTCGGTAATCTAGCTTAATTACCGGTCGTCGGTAATCTAGCTTAATTACCGGTCGTCGGTAATCTAGCTTAATTACCGGTCGTCGGTAATCTTGCTTAATTACCGGTCGTCGGTAATCTAGCTTAATTACCGGTCGTCGGTAATCTAGCTTAATTTCCGGTCGTCGGTAATCTAGCTTAATTACCCGTCGTCGGTAATCTAGCTTAATTACCGGTCGTCGGTAATCTTGCTTAATTACCGGTCGTCGGTAATGTAGCTTAATTACCGGTCGTCGGTAATCTAGCTTAATTACATCTCGTCGGTAGTGTAGCTTAATTACCAGTCGTCGGTAATCTAGCTTAATTACCAGTCGTCGGTAATGTAGCTTAATTACCAGTCGTCGATAATCTAGCTTAATTACCAGTCGTCGGTAATGTAGCCTAATTACCAGTCGTCGGTAATGTAGCTTAATTACCAGTCGTCGGCAATCTAGCATAATTACCAGTCGTCGGTAATCTAGCTTAATTTCCGGTCGTCGGTAATCTAGCTTAATTACCCGTCGTCGGTAATCTAGCTTAATTACCGGTCGTCGGTAATCTTGCTTAATTACCGGTCGTCGGTAATGTAGCTTAATTACCGGTCGTCGGTAATCTAGCTTAATTACCAGTCGTCGGTAATGTAGCTTAATTACCAGTCGTCGGTAATCTAGCTTAATTACCAGTCGTCGGTAATGTAGCTTAATTACCAGTCGTCGGTAATCTAGCTTAATTACCAGTCGTCGGTAATGTAGCCTAATTACCAGTCGTCGGTAATGTAGCTTAATTACCAGTCGTCGGCAATCTAGCATAATTACCAGTCGTCGGTAATCTAGCATAATTACCAGTCGTCGGTAATCTAGCGTAATTACCAGTCGTCGGTAATGTAGCTTAATTACCAGTCGTCGGTAATCTAGCTTAATTACCAGTCGTCGGTAATCTAGCTTAATTACCAGTCGTCGGTAATCTTGCTTAATTACCAGTCGTCGGTAATCTAGCTTAATTACCAGTCGTCGGTAATCTAGCTTAATTACCAGTCGTCGGTAATCTAGCTTAATTACCAGTCGTCGGTAATCTAGCTTAATTACCAGTCGTCGGTAATCTAGCTTAATTACCAGTCGTCGGTAATCTTGCTTAATTACCAGTCGTCGGTAATCTAGCTTAATTACCAGTCGTCGGTAATCTAGCTTAATTACCAGTCGTCGGTAATCTAGCTTAATTACCAGTCGTCGGTAATCTTGCTTAATTACCAGTCGTCGGTAATCTTGCTTAATTACCAGTCGTCGGTAATCTAGCTTAATTACCAGTCGTCAGTAATCTAGCTTAATTACCAGTCGTCGGTCATCTAGCTTAATTACCAGTCGTCGGTAATCTAGCTTAATTACCAGTCGTCGGTAATCTAGCTTAATTACCGGTCGTCGGTAATCTAGCTTAATTACCAGTCGTCGGTAATCTAGCTTAATTACCAGTCGTCGGTAATCTAGCTTAATTACCAATCGTCCGTAATGTAGCTTAATTACCAGTCGTCGGTAATGTAGCTTAATTACCAGTCGTCGGTAATGTAGCTTAATTAACAGTCGTCGGTAATGTAGCTTAATTACCAGCCGTCGGTAATCTAGCTTAATTACCAATAGTCGGTAATCTGGTTTAATTACCAGTCGTCGGTAATCTGGTTTAATTACCCTTAATTGGTAATCTAGATTAATTGCCCTTATTTGGTAATCTAGATTAATTACACTTATTTGGTAATCTAGATTAATTACCCTTAATTGGTAATCTAGATTAATTACCCTTAATTGGTAATCTAGATTAATTACCCTTAATTGGTAATTTAATTTTAACCCTTAATTCGTAATCTAGTTTAATAACCTCTAATTGGTAGTCTAGTTTAATCACCTCTAATCGATAATTTATTTTAAGAACGTTTAATTGGTAAACTACTTTAATTACTTAAATTCGTAATCTAGTTTATTTATCTTTAATTGGGAGTCTAGTTTAATTATCTTTTATTGGTAATCTAGAATAATTAGCAGGGAAAAGCGACAATTTAGACCCGTGTGTTTTGAAGGCGTCGCTGTAGCGGCCGCGTCAACGTCACTGCAGCAATATTAAAGCCGTCTTATCTCACTATCGATAGGCCATTCCAACCAAAAGGCATTAAGAAGAAACAATCGGATTATTATGAGGCAACTATACGTTAAAAAAGGCCAACATTGGTCTCGCTGATATTTCCTAATAAAACAGTGTATAAATGCTAAAATATCGCTGATTGGGGTAGTTTTTAAAATTTAAGTTAAACATACTTAAAATTAATTTTTCTTAATAACAAGAAAAATGATCCTAGATTATAGTGTAAAGTTTCATTTAAGACCGTTCCCAAAACTAACCAACGTATAGTTTTTCTAAATCACGAATAACCGATTTGTATTTTTCGAAAAATTTCCCATGTTATTTCTATGGGAAAAATTTCTGTTTTGCATCAAAAGGTGTGATTAATTTTATGGAAATGAAAACCACCCTTAGCAACTTTATTTTTTATAAAATTAACTAATTAATGGATCTTTTTGAAATTTAACCACATATTGAGGGCCGGAATTGTAGTTCTGTGGAATTTTTTCAAAACAGTTCATGCAATACAAAAAAAACTACATCCAAACAAAAAACCCTCCTTATTCATTAAGAGCAGACGATAGTGTTTACACTGCAAACCAGTTGTGAATGTAGCTTTCAGAATATAGGGTAAACAGCTGAAGCGTAGACTTCATTTCCTGTTCTTCTCCCCATTGACTGATTTCCGTGTGTCCAAGATTTATCCTTATTGGATGTAAAATGTCGTCTGCTTTACTGTACATTCGCTATGTTTGGAATACTGCTTCAATATTTCGTAAATTTTTACTTCAAAAAAGTGAAATAATTCCATATCTAGGTAAATACGTTTGTAGTAGTAGACCTCTTGACACGGAGAGGTAATATTTTGGTTTTCCCAACTTGTTACAAATTTAAGAAACATCAATACTGCTTTTGAAAAGTTTGCCTCACTTATTTTTCTTTATTTAATCCTTTTTTGTGATTTCATTCTGTGTACATTATTTGAAATAAACATCAAAATTATTGAGATGATATTTTCCGCAATCGTGATAATTATTATGTGGTCTATTGCTAAAATTTGCAAATTTCTTTAAATTAAATATTATTATCATAACAGATTTAAAAAAAGCAAACTCATTATTTCTTCATTAATAGACTTCCTTGCTTTTAACGGAAAAATATAAGAACAAAAACTTCCGTGCTTTTAACGGAAAATATAAGAAGAAATATTTTTTTCTCAAATAACAACTCGATTACATAAAATAATCACAACACCATAATAATTTTAAAAGTTGCAGTATATAGCGGGTTCGTGCTGTTTCAAGTGATAGTAATTTTCACATTCCGAAAGAGGCTAAAAAAAGGAGTAGAAGGCTTTACTGAAGTGTTCTGGCTTTGAAATATTTCTCTGAACTTCCTGTGTGCTCCTAAAATGTTTTGCCAAAGCTGCTAGTTCAACTCCCGTTCTTATTACCTTCTTTGATTTAATGTAGTTTGAATTCCATTTGCTACATATTTATAAGGGTTTGTCGGTTTCAGTATTTTCTTCACTAAACTCCCTTTTGCATACAGTCATGCCTCTCTGCAACGAAGGCAGCATTGAAACGAGAAATATGTCACTAAATGTAAAGCTCAATTCCACTTACAATTTTCTACCTTCTTCAGATTGCACATTCCACACGAGTTTTCTTCCAAACTATTTAAACATACGTTTAATGTTTCAATCAAACTCAAATTTCTATCCTAGTCAATTTGGGTCTTAACCATTTTAACTATACCTTCAAACTCCATCTTTCTACCCAAATCCAATGGTGTATTGGCATTTTTGCTAACCACTTTTTTACTGTAATCAACGCCTTTGGACAAACATGGATCGTTGGTATGGGTAGCTATGTGAAAGTCGTTTGATGGATTTAATGTGCGCCCCTTTTCAATCAAAGCAACAGTTACATTATATTGGCCTATATTATTACTGATTAATGATGTGAAGCTCTTCTGAGCTTTTCGAATAAGTTACCTAATTTTAAATCAGTGCATTTCGTTGTCGATATTGAAGTTTACACTACAATTAACGTTCAAGGATGTTATCAAAGTATCTATTGCGAAACGGCAACATTAAACTTGCATAACTTACGTTCGCGGGATTCGAAAACTAAATCATAATTATAATAAAAAAGCTCTTACAATATACACTTTAATTTAAAATTCAGCCTTGTAATTAGAAACAAAAAAAGATCAACCAAGGCTCGGCTAAAATCGAGGAAGTAAACAACATATACAGCAATGGTGGGTTATTCTCCGCATCTCTGAGTGGGGCGCTGTTTGTAGGTCTTACCTCTCTGTTCTTACCGTTTTCCGTGGAATACTAGCAATCTGTTACCATGGAGTGGTATTAATAGATTCTAAGAGAGAATTGGGGTATTTTTAAAGGAACTTTCGTTTACACGACAAATCGACAATAAATCTACCCCACGCAAAATAGCCCACGGAAAACAATATTCAAGCTCAGCCTCGTGTCTAAGCGGTAGTATTAAAAGGTTTACAAATTTCTTCAATAACATTTCAAACTAAACTGAACTGAATCAATGCTAGCTGGAAATCTAACAACAGTGACGTTGTTAGTGACACTAACAGTACAGTGCACGTTGACTCGTGCTCGTGTTTGGTTCATTTTTGAATTTATTTGACGAATTCAGGCTTATTTGATAGGCCTACTTTTCTCCAAACTCTTAATTAGTTTTGATTCAAGGGCTGCTTAGGGCTTACGCTTTTTTAAAAGCGTTCTAGCTTAACTTTGCTGCTTTGAGGATTTATTAAGGTTAGATTTATTTTGATTTTTTTTCTTTGTTTGTGCTGTATTCTTTTATATTTTCTTTGTTTGTGCTGTATTCTTTTCTGTCTCCTTTGTTTGTGTTGTATCCTATTTTTCTTCTCTACGGCTCCTGTTACACTGAATAAAATAGACCTCTTGTGGCTCACTGAGAAAACCTTCAGTGACTTGGTAATAGACCTATTGTGGCGCACTGAGAAAACCTTCAGTGACTTGGTAGTAGACCTATTGTGGCGCACTGAGAAAACCTTCAGTGACTTGGTAATAGACCTATTGTGGCTCACTGAGAAAACCTTCAGTGACTTGGTAATAGGCCTATTGTGGCGCACTGAGAAAACCTTCAGTGACTTGGTAAAAGACCTATTGTGGCGCACTGAGAAAACCTTCAGTGACTGGCAAATAGACCTCTGGATTGCAAAAAATATATAACTATAGTGACTTGGAAAGAGACCTTTTTGTGGCAACTAAACACATCTTTGTGTGCTAAATTTAAAAACTCAAAATGGTTTCTCGAGAAAAAGTTAGAAGGGACAAGAATCGTTTGAAAAAACAAAGTCAAAGAGCGTTGATAGCTAAAACTAAGACTTTAGCGAACAAAAACAAAACATATTGCAAAAGCTACTATATAAAAAAACAGCTCTTTCAGAAGAAAAAATCGAGTGATGGACTCAATCGCAAGTCTTTATTGACAAGTTCAATAAAAACTCAAAAGGTTTTGCAGGCCCCTAAAACAGGTGGCGCTTCTCGACAAATAAAAGTTGGTGCGAACCCGACTAAGAATTATCTTAAAAAAAACTCCTTTAACAAAGGAATTTTTAAAACAATAAATAAAAAAATTATTGCCGAAAGTTTCAAGCAGTTTTTGGTGACGCGACTTACGGACCGTTTAATGACGAAAAGAACTTTTGCTAATTCACGTAAAAAGCAAAGTTCCAAATTTGCATCCCACAAACTCCTATGCCAGTTGCTATCTGGAAAAACATTCTATTTAAAAAGGCGAATATATTCGGCCTACCATGCAAGGCGCTCGTTACTTATTGAAGATTTCAAAAGTTTCGCGAAGAAAGTGCAAGAAATTGGATTGGTGGATAGTGACAATTTTATCAAAGTCATTGGAGGAAAAAGGCTTCATAGTAGTCTGGAAGAAGCTTTTTATCACCAGACAACATATTTTACTTTGGGGAATGGTGACAGAATTTTAAAAAACGAGGACCACGAAACGCGTTTTGAAAAAATTTTGCTGTTCGACGAAAATGGTCTATTAATAAAAGTGTTAAGAGAAAGCTCTCGTATCGGCGAAAAGGTTAATGAATTATGGGTTGATGAAAGTGGTAATTTTATTGACCGGAAAAGACTGAACAAAGGCATTGAACGCTGCTTGCAAGTTAATGATTTAGGGGTTGTCACGAATCTATTCAATGCAGTAGAAAACGTGTCAGAGGAAAAAAATCCCAAAGCGAATATCGTAATTAACGAATCTGGGTTTATTGAAACCAAAGAAAAAGCTTCGTATTGGGAATGCAGCGACATTTGCAACGTTAGAGAGCGGGCTATTTTTAAAGTCATAGCTTTCATTAACCAGGCGGCAAAGGCCAGTGATAGCGACCTAAATAAACTTTTTGGCTCTGATTTTGACATTTGCTCCTACAAAAATAAATTTTGCCAGAAATCCATTGTCAAATTGCCATTGGACGATTCAGATTTTGAAGTAAAAGTTTTGCCGTACCTTGGTCATTTCTCTTATTGCTCTGAAAGCGAGGAATGCGAGAGTTACTTGAGAGCCTTCAGAGAACTAGCTCCACATTACTCTACAATTAGAACTATTTTGAGTAAAATCTACTCCGTTAGAGCGTTGCTTAACGCTTTTTCAACATTGACCGATGAGATTGAGCATGGTGATTACGAATCTCTTCAAAATGTTATACCCAAAATTAGTAAAGTTGTGGAGGCACGTGGATTAAAAATGTCAAATGCCGAAAACGAGGCGACGAAAGGCGGTGAGAACGATATAAGGCCTTGTCTCGATGAGGGTGAAATCTTGGCTTTCTACGCTAAACAATTTGCTAGAGCTGAGCGTGATACGAATGAATTTCACGACACATCTTGCGATTGTTGCGCTAGATTATTGAAAAATTCTGATTTGAGGACCGTGGAAAAACTAGCATGCACTTCAGTTTTTGACAACCACGCCTTTCTCATTTTAAGAGCTGGTTTACTGTTGAAAAATCCAGAGTTCAGAGAAATGGACATGCTTTTATGCCCTTATTGTTCTAAAGAGTTGCAAAAGGGAAAGGTTCCAATTAGATGTTTCCTCAACGGCTTGGGGGTTGACGTTCCTCCGACCGAGGTCACGAGTTTGAACATGTTTGAAAAGGCCTTAATTCAGCTTGTGAAGGCATTTCACACTGTTGTCCGGTTAGGTACTAAAACTAATTCCAACATGCAGTTTGGCGCGGTGAAAGCTTTGAAAGGTAGAATCATATATTTGCCAATTCCAGTCCAAAAAAATTTGGATATGATACCAGCAGCACTGCCTAAAGATCACGAATTGCACGTCTTGGTTAATGGTTTGCCCACTAGTGACAAAAAGATTTGGCAAAAAATTGTTCGCCTTGATGCTTTGAAAAAGGCCGTCGCTAAACTGAAAAAAATTAATCCATTGTACAAAGACATTGATATTACTCTTATCAATGAGGATTACATTTATGGCACCGAAGAGATTAACGGAACTATTGAAGACGAAAATTCATTAACTCCCGATGAATTATTGGCGAAAACGGATCCTCTGGCGCTGTTAAACAACCGCGACGAGGTCAATACAAACGGCTTCAGTACAGTTGCAAAAAATCCGCAAGCGGAATCGCACCAAATCGATATCGATGTTATCAATGATGGTGTGATCGAATCAAATCTTTCGCCAGACGACCGTTATAAAATTTTAACTCAACCTGAGGCACTGTTGCGAAAACTCTCAAAAGATGAAGTGAATGAGCTGTACGATCACTATACAATTCACCCGGTGAATGTTCAGCCGTCAAAAGATTTGTTGGCTTCTTACCAAATGAAGCGTGTCGAAGCCGAGCCTATCAGTAATTGGGACAAAAATCTAGAATACATGTCATTCGTGCACTTGTTCCCAATGGCTCGCTATGGCAAGCACGACGAAAGACCGTTTGGGAAAATGACGGAAACTGAATACCGACTTTCTCGTCTTTTGAACGCGAATCCAATGTTTAGACGTGATTATGCGTTCATGTTCCATTTATACCAAGAGGCCGAAATGAAATCCATTAACAGTAGTTTGAATTACGTTCTACGCGTGAAAAAACCCATGAACGTATCGGTCAATGATTTCGTGAATCAAGTTGATTCTCGAGATTCGGAGCTCGAGAGTAATTTAGCGACTTTCATGGCCCACATTCGAGGAACCAAGGATTATTGGTATAAAGTTCTCAAATGTGTTTTGGCCATGATTAGGGAGTATGGCCCCCCTACTTGGCTTTTAACTTTTAATCCGGCCGAATACGATGACATTGAACTTCACGACCACCTACGACGAGTGAATGCTGACGTGCCAGGGATCGAATCTATGTCGGTGGCTGAACTATTAAATTTAGATCCTCTTAGCGTTAGTTTACATTTTCACAACAAAGTGAGGTCTCTCCTAAGCAACTTTGTGCTTTGTAAAGAGAATCCGGTTCTTGGACCGATAGCGCATCATTTTGTGCGCGTCGAGTACCAATCTCGCGGCTTAGCCCATTACCATTGCTTGTTGTGGGCCGAGGAAGCTCCCGTGATTGGTTCCTCTTCGGCAATAGCTATTTTAGAATACGTGCAGAAGTATGTCACGTGTTCAATCCCAAAAGCTGCTGAAAGTCCAGAACTTTACCGGCTAGTAAAAAAATTTCAAACACATAAATGTTGCAGCAGTTGCTACCGAAAGGTTAAGAGAGGAAATAAGGAGCTCAAAGTGTGTCGTGACGGTTTTCCTCGAAACGTTACAAACGTTGCGACATTGAACTCTGCTGAATCAGTTACGCGTCATCGTAAAATGAAACGAAGCCAGAAACGCCTGTATGATTTGCCCAGAAATGAGAGCGAAGTTTTTATCAATGACTACAATCCGGCATTACTTTTGGCATTGAAAGCCAATATGGATTTGCAGTTTGTCGCCGATTCCTCGGAACAAGTGGCGATCTACGTCACGTCGTACGTGACAAAGGGAGATCGGGCTGAAATGGATCAGTGTTTCGCAGAGTTGGCACACGAAAGCTTGTCTAAAAGACTGTTCGCTTATGGACTGAAATCTTTCACAAATAAATCGGTCGATATTTACGAAGCCTTGGACATAATGTTGGGTCAGAAATTGTTTCAAAAGTCTGACAGCACCAAATTTATTAACACTAACGTGAAGGAAAACCGATCCGAAGTTTTGAAATGTTACAAGGATCTTGCGCGCTTGAGGGAAATTGATCCTGAAAGCGAAGACATTTGCCAACCAGGGTTTGTGGACGATAAGTATCCCAACAGACCCGATAACTTGGAAGATTTAAGCTTGCGCGAGTTCGGCCGGTTTTACGATTACGTCAAGTACTCGGAGGCAGCGAAAAAATCTGAAAATGTAATCGAGTTGAAAAATAATCTCGGTTTGATGAGAAAGAGGATTAAGCCCTACATAATAGAACATTACGTTCACGACCCAATAGAGGAACCAGAAAAGTACTGCCACTCTCTACTTATTCTGTTCAAACCATGGCGAAACGAAACTGAATTATTGGGCGAATTTGCGACCTTCGCTGAAGCTTTCAAAAGCTCATTATCGACGCTAAAACCCATGAGAGAATACCATGAGAAATTTTCGGTTTCCAAAGAAGTTGAAAAGAAGCGCAAAGCCTCCGAAAAAGCTAAAGAGACTTCAGCTCTTTCGGATACAGAAAGCTATGACGATGAAAATGCCCTTCAAGGGAAAGAAATCGTCGTTGAAACGGAAAATGCGATGCACGATGTCGAAGCCGCTATGGAAATTGATTTCGAGGGCATGACACTAGACCAAGTTGCGCTACTCAACACTGATCAAAAAAGGGTGTACGACAAAGTCATGGATCACTTCACCCAAGAGGGAGGGCAAAAGGAAAATTTTTGCCATTTTGTGTCTGGTCCGTGTGGCACTGGAAAGTCCTTTCTTATTGCCACTATCGCCAACGCCGTTAGACGCCACTTTAAAAATGCCGGTAGCGTCGCGATCGCCGCTCCCACGGGCTTGGCTGCTCTAAATGTCAACGGCTTAACGTTGCATAGATTCCCTTAATTCCGAAAATATTTCCATTATGAAACAAACTCTGGGAAATTTGAAACTCTTGATAGTCGATGAGATCTCTATGGTGTCTTCGGTCTTACTAACTTACGTTCATTTGAGGCTAAATGAATTTTGGGAAATGAACAAGCCTTTCGGCGGTGTCGTTTGCATTCTCGTTTTTGGAGATTTCTTCCAATTGCCGCCTGTACAGGGTAATCCCGCGTTTTTAAAAGTCACTTCCAGGAAGCGAGACTAAGATTTAATAGCATTGGTGGCACTGATCTTTGGAAGTATTTCCAATACGATGAACTAACGCAAAACGTACGACAGGCCGACGACAGAGTTTATGGCGACCTACTTAACTGAATTAGAATTCGAACTGTTACAAAAGATGACGTTTCAACCTTAGAAAGTAGACTAGTTCCGGGAGGGAACAAAATTGAGGTGGCTATGAATCTTTACGTTAAGCTGGTTAAAGAAGGATTTCATCCCAATCTGTTTGATGCCGAAATTGCCATGTGCGATAAATTCAACATAAAAATGCTCGAAGAAAGCCGACAGAAAGTTGAATGCGATGAATGCGAAGACACTCGTTAATTACGACAAAAATTACCAAAA
>JAEQBA010000163.1:0-274377 GCA_019434445.1 Phalangium opilio | reverse complement strand
AAGAAGGTGTTATTACGGCACCATGGCCATTATAACGGGATTCCAAAAGAACGACAGTGGGAACATCACTGGTATCCGTATCAGAGTAGATCGGGAACCAAGCGACGAGAACAATAAGCCGACTTTTTAGTCGAGAAATGAGCGTCAAGTTCTTGCTAATGACCAATTTATACGTCAAACGAACGCAATTTCCGGTAATCTTGGCATATGCCATTACTATACACAAAAGCCAGGGAATGAGTTTAAAATGCGCAATTATGGATTTGGGATCAAATTTATTTGGAACTGGCATGGCATACGTCGCTTTATCGCGAGTGACTTCCTTGGCCGGTCTCCATCTCTTGCAATTAGACCCGAATAAAATTACGGCAGAGGGACGAGCCATTGCGGAGTATAACAGGCTGCGTCACAAACACAGACCTGATCTTCCACTTATAGAAATCGTCGGGTCGGAAGGAAAGAGAGGTACAAAAAGGCCGACGTCGAGGTGTATTTTAGAAGTTGAAGGAGAGAGATCTGATGAAACGGCAAAAGAAAGACCAAATAAAAAGATCAGACTAGGTCTTCAGAGTATAGACATTTTTCCCTTGAATGGATTTGAAAATGGAGATGGAGTAACGTGCTACGCAAATAGCGTTTTGCAATTGTTGTTACTGATTCCGGAATTAAGGAACATTATTAAAGAGCACAAAGGATCATTGAGCGATAAGCCCATTTTGACTTGCCTTCGTAACACTATTGAGCATGTTGAAAATTCCAATGAGAGTTTCAGCGACGATGGTTTCAATTTGCGAACGGCTGTTGGGTTGCCTTTTACCCACAACGAACAGCAAGATGCTAGTGAATTCTTATGGGTTCTCTTGCCAAGACTTTGCGAAGAAATGGAAACTCCTGACTCTAACGCTCTACGGGAACTATTATGGACAAAGTCGCAAAACGTTACCAAATGCCCCAGCTGTCACCTGGAAAAAAGTTCTGGAAACATTATCCAAGCTGCATCTTCACTCTTCCTTTGCCAAACCTCTGTAAAATTGATTGGAAACTATTAGTCGAAAGGATGAGACCAACAATGATGCCTTGCGAAACTTGTAAACGCAGAGAGATTGATGAACGTGATGTATTGATTTCAGCCGGTAAGTACGTATTTCTGTGGTTTCCAAGAGATACTGTAGTAAATGGTCACCCAATTAAGATTTTAACCAAAATATCTGGATTCGAAAATCAGAAAGTGGTTTTAAACCACAGCGTTTACAAAACTAGGGGCGTGATCATTCATAAAGGTTCTTCTTTAAACCAAGGTCACTATCTAAACTTTATTCGAAAAGATAACAGCTGGTACGAGGTTAGTGACACAACAATCACCAAGCGAGACAGATTCCTCAGTAACTTGACTGACGTCTCAATCATCCTTCTAGAGAAAGTCTCTCTTTTTTAAAGAGAACCCAGCAAAACTGGCGTTGTTCAGAGTGATCAATAAAAAGTGGTAATTTAAGGAAACATGGGAAATTTGCCCTTGAAATATACGCAGATATTGGCGTAAAATGTTACCGAGAAAATAATGAAATTGCAGGGGAAAAACTTGGGAGAAATTGTGGGGAAAAAACTAGGAAGAAATTGTAGGGAAAAAACTAGAAAGCAATTGTTGTAAAATAACGGAGATATAAAGGAAAATATAAATTATCTAGCAAATACTCCATTCAAATATTAAGTAGGAACTTTATTATAATTTCATGGTTTCTGAGTTCAACAAAACTAATCAAAATCAAATGTTATAACTTCACTATTGCGAGTTAAATTCCAGCAATTTTGAAATTCATCCAAGATACAGGAAATAGTTATAGTTATAGAAGTTATATACAAACCCCCAGAAGTGAGATGAGACTAGAAGTGAAGGGCTCTAGCATTGATAGTAGATCCTGGCACTAGTGAACAAATTTCAGGATTTTACGCCGCTTCCCAAGCGCTAAAACTAGAGAGAAAAAAATTGGTCGAGTTCCAAAAACATTTCCTACCCCTTTCCCCTCAACCTAAAGCGGCGGAACACGGACCCGGCTCCTTGAATCTAGTTCGGCCGTCTACCACCGCGAGCGTCTCACGTTTTGGAGGGAAAATTCTGAAACCGCCACCAGAGGGCCAACCGTTGGTGTGTTATCAAGAATATTCACTTTCGCCGAGTGAAGAATTTGGTTAGCTCAGTACTTCTGGTTTCATCTCACTTCTGAAACCCCCAAGAAACTAATTCCCTGGCGACTATTGCTATTGCTAAATATTCCCCGCAAACGAAGAACGCTTAGGAATATTCCAAAATGAAACTTTTCCGTTTTAATTTCAATATATCATTAACATAGTTCGCAAAATCACCAGCGCCAATTAAATCTAGGAACATTAAATTATATAATGCTGCCAAACAAAACAAGGGGATCTAGCTCATAATTAAGCCATATCACTTGTGATCTCTCGCCATCCCTGATTCAATCAATTTTCTCTTACTGAAATATCCTCTAGTATACGGGTGAATGGGGGGGGGGCGGGCGGGTATTTTTCCTTTGCCAACGATGCAACGTGGATCACACTTGTCTAAGGCCATACTTACTTCCGTTAAAAAGATACTGCGGCCATAATCTTCCAAGCACGCGCCTAGACAATCCTCTTTAGGCTCTTTCCCTCTGACCGCTTCAATCTCCTTTTTCTCTCTCTTGAGGCTGATTTAGCACCGTTAAAAGTATTATAGACATCGTCTTCAAGCTCTTCTACTCATGATGCATTCCTCAAAAATTCTCATTGATATATGTATAGAGTGTACACAACAAATAAAAAATTTTATTCTACATTTCAAATACTGTCATTTTTAAACTAACTTTATATATAAAATACAACATTATACTTATCGAAAACTATGTTATTGGATATGAGTTCATATAATTAACGATACTTAAGTACTTCTTTAAGCTATTAGAAATAGATCAACCCCAAATGTATGTCAGTACATAAAACATGAAATTATTCAAATTTTAATTACATTAAGACTGAAGGGACAGATATTATAAAAAAACGTCTTGGTTTGGACCAAGGCCGAAAAAACAAACGATATGTCTGAGGTTTATCAATTGACTGAAGTTTCAGATATTGCAATTTCTTTTAAATTATTTTTATTCCTTTAATCCTTAATCAATATTTGATTCAATCAACTGATTTTTACTGTTAATCGATCTATTCCCTCTAAATTAATTTAAAAAAATACATATCTACGCTTTTTCAAGAATAATTCCATTTTCCGAAAACATTTTATCATGAAATTAATTATTTTGAAGGGATTTCGTGTCGATGCTCTTTAACTTCTAAGCACCTTGACGGACACAGTTTTAATTCTTGCTGCCTTGACAAATTTTCAAGTTTGCACCAAAATAGTTTAAATCTGTTATAAGTTGCTGAGAAATTATGATAAAGAATTTATTTTGCTCAAACTAATTTATAAACTTATGTCGTCTACTTAAGACAAAGCAACAACCTCGGTCATGTGTGGTTTCTTTTAATAGGTAGCTCTCCTTTTATGCACTGGAAAAATATGACATCGGTATAAATATAACCAAAGGAAAAGGTAAATACTTCTCAGTTCCAATGACTTGTTATTTCCCGAGGAAATAAAATGGTTGAACACATCATACCTTACCAGTTCTGCCAAGGACCGATCACACAGAAATTACATAAGGATAAACTAAAACACAGGGGCGATGCCGCCATTGGGGTCTTCTCCCTCTCGCCTAGAAGCACCGCTATAGGCAGTGCGAGTTGACTTGCCTCCCGCCTGTAGTGAACTTTGGCACCGTCTGGCGATGGCCCTTGGTGCAAGGAAGAATACCCCAATGGTCGCCTCGCACCTGTGTGTTTTCCGAAATGGTCTCTACGCCTGATAAAATGATTACGCGTAATACGTAACCGGTGTACAAGTTGCGCCAACAATGTAGTAAGGGGTTCCAAATCTAGATTGAGTTATGGCCAAGAAGCTTTGATGTTCGGAGAGGGAAACTGCAGTGCAACCTTTCTTTCATAGTCGCGACAAAAAATGTAACATCTCGATATTCGAAGTTAAATGTATAAATTCGCGCCCCCAATATATGCATCCACTATTAAATATTTACATTTTCCTTTCGAGTTATATCAAAGATCGCTTGCTCTTTTTAGACACTTCGTATAATATTTCAAATATTCAATATTCATTCCCCAACACGTACTCCCTTCAAAATAATTAATTTCATGATAAAATGTTTTCGGAAAATGGAATTATTCTTGAAAAAGCGTAGATATGTATTTTTTTAATTTAATTTAGAGGGAATAGATCGATTAACAGTAAAAATCAGTTGATTGAATCAAATATTGATTAAGGATTAAAGGAATAAAAATAATTTAAAAAGAAATTGCAATATCTGAAACTTCAGTCAATTGATAAACCTCAGACATATCGTTTGTTTTTTCGGCCTTGGTCCAAACCAAGACGTTTTTTTATAATAATTAATAGACTTTATAAGCATTTTTCCAAAATTGCATGAGAAAAATGTAATACTTGGGAATGTAGATTGCTAATTTGTTCAGCAATCTTTTTATTAGAGATCTTTTGTCGTAATTTAAAAAGAATGTCTATTGAACTTGAACTATAGTTCAAATTAGAAATTTGGGAAAAGACGAAAATGAATGAAAAGCTTCGAGTCTGCTTCAATTGGCGTTTGGACATCGTTCCTCATTTCGCTGTGTTTACTTCAGTCAACACTGTCAAAACATTTCGTGACAAATCAAAACGTAAAACATTAAAAAGGTTTGTTTAATCGGTCGGGCCTGAAGAGACTCAAGCAGTCGATAACAAGTTTGGAAACCAAAGTAAACCTCTCCGAGTCGAGACGAGGGCTATCTACCAATTAAAGGTTTTTTCTGAAATAATATTATACATATAATTGATATTAATCATATTAATCGTCAGTAATTAACCTTAATTCTGGTTAAGGCGTTTTAAGAAACATTATTTCTAAAATCACTTTACACTGTAAAAAATGAGCGTGCTTTTGGCATTCAAAAATGGTAGCGACCGTTCAATTTTGAACAAGCCTCTATTGACGCATTCAGATTTAACCAGATATATTCAATTTTGAACGAGGAGTGTTTTACGCGTTCAGAACTAACCATAAGCATTCGTTTTTGAACAAACTACCGTCATATTGATTAGAACTTAACTATAGCATTCATTTTTGAATAACTTATGTATTACCAGGAGCAGATGACAAAGGAGTCTCGGACGCTAGCTTCCACAATATAGAGGGCAATGGGACCCGCGTACGTCACAGCTGTAGCGGTATCGTTTGTCATAGAGGCTCTATCAGACATTATAGCAGACGATGCTTTTGGTGGATTATATCTGGCACCAAAGTCTGCTGGGAATTTTTTTTGTAATAACGGACTAACGGTGGCTATTGAGGTTCGTCTTACCCGATCGCGACATTAATATACACAATACAATTACTTTATTCAAACAGCTGTAACCGTTGGTGTTAAGATAAAGATAAGACTACATTTTGTGACCTTAAAGGTAGGAATTAATTGACTGCTACAAGAGGTTGAAAACGAAATCACTGTCTCTTACTTTTTGGGTTTTAAAAGATCGTCAGTGATTTCTTTTCCCAACCTCTTGTAGCTATCATTTAATTCAAGAAGAAATTTAGAAAAATTTGGCACTGAAACACATTTAATTTTTTTAATAGTGGACATACGTTACTCACTGGGCTTTTCATTATCAATTTTAGTCTAAAAAAAAGATTAAAAAGTCGTTGAAATCCATTTTTTAACTCCAATACTCGTTAAGCCTAGGCTAATTATAAGCAGACGATACGTATTTTTAAAGAGAGGCTCCAGACGCGATTTCCCAGATCTCCTTTCGAGACTTTGCAGCCTTGCTATTGGTTGGAAAATAGAGCTCAAATTTCCTACGAGAAGTGGCACTGGCGTAATGATTTTGGTTAATAACCGTGACGTTCGCGGATCCCATTGCCCTCTACATTATGGAAGCTAGCGTCCGAGACTCCTTTGTCATCTGCTCCTGGTATTACCAAGAAGTTATATCAGTATCTCAGAGAGAAGATATAAGATGCCTTTGTATTCGCGCGCCATAGTCCCAGTCCCCCTTTCAAAATACAAGGGGGGACGTAAAAGGAGGCGCCGGGCTATTTCGCTCTAGTCAGTCGGAAATTTTCCTCACTCGCGTCGTCGCGCTGACGTGAGTTTTCAAGAACCAATGAGATGCTGGTTGTAATTTAGAGACGGGGATTGACTGCGGACCTACGTTAGGACTGGAAATAAAGCTGGAAATCTGGCGAATTTATATCTTCTCTCTGAGATACTGATATAACTTCTTGGTATTACCATTCAAAAATTAATCTTTATCCCATTCAATTTTGAATAACCACCTTGCGCTAATGAAGCTTTCAGTTATGGTAGTTATGGCATTCTATAAGTTATATAAGTATTAAAAGAAGAGCGTTTTAGACGTTCAAATAACAAATTTTTGCGCATTCAGACGAGGATGTTTATGGCGCTCCAACGAGATTGTTTTTGACGCTCAAATGAGAGCGTTATGGGCGTTCAAACGAGTGTGATATAGGCGTTCAAACGAGAGCGTTATGGGCGTTCACACGAGAGTGTTTTTGGCTAGAAAAAACACTATAAGAAAAACAGCGTTCAATGGGTATTCAAAAGTAGGATTGTTCACGAGCTCGAGCCAGCTCGGGCTCGTGACGAGCGAGCCGAGTTCGAGCCGACAGGCATCGAGCCACTACGACTCGCGAGCCGGCTCGCGAGCTTAGTCACTGATATAGTGCTTTCCTTTTAGTCTTTATTCTCTCCACCAATAGTTTTCCGATGTATTTTTACACGAAATATAGCGTGGGAAAAATCTCTCGTCTCTAACCTTGAGCATATTTTACCGAGCGGGTTTTACTGAACCTCTACATTCCTAAACATGATATGGCGTTTATAGTCGTTCTCAAGTTTGACGTTGGTAGTAGCAATTTTTTTAAAAATGTATATATTAATCGAGCCAGCTTGGCTCGGCTCGATCATTTTCGAGCCGAGCCGAGCTAGAGCCGAGCCAAGACCCAGCTCGACTCGAGTCGAGCCGAGCCGCCGGTTTTTTGACTCAAGCCGAGCCGAGCTTTTAAAAAGCTGGCTCAGCTCGGCTCGTGAACAGTCCTATTCAAAAGTGAGCGCAATTGTTCATTATTGAACAGTTTGGAAATGTCAGGCGTTCAATCAGGAAAAGTGTGCAATATCATACAAGATCTTGGGTATCAAAACAAATAATCCAATAATATCTCAACAATTTACTATGACTTGCTTATTTACCCTGAATTAAATATGTATTTGTCTGTATATACATCATTTTATAATAATATCAAAGTAAAGGTTACGGATTATGGTGTATTTCACCAATCCCTTATATTTACATATGCCTTCAAATCGGTTAATAACGTAAAACATACTCCTTAATAATTGAGGGGAACTTGATAATGAACGCGTCCCTTAAAAGTGGAGTCTCTCTTCATATAATTGAATTATTATTCAACACAACGATTAATGTATATGTGTTTCAAGTCCACCCGCCCTGAGAAGATGTACTAGCTTTAAACACATTAGATTTCTTCCTTATCAGTGCCTACATTTAATATAGTTTGGCCTACCATAAGGAATTCAATAATGAAATTTGAAATCGAACTTCTCTATTCAAAATTGATCGCTACAACTGTTAAGTTTCGATGCTTCATCAAACGCTTGTCCACCATGTATTGTTAAATGGTGAACTGCTCAATTTTGAACGTAAGCAATTGAATATGAATGCTCGATGAAACTCTCCGATGTTGCTCAATAATGATTGCAAAAACATACAATATTAAACGTTTAATTTTCAATTTGAATTTGAACGATTTCGTGCTTAAATTTACACGATATACTAACCTTTTACGCACCGTTCAAATTTGAATGCGTGAGCGTTTAATTTTGAACAATAGTGATCTGTTCAAATTTGAACGCAAAGAAACTATTCAAATTTGAACGCAAAGAAATTATTCAAATTTGAATGTTAAAGCGTACCACCACAGTGTTGGGGCTATGCACGTCTAAGCATTCAAAAATGAATCTCACTTTTTTACAGTGTAAACATAGCTGTTGTTATGTTAACGTTTGACTTCTAGCGAACACCTTCAAATTTTTTGTAAATTAAAGGGATAGAATCGGATTTATCTGAGTTGGTCAAACTAACATAGGTTTTCTATAAAATAACCACCCCTAAAAACATGGGAGTCAGTAGAAATCGCGAGAAACATTTATTAATTAAAATAAACGTGAATAAAAATTAAAATTTTGAACGCCAGATTTAAAATCGGCCACCATTTTCAACCCATTACCTACGTAGGTAAAGTTCGGCCTCTGATTGGTTGCTAGTTGTTGGAATGAAAACTGTCGTTTTAGGAGTAAAAAGTAGTAGGAACGAGAATCTAGGTCAGGTTGCCTGGTGAATCGTCGTCTGCTTATATGCTTAAGAATGTCAGACGAGAAAGTATTTCTGATCATTCCGGTCCTGAATCTGAGGATGAAAGTTCGAACTCTGATTCTTTGGATTCAGAAAATTCGGAACAGTTTATAATAAACGAATCTGAGGGTAGTTCTTCTGAAGTAGAAGAATTTGGTGCGCAGTCATACCATTTCGAGCCTCTGTCACTCTCGTCAATCTGTATCATACTGCGCTCACAGAATGAATCCCCCTACCAGTAGGAAAAACACTACGGAACCTAAGAGACTTATGACGTCGAAATTGGTAGAGACAAACTAGTAACGTTTTCGGTGGTTCGACTCTGTATCACCAGGTGTCCTTATGATCGCAAAACAATAGCATTTTGGATCTTTTAATCGTAATTTAAAAATCATTAATTAAACAAAAATATAAAAACATATATTTTCAGAATCCTTATTTGTCTATCTATCGAAATAAATTAACCTTATAGGGATTTATTGCAATGAAATTAAAAGAAAGTATCCCTTTAAGGGTATATAAGGCGATTGATTCAGATTAAATGATAAGAAACCTGCAATCGCTTGAATCTTTGGTGGAAGTTTTGCACTTCGGAGGCTAAACTTTTCTCGTAACTCTATCCGATCGTCGCGAACACCTTAACCTAAAGATGATAATGGAGTTGAAGCCAATATTGCTTACTGCGAACGCGGTCCGGATATTCCGAGTTCGTTTGCTCCGTTTTACAAACTGCGAAATCGGAAACAGACAGACAGAACGTCCAGTGTAATACCTCTCCGTGAAGTCATCGTCACTCAGAGAGGTAAAAATTGATTTTCCGACTTCAGTACACTTTGAAGTTTCTATGATGACTGTTTATATTATTAATACGGGTACGGAAAACAATAAACAGAGAACTGTAAAGTTAATCTCAATATTGTTTCAGTCCTTGTTTTCTTACTGGTGAAATTTGGAGTGTGAATTGTATTCCTTCATTTTAGCATTGGCGTCAGCATTGAATGATGTTCGACGCAATCAGTGTAAGTTAAATTCTCATTAAGAGCATATTTAATTTTTGCAGCTTAAGGATTAAAAACTTAAAGATACTTAACTTTAGAGCTCGAGTTCAACCTTTTCTGTTAAGGATCGATGAACATGGAAGCCATGATAACATATATAAATATTAATTAAATCATCCCCAATTCTTAAAAACCCATTATCTAATCTGATAAGAAACAAGATTACCAATAATGGCAACGCGACACGTTTCTTATTAAGGTATGACTGCGTATGACCCAAAGTTCAACGTACAATGAACATTTTTTATGACTCAAAGCCATTTTCTGCGTCGATTGTTTCTTGTTTTAAAAGAACAGTGGCGTTTAATTTCGACTAAGAATTTGAGTCTTTAACATAGTGTACCGCGTACAACGCTGTATCTACAGTAAAATGGCGATGTCATAACGGTGTCTATTTTCAATCTGCACCTCTTAAATTGATAGAATCAATCAAACATCTCTGGGCACATTTTTATAGTTCCAAAATGTATCATTTTGCTTAAATATAAATTTACAAAAATATTTTGGATGGAGCTTGGAAACAAAAAATTGCCTTATTAGAATAATTAACTCGTCATCTTCAAGATAATAGTTCATTGTCAAACTTATCAATTTCGCTTTTCATATTTTGAAGGTTTAATTGATCTAAGAATAGCTAAGAAATTACCGACATGGATAAGAAAAATATTACCGTGTTATCCGACGGGGTAATAAACGTTTGATGTTTAAGGGCATGTATGAATCATGCCATGCTGTAACGAAATTATCTTGTCACTTTCTCAGGAACCTGTGTCTGACAGATTTTACGCAACATTGCGAAGGCAGCAACTCGAGAAAAAACTGCAAGAATTGTATTTGTATGATTACAATTTTTAATCATTTTTCGTTATTTATAGGCCTACTAGCATGCCTGAATAGTCCACTAAGACAGTCGTTAAAGGAATGCTCAATCAAATCTTAATTAAAAAGTGCTTTAGCTAACGTTAATTCTATACTGACTATTTCTAATTTCTATAATAATAGAATCAACTTCAGTACAAAGCAGTATTGCTCGAAACTTCCTGGTAATCAGGTTGGTTTTAAATACATACTTTGTTAGAAACAAAGGCTTGATTCCTAAAAATGAGCCCTTCCAATAAAAATTGTAGCAAATTAAGAAGCTCATGAGTTGCAGTTCAATTTGGTACAGTGCTATTTGTAGGAATAAATGAAATAATTTAAGTGTAACGGAAAATGTAGGGAGATTTTGGTCGGCCTTGAAAAGTTTTTTTTGTGGATCAAAAACACGAAAAACAAGAAGGGTAGTAGGGATGATGGTATTTAAGAACAGATACCCTTAAAAGTCCTATTTAACTAAACGTTCACTATTAGGTCGTGTTGGGAACTAAAGTGTGGGTATAATTTTAACTACCGCACACCCCATTGTCCGAAGCGAGTAGCGCAACTTGTTCTCGCTCTAACCGTTACTAAGTTACTTCCTCGTAAGTTCGGAAATGAGACCGCGTTTAATTCCTTACTGAGAGCAAAAAATGTGGTAAAATATAGTATACCAGCTGGAATTGAGAAATTTTCTTGGAAAGAAAAGGGAGATTTTTAGGTACGTGTGTTATATCGTAGCCGTGTATATTATTAATTTATAATTAATAATACTTTATAATATAGGCGGCTATGGTTATACACAACCCAAGTAGCTATATACATTGCCGCCTCTATTCTTTAAAAGAATAGAGGCGGCAATGCTATATATGATAGTGCTGTTTGTGTTTGTGTGTATGTTTGTCGTGGATCACAAACACTTCAAGATGTCATAAATACTTCAAACCTTACTGGGGACTGGTTTAGTGTCTAATTTGGACTCTTAATTGTGAAAAAAGGCGCGAACATGCTATGGATTTTCAGCACAAAGGTTTCATTTTGCACCGTTACACGTAGAATATAGGAAAAGATTTTCGTGACTTGTTTCATTCTTAACGAAACTCCAAGTATGAATCGGAGTCTAAATAGGTCTTTCTTTTATTTAGTGCTGCGTCAATATGCGATCCGATTATTTGGACTTTATTTTGAAAGATGACAGGACGGTAACTCCGGTGCTTTACAAATGTGACACGGAATATCTTGTGACGGAGAATCCGCCATTAGTGGTCAAAAATTCGGAGTCTATAATATCAGTTGATGATTTGGTTCGTTTTGACCGAATTTTGATAGGCCATCTATAGTGAATTAATCATTTAAGCAATTTTATTTATAAATATTAGTCTCCTTGTATCTGTGCGCTTCTTCTTTTGGTGGTATCGAATTTGCTTTACTTCTCTGTCAAGCGTCGCAACTGGAAGAAAAGAGACTTTTGTTCAAATTATGTCTCACAAATATTCGAGAATGTCTGGAATTTGACGGCAACTTTCTTTTTCGAACGTAAAAACCTTTTCTATATCAATCATAACCTAAAACCGCTCTTTTTGTGTCACGTGGATGTAACATGAATCGTAAGAGAAGCCCTCATAAGCAGTTCTAGTATGAGTGGTTTCCCACATAGCGGTTTCCTGAAAAGGCAGTTCAAGCGTTATGGCAGCGGTTCTCGTGAACGCGGCGTACAGACTGTTAAATAAGTCTTTGCGCGTTGCGTTTTTCGCACATATTTTACTATAATTCAAAATCTATTCAAGCTAGCGCTCTGGAATAAAGTGCGTTATAAAAGTTTTGCATTCCTCTTTTATATTTTACCCGTTCCACAGTTGTCCTTTGCATACTTATACCGGAAACCGGAAATGTCAAAATTATCAACTTTGAAAGTATTGATTTTTCGAGGATATAAATGCGATTTTCGGATTCCTTGGGGTCGATTCATATTTGAAAAGTGTTCACCAAATTCAATTCGGATGAATAGGTCACGAGTAATCAGCCTTTATTCAAAATCTGGCAAACTTGGTTAGAGTGGCGATAATTCATCATCGAGTATCGAATCTTTGTCGTAATAATGCTTGTTAGATGTTATGACACTTTATGCATATATATATGATTGGTCTTGTGGCACAATACTTTGAAACAAATCAGACGTTCATTAAAGGGATGGTGAAGTGGAAAATAAAGTAATTTTTTATTGATTCTTCTATGAGACCAATCTGCATAGTGAAACCTCCAGGAAATAACGCCGAACGATTTTTAAACGACGATTAGTTTGAAATTTCATGGATAATTTTAAATAGGGATCTCCGACCAATCGCGTTGCGCCCCGCCTTTTATCAACAATTTTCTCTTGTTACGCTCCGTGTTGAATCAATTTATCGCGAGATTTGAAAAAAAAATGCACGATGTGACAATTGTGGCGCGAGGCATGGAGCGTGCCACGAAAACTTTGTTAACAAAAAGGCACGGCGTTACGCGATTGGTCGGAGGTCCTTATTTAAAATTATTCTTAAAATCTTAGCCTAATTTGAATGTTAAAATCAATGGGAGGTATTTCCTAAATTTTTCATTATACAGACTGGTCTTATAATTAGTAGAAGAATCGATAAATAAAACACTTTAATTTCCACTTCACGCTCCCTTTAAGAGAAAACTCGCGTCTTTTGAAGAGGAGAAGCGGTTTGAAAATATTGTTATTTGGGCCATGATATCATAATATTTAGAACTCATATTAATTACGTCTGGGTCTTCAGCCCGACTCATTGCAGCCTAGTGAAAATCTCATTCATGGGGCGTATGGGCTGCACGAGATGCCTTCAATCAGAAAAATTCGACTGTTCCATACATGGAACAACTTCAGAGGAGATGGGTTCTATGCTAGGAACATCCGCTACGCGATGGAGCTTCGCTAAACGGAGCCTGGGGTTGCCCATAGCCTCCCGCGTTTAGCGCAAATGTGAGGCCATTGAAAGATCTTTATTTTAGAAACAGGAATAGGGAACATAGTAATGTGGGCGCGAGTCAAAGTCCCGGACCCCCTTGCTCGGGACGGTGGGATAGGAAAGAAGAGGCTGGTCATAGCGACAAAGGTAAAAAGGAATTACGTATTTTTCGCCGTCCCAGTAAGCAACGTCATAAAAACCTAGTTTAAGTGAGCCAATCTGAAATTTTAAACTTTTTATTACGTGTTGGAGGGAGGGGCTCTATACTGGGCTATGAGTCGGACTGAATTAAACGCTAACCGTTCTCTATTCCTATCTCTAAAATTAAGTCTATCTCTGTTGAGGCTTAATAATAAAGCCAACCGCAACCAAAGCATGGGCAAAGGCGTATTTCACAACTGACGTTCAAATGGAAAAGCCTAAAAATTAAATGAAAAAAAAAATGAATGCCGGTAAGAATGATCACAACCGAAAATAACAGCTAACAGCTAAAACGAACCCGAACGGTAAACACTTGAAGTTGGTCTCTCTGTGCTGCTGGTCTGCTACTCCTTTCGTTTATTTTCTATGGCAAAAATACTAAGTTTGGGAGGTGTTGGGTATATTAGGCCATTTTGTGTTTTAAGACTTCTATTGTGTAGGAAAGAAAACGACCCTGTTTAAAGAAACTTTGGATAATTTTTAGTATTTAGTTAAAAGTTGAAATTTATTTATAAAATTTGGACGAAAATTTTTAAATAACAAGACTTCCTTTGAGTTTCAAATCGAAGAATGTTCGTGTGCTTTATTGAACAATTTTTTACAATAAAGACAGTCACTTTCAGTTTCAATTGTTGCTTTTGTTGGACATCCCCTAGCCGTTAAAGGAAGGATGAAGAAGAAAATAGAGTGATTTTTTGATCGATTTTTCTTATTATAAGACCATTATATGCACAGTGAAACATCCAGGAAATAGAGTCTCCGAATGATTTTAAATTTCAAATTAGGTTCAGATTTTAAAGATAATTTCAAATAAGCACCTCTGACTAATAGCTTAACGCCCTGCCTTCTTGTTAACAAAATTTCCGTTGCACGCTCTCGCGCCACGATAGTCACATCGCAAGCAACTTTTATTAAATCTCGCGATAAATTTCATTCGGCGTGGAGCGTGCCACGAGAATTTTGTCAATAGGAAGGTAGGGCGTTACGCGATGGGTCGGAGGTCATTATTTCAAATTTTCCGTAAAATCTGAACCTAATTTGAATCATTCGGATATATTTCCTGGATGTTTCACTATGCAGAATGCTCTTATAATTAGTAGAAGAATCGATAAAAATTATTTGATTTCTCATTTCACCCTCCCATTAAACACATTCTTAATCGTATTCTAAAAGACAGACATAAACTCTAATGAAATTAGAAGGTAAAGCATTGTAATATTAAAAATAGAGATCCGCCCTATTCGCTGGTATTTTTTTCTCCGTATGAGTAACCAGCCCACGTCGTGACCGGTATTAATATTAATAACTAACTTAAAACATTGTTTTAGTGTATGGTTTCAGGCTCAGCAGGACAATTGCCCAGCCCATACGTCCGGACTCGTTGCAAGATTTCTGGAAGGAATTGACGCTTTGGATTGGCCCGCTCTCTCGCCCGACTTGAACCCGATTTAGCGTTTATGTCTGTCATTTAATAAAAGATTAAAAATGTGTTTAAGGGCTAAGGGAGGTTAAGTAAAATATTAAGCTACAATTGAAATTGAAAGTGACAGTCTTGTTGTTAATAAATAGTTCAAGAACGCAGACGGTATTTCCTTGATGTTTCACTATGCAAAATAACTTAAATTAGAAGAAGAATCGATAAAAAAATCACTTTATTGTCCTCTTCATCCTCCCTTTAATGGCTAGGGGATGTCCAATAAAATATCAAGCATAATTCAAGCTGAAAGTGACTGTCTTGTTTGTATAAAATAGTTCAATAAAGCACACGAGCATTCTTTAATTTGAAACTCGAAGGAAGTCTTGTTATTTGAAAATTTTCGTCCAAATTTTATATTTTTCAACTTTTAACTAGTTATCAATAATGATATTAATAGTTATCCAAAACTTCTTTAAAAAGGCTAGTTTTCTTTCCTACACAATAAAAGTCTTATAACACAAAATGGCCTAATATCCCAATACCTCCCAAAGTTATCATTTTTGCCATAGAAAATAAACGAAAGGAGTAGCAGACCAGCAGCGCAGAGAGACCAACTTCAAGTGTTTACCGTTCGTTTTAGCTGTTAGCTGTTATTTTCAGTTGTGATCATTGTTACCGGCATTCATTTTTTTCATTTAATTTTTAGGCTTTTCCATCGGTAGCTTTGAACGTCAGTTGTGAAACACGCCTTTGCCCATTTTTGGTTGCGGTCGGCTTTATTATTAAGCCTCAACAGAGATAGATTTAATTTTAGAGGTAGGAATAGAGAACGGTTAGCGTTTAATTCAGTCCGACTCAGAGCCCTGTATAGAGCCCCTCCCTCCAACAGGTAATAAAAAGTTTAAAATTTCAGATTGGCTCACTTAAACTAGGTTTTTATGACGTTGCTGACGGGATCGGCAAAAATTACGTTATTCCTTTTTACCTTTGTCGCTTTGACACGCCTCTTCTTTCATACCCCTCCTTTCCGTGGAAGGAGGTCCAGTAATTTGACGCGCTCTTAGATTACTCTATTCTCTATTCCCACTTCTAAAATTAAATCTATCCCTGGCCTCATATTTGCGATAAACGCGGGAGGCTATAGCCAGCCTCAGGCTCCGTTTAAAGAAGCTCAATCGCGTAGCGAACATTGCTAGCATAGAAGCCCTCTTCTCTGAAGTTGTTTCTTATATGGAATAGTCGAATTTGTCTATTTGAAGGGATCTCGTGCAGCGCATATGCCATTATGAATGAGATTTTGACTGGGCTGAAGAGACAATCGTAATTAATATGAGTTCTAAATATTATGATATCATGGCCCAAATAACAATATTTTCAAACCGCTTCTCCTCTTCAAAAGACGCGAGTTTTCTCTTAAAGGGAGTGGGAAGTGGAAAATATAGTGATTTTTTTTACTGATTCTTCTACTAATCATGAGACCAGTATGCATAATGAAAAATTCAGGAAATACCATGTCTCGCGCCACAATTGTCACATCGTGCAAATTTTTTCAAGTCTCGCGATAAATTTATTCAACACGGAGCGTGCTAAGAGAAAATGTTTGATAAAAACGCAGGGCGCTACGCGATTGGTCGGAGGTCCTTATTTAAAATTATTCATGAAATTTCAAACTAATCGTAGTTTAAAAATCGTTCGGTGTTATTTCCTGGAGGTTTCACTATGAAGATCGGTCTTATAGAAGAATCAATAAAAAAATTACTTCATTTTCCACTTCACCATCCCTTTAATGAACGTCTGATTTGTTTCAAAGTATTGCGCCACAAGACCAATCATATATATACGCATAAGGTGCCATAACATCTAACAAGCATTATTACGACAAAGATTCGATACTCGATGATGAATTATCGCCACTCTAACCAAGTTTGCCAGATTTTGAATACAGGCTGATTACTCGTGACCTATTCATCCGAATTGAATTTGGTGAACTCTTTTCAAATATGAATCGACCCCAAGGAATCCGAAAATCACATTTATATCCTCGCGAAATCAATATTTTCAAAGTTGATAATTTTGACATTTCCGGTTTCCGGTATAAGTATGCAAAGGACAACTTTGGAACGGGTAAAATATGAAAGAGAAATGCAAAACTTTTATAACGCACTTTATTCCAGAGCGCTAGCTTGAATAGTTTTTGAAATATAGTAAAATATGTGCGAAAAACGCAACGCGCAAAGACTTCTTTAACAGTCTGTACCGTTATAGCAGTTCCCAAAAGAGCAGTACAACCGAGAAGTGAAAACCATATTCGTTTTTCACTTCGTTGGATATTTTAACCCCAGTAGTATTAGTGTCAGTTAAGGTATTGTTATTCCAACCCGAATAGTATTAGGTCAGGTATAAGATTAAGTTATAGTTAGCGTATGATCTTGTTGTACTTAATAGCTAAGGTAAACTGTAGGGTTAAGAATTGTTCAAAACTCAAGCTAAACACTGCTATCTCAAAAAACAGCAGCCGCTATTTCTAAACACCACTGTTTTTATGGAATCGCGGTTGCTATTTTGGGAACTGCTCAAACAAGGTACACCCAATTGTAATACCGTACTGTGCGTCTCTAATTGATCAGTTTCATTCAAAAATGTTCAGGACAAGCGCTAAATACAACTGTGTCAAAATGATATAAAACTATTAGTTTCAATATCTTCTTCTTGGTCCATTTATGATATTTCATGACAAAACCAGTGTCTTTTAAGCTTAAAGGACCCTTATAGAACAACAATTTCTTTATATTTCAGCGTTTCCACATCCATCGAAACTTTTGTCTGTTCGTTTCTTGCTAGCGTTTTGGCTACTGGGCATTACTCAGCTATTTATTGTCATATGTGGTGACTTCAAGGGAAAACTCACGGTTAAAGAATATCTCATCCCCAAAAAATACAGCGATCGGGACTTTTTCGATAAACAATATTATGAAAAGGTTTGTTACATTTCCTAAGGTGCAATGTTTAAACGAGCAGAAGGTTCTCTAAGGGACGTCAAAGTGTGCGATCATGAATCAGTAATGCGGCGTAAAAAGGGATAACGGTTTCATAATGAGTCTCAAAACGGGTTAGTTATTCTTTTCTTCCGTTTGAAGTCAGTTCATGATCAATTCCACAATAATTTTAAACGCAGCTATTGTTAAGTTAATGTTAACGTTTGACTTCTAGCGAACAACCTTTACAGAATGTTTATAAATTTAGGGTATATAAGGTGATTGATTCAAAGTAAATGATAAGAAATACCGCAGACGTGTGAACCTTTGGTGGAAGCCCTGCCATTGGGAGGCTAGACGTTTCACGTAACTCTAGCCTAACGGTGATTATGGATTAGAAGCCAATATTGCTTTCAATGTACTGCGAACGCTGTCCGGATATTGCAAATACGTTTGCTCCGATTTACCAACTGTGAACGCGGTGACAGACAGACACACACACACACGTCCAGTGTAACACCCCTCCGTGACATCATTGTCAATCGGAGGGGTAAAATTTCAATCTGATTTTGAGCATTTAGAAAACTGAATTTTTAAATTACTTAGTATTTACCAGAATCCAAGTCTTCATACTCCTAGAAAACACTCTGAAACTGAATGCCCCTTAATATTGCAAAGCACTGTATCCCACAAGGTTACATAATATCAGACTGAAACAATGAAAATCTGTCAATATTGATGGCATTTGAATCTACTTTAACAAATTTAGTATCAGCAAGCTCGATGGCTCAAAGAATCCGTGGCATCTATCAATTCTTATAAATTTAAGACTGGCGTGTTTTATATTGGAAAAGAGCCCGTTTCCACTACATTGTTTTTTATGTATATATCCGAGGGTTGCAATGATGACATTTACAAATCCGTTCAAATAATGTAAGTATCAACTGAAGGTAATTAAAGTGCACGTTATGACAAAATAAAGTGTGAAAGAAAATTCAACTGGGTCTTCATGAAAGCACAACGTTAGGGTTAGGGGACACACGATAGTATTTCAAAATATGTATTTTGTACGATTAATTAGGGAGGTCAACTAGGGAGCCACGTGAGCCGTGTAAAATTAGAATTAAGGCCCAGCCCTTGGGAAATCTTGTTTAAGATCAGTTTCTTACCAAACCTGTTTCTCGTGTAAAAAACTACTACAAACGCAAAAGCACAGCCAAGGCCACCCACAACTCTGTTTCTAAAATCTACTTTGTAAAGGAGATGAAAATTAGATAACCAAGTTACTTCCATAGAAATCGCTCTTTCGTCCATATTACATTCCAATTCACTAAATCCAGGGTTCGACAAAACCCGGCCCACCGGGTGTTATTGTGTTTTTTATCTTAAGAAATTGTCATTAAAAAGTCACTGTTTTGTAAAAAATGTCTTAAAATGTTTCATAAAAAAATAATAAACATTAAATAATACTTTTGAAGTTGAAACAAAAAAATATCTCAAAGTATCTTTAAAATAAAATTATTCTACCATTGAAATTCATCAAAATTTAAGATCTTAGTGATGGGATTTATTAAGTGGGTTTTTGACTTCGAGCCCTGATCAAATCTTTACTTATGATATATATCAGAAGTGAATCATATTACGGCTCCCTAGAAGTACTGGACGATATAACATCGCTGTGCATCAGCATTCGTCTCCCAGGACTGAAGGGAAAAGGGTATATGCGAAACGCAGCGGCGAATTTGTGAACTAACCCAGAGGAATGATTTTGGAGCAAAGAAATTTTTAATAAGCGGGGCAAGCAAACGGAAGTAAGTGGTAGCCAATGAGGAAAGGTTTGAGAGAGAAGAGCGCGGAAGGAAACAAGTTGTTCCATACATAGTTGGGTTGTGAATGTAATAAGAGATGTCCACTTTATTTTTTCCGATTTTAAAAAATAATTGGAGGTCTATGGGTATTTCGTGCCATTTTTAAACGCATATGATTCAAAGGAAATTAATATGAATTCAAATGATCAAAATAGCCTTCATCATGCGAGAACATTTTTAACGCATCTCTAATACAGCACTGAGCTTCCACCGATTTAATGGTTTTTAGCGGACCCTATACCCGTATAGTTGGACTGATTTATTATTAATTAAAGATTATGTGCGTCGACATAGTAATTTGCTTTCCTTTTTTAAGTCTGACAAATATTTTCAATGGTTTAACGTTTTCCGTTTGCGAAAGATGCTGGTCATTATTTTTCAGTTTTACAAAACGTATTAGTCGCTTACGGTTAAGTGCTTTTAATATCACAAAGATCGTGTTCGGATGTGTCTTTCATATGGGCATGCGACGATTGTAATTAGTTACATTGATCCTAGGCGTTTTTCCTAATTAGCAAAGAAACATAAGCCACTCTAAATCAAAATTATAACGCGATAATAAGCTTCACACTAATCACGACACTGACGGCGGTCTGACAGCCATTACCATCAGCCGGAACTTCCGTAGGTTAACCTATCTCAAGATCCGGGTTAATGGGAAAACTATACTTGCAAAACTGAGCTATAGATGGCGGGCTTGGATGTCTTGGAAGAAAACGCTGTTTACAAAAGCATAACCTACGTCCAGTACTTATAGGTAGCTGTAACATGATCCACTTATGAATATATATAAAGTTTCGATTCAGTCAATAACAAAAATTTAATCGCACGCCAATGACTTTGATTTATATTTAAAGGATAATGCGATTATTCGAAGCCTCGACAGGAGAAGACATTGACTTCTTGGGTCCCAGCAGGAACATGGACCGTTCATTAAATATCGATGATCGTTTCTCGTTCTCACCCTTCGAGCTAAATGATGTCTGGACGCCTTTGAAGATCTATGCCGTTTGTCTGGTTGTGTCTTCATTGTGCTTGACCATTGAGATAGTCACTCCGTTCATCCAAAGTGGAATGAAGATAAAACAAAGGCGATCCATTGCATTTCTCCAATAATTATTCCCCTTATTTTAAAAATTTACCGCATTTCGAATCAGCGAGTTTTATGATTATGTTCGGAATTTCACTTAATTTTTCTCGCATTTATTCACCCTTTTTTGTATTAAAAGAGGTTTAAACATTTGGTTAAAGTTTACTGAGATAAAATCACATTTAGTTCTTATTTAACTCGTTTTTTATCAGCTTAAAAGTTTCATATAAATTAGATGTTAAATTAATCTTGCAGATTTGTTTGTCTGTTAGTTGCTGGTTTTAGCTTAATCTATGTAATGTCACTGTTTTTAAAATGTCTTTCTCACAAATGGATGGCTTTAGTTATCTAAATCCTAATATTAATATTAATGAACAGTAACTAATATAAATAGAAACTAAGATGGACGTGCTTCTTGCAAGAAAACGTTATATTTAAACTCACGTTTAAAAAACCAAAACTTTTAATGATATTCGATCAAAATTTGGGATATGACTAAAATTTGTCTTATTATTTCACTCCTATGTTAGAGCGGATGGTAGTTTTTCACCTTTTAGTAGTACCAGTACTTACATAATTTGATAAGCTATGTTCCATAAGTTTGTCACTAGTTAGTGAGAGCTTGTCACGAAGTGACGTAGGTGAAACGACGTAAATTCTCTTAAAGCGACGCCTGGTGAGGCACTGTCAAAGGCTTAGCACAGGCTATATAGAAAGATGGACTGCAAAATCGAGTGCAGTCAATTATCACGTCGTTCTCGAACTACCTCTCATTAAGTCTCTAGCCTTACGAAGTATATGGAACATATCTTATAAAATTATGGTATTTTGGAATTCAGCGATTCAGAAGGTTCAGTATTTTAGTCACACCGCAATAGGGATCAGCAGGAATGTATGGAGGGGCTGAATGGCTAAGGGGGCTCTCGTTGTACCCTTGATGGTGGAAACATATTAGGCGGCGAGTCCCTTTTTTTTAAAAAGTGTAGCTCCTCCCCCTACGTCTATTTAGCTGTCTACCGAAGGCGAAAAATGTCATGACTCGTTAAAAAAGGCATGGCACAAGTGACCTTTTAGGTTTTTTAAAGTTAAATGCGCTGATTCGCCGCCGTTCGCGTTCATATTCGATTCTCTCAGCCTAGGCAGAGGACCTAGGGTAGAGGGTGGAGAATTATAGCAAACAAGTGGTAAATACGTTTTTTACGTCAGGCTATGACGTCACTAGCGTAAATTAAGCCACGCCAGTTGTTTCCAAGACCATTTCACGCCAATTAGGAGTTGACCTTAGCCATTCAAACCCCTCCATACATTCCTGGGATCAGCCATAAAAATTTCAAGCCATTTTACTCTTTGGACAAATGGTTTTTCTGGCCTTTTGCTAAACAAGGTGGGTCTCTCTAGTGCCAAGGACCTAAATTTATGGTAGTCGAACTTTAACCGAATAGTCTGTTCAGAATTCGATATTCGTATCGAATAGTGAAAATGGGCTTATCGAATACCGAATCGAATAATTCGGTTCGGTATTCGATCGAATTATTCGATTGAAACGGTTAACCGCACACCTCTAAAAATTAGCCAGTCTTATGATGTGTCTTTGTAATTTATTTAAGTATATTATAAACGTGGGCACAATTCTCACACTATTAACTATGACCACCCTCATAGTGCAAAGGTCATGTACAAGTTCGGTAGAAACGCCACTAGTTTTGTTAATGGATTTCACCACAATAATAGGATTTTTTTTCTTTCAATTCCGCCGTGTTCATTGAAAATCAGACCTTAAGAAAATAAGCTAACTAAAATAACTCTTGTCATAATACGAATCTTTTTTTGTATTAGATATAAGAATGTATCGGAATCAGTTCTTGCTATATATAATAAACTACCTAATTGATCGTAATGCGTTTCCAAATTTCATAATTTGTTTAGTTGCAAAGCTAATGGAACAAATGACTCCCGCAACTTCTATTCCAAATAGTAATATTTGGAAAACTGGTCGAATGCCTCTAAGTTTTACTACGTCATATCCAATTTTAGGGATTTCCAAGTTATTATCAATGTATTTGTCGATGTTTTGCCGTTCCATCTCGGTTCTTTTCTTTCTGTGGCCTGTTTCATGAAAACGAGCAATTCTGAAAAGAGAAGTTGTAAGCCATTTGTCACTCTTTTGTTGGATAGACAATCCAACGGAGGAAGGACCTGGGCTTAATCCCCTTACCAAAATTAAGGTTCGAATTACATTTTCAAAATAAGACTAGATTAAATCACAATGTTGTAAACTATCCTTAAATATCACTTTAAAAAAAAAACCCGGTTAAAGATAGCTTATTTGTAACTTAAACAAGATGGACCGGGCCAATTAGAGCCCCTTCGTTTGTAAGGCTCCAGCTATCAAGAACATTTTCCTTGAAATAAGTATAAGTTATATGAAATCGTATTAATTAAAAAACTCAAATAAACGACGACGAAAAGCATGCAGGCCCTCGACTCGCTACATTTAACGGTATTGATGTGATTACACGTAACCCCGAAGTAATCCTTAATCTAAATCCCTTTTAAAATCACCAATGAAAGTTCCCAGTGAACGAAAATTATTATTGGTGAATAGCCCCTCGACGTGCAACCTTTAACAGTGCTAAGATGACTACCCGTAACGTCTACGTAACCCTAAATCCCAATACTGTTTAAAATCGCCGAGTTTTACTGAGTAGCCCCTCGATGATTAGCCGTCAGCAGCTTGAGTAGGAAATGTTTTTGATGTTTTTTAACAGCAACTGTCATTAAATAACAATAACCCAGCCTTTTTAAATAGAGTCCTTCTAGCCAGAAAATGACTCTCACATTCTAAGCACAGCGACCATATTCCACACGCAACCACCCCAGCCCTTAGAACCGACATATGAAAAACATATCTTGACAATATAAACTTTCCAATAAATCGCCTTCGATACAGCTGTCCATCAAATTAAACTAACAATTAATGGTTGCCACAATATCCCCTGGTGAATTCTTTGAGGAGCATCAGTAAAACACTCCAATAATAGTTGTGGGGTGGCGTAGCGGTTAGCGTTTTCGCCTCGCAGCAAGAGGATCCCGGGTTTGATCCCGGACTATGGCACCGGGTGAAAATCTGGGTACAAATCCTTCTGCGTAGAGTTTGCAAGTTCTCTCCCCGCTTGTTAAAAGGAGTTTTCCTCCGCGGTCTAACCCAGTTTCTCCTTTCCATCAAAAGTTGCAGAGGTTTACGGTAATAGTTAATATAGGACGCTGTAGGTTAGCTGTGGCATAGGGGCTAGCTCCTACCCCTCTATGCATTGTAAAGGGACGCACCTGTAAACAAGCCACAGACTTAGTGTGGAAATCCCTGTCATAGAAAAAGCTTGGATTAATGGATTATTATTAATAACTTTAAACGTCAGTTCTTAGCCCAAAATGGCATAGAACATATTCAAAGGTACCACCCATTTTTAAACATCTGGTATGAGGCTCACCTACTCAAATATTCTTTGAGGTAACGAATATGAAATTATCCCTACCCCTCTTCTAGAAACACTTACTCAACCTCATCCCCTCTTCCGTCGCAGCGTTACGTATTTGGTGAACAGCCCCATAACCGGAATTTTTTGCTAATTTCTGCAGGGTTTGAAAAAACCAGAGTTTTATTAAAAAAGCCCAGCCCAGCCCACCGGATTTTTGGTTTTTTTTTTTGACTTTTTGACCTTTAGCCGTTGGCGGCAATGTAGAAATTGTCATTCAAACGTCACTGCTTAGTAAAAAAAACTTCAAACGTTTCATAAAAAATAATAAATATTATTAAAAGTATATAATACGAGAGAAGTGTATCTCAAAGCGGGGTAAGTGTAACGTCAATCTTCCCAATATCATTTTACATTTGGAGCAAGGTTACTAAACCGAATAACATACGCGATAAATAGTTCCCTCATTATTAATCTATTAGCGCTTAATTATTTGGCAAGACGCATGTACTTGTGGATTTTTGTCCCGCCCCAAGACGAGGTTTATGGGTTGATTGCTGGAGATTAAGTGCCAAACAATTATAGAATTCACCTTACGGTGCGATGCTCATCTGAAGTTTGATTAGCGAGAAAGTAAACAAAAGGGTGAGCCTGGGAGGATTCATGTCAGAAAACTAAAGTATAAAGAGGATACAGAGTGTCATCCTTCTTCTATTATCACCTTCTGATATTATTAAATAATACTTTTGAAGTCAAAACAAAAAATGCTTTAAACTATCTTTAAAATGAAATTATTCAAGCATTCAAATTCATCAAAATAGATGATCTTAGAGTTGGGTTTTTTAAGTGGGGTTTTTTGGGGCTGGGTTTTTCAATTCGAACTCAGATTTCCTGATGGTAATTAAGTTAATTAGTATTTACCTTTCATTGATCCTTCCCATAATACGTCGATCCATGCCGTTCTTATTATACAAAAGCACAGCTGAGACGGTGAAGTATCTAGCTGTTCCTACATGAATCAAGTGGTCGCAGCTATCATTACACTTAGACATCATTGTGATAAATGGCAAAACCATGGCTACTGTTTGCGTGTTCTCGATAAAAACTCCTCTTCCATGGAGAACTTTCTGAAGTATGTCTGTCGGTTGATAGTATTCACCTTGCAGCACACCATTTGTTCGATTCAGCTGGTTGAAAAGAGGACCTGCGACTTCTAAGTGACTGTTCTACGTAATTATAAAATACATTATTAATAATAATCGGCTTTCAAATAGCTTCAGCGAACTTTTGAAAATAAATATGCATTTTCCATTAGTTTATAAGATACGTTCCATAAGTATGACACTACCTATACTAATTCGTAATGCTAGGGACTTACAGCTGGAGCTAGTTCGAGAACGACAACCGAGAATTGACTACAGTCCATCTTCCTGTTTAGTCTGGACTAAGCTTTTGACAGCGCCTCACCAAGCGTCACTTTACGATAATCTATGACGTTTCGCCTACGCCACTTCATGACAAGCTCTCGGTAACCCGTGACACACGTATGGATCATATCTTACTAACTTATGATTTACTTATTCCGAAAAGGATATATAATGGTTTTAAACACGTTTAATTACTTTAGTCAAATGGTATGATGGTGACGAAAGGCTCATAATTGGAACCAATTTCGGACTTCTAACAACGTCTTCAAAAGTATTAACATTGCAATCTTTGTTAACGATGTAGCTAGTTTTCATGTTTCCTGAGTAGGCCGAAAACAAAATTACAAGAGCTAATATCCAGTTCAGGTTTAAAATTCGGCTTGTCAAGGAATTCGGAACATCTTTATAAGCTAAAATAGGAAATTAAATTATTTAAAATGAAGTTGTATTGAGGAATTTAGTTCTAATCATTGAACTAAAGTTGAAGGGTCGAAACAGGCTAGATATTTTCCACAATGCACGCAACTGCTAAAGGTAAAAAACCCAAAAACCCCAATAAAACCCGGAGGGCCTGGTTTTTTGCATTAAAACCCGGGTTTTTTTAACCCTGCAGGAATTAGCTTAAAATTTCTGTTATAGGGGTGTTTACAAATTACATATCACAAGTACACTGGTTAGCATTGTAAATTATATCGATGCACTCAAGATGAGATATATTGGCTATCGATAGAGTAATTTCGGTTGAGAGTGGGAGTGCATTGTGTATCTCCAACGTTGGGGGCAACGTTTTAATAGGGAATACTATTCGCCCCCGGAAGGGGGCATATCACTAAGGTATGGTTATGACTTTGTCATGTATGGGAAAGAAAATACACTATTTTAGAAAATATTCGTATCCTTCTTACGTTTTTGCAGTAGACTGCATATATTGAACCACAGGTGTTCCATTAACCTTTGACGGCGCAGTCCACGTCTGACAATTTCTTCCAGATACGAAAGAAATGAAACAGTGAACAAACAAACGCAGATGGTCATCCACACCTGTATATGTATAGAACAAAATCCAACAGTACTTATCGTCAATTATAATCCCTTTAGTGTTCCGAAAACAAGTTCAGGAGTCAAAATGAACCTCTCCGAGTCGAGACGAGGGCTACCTACCCACATAATTGGTTTTTCTTAAATAATTGAATGAATATAATTGATGTTGATTATTTTTATCGTCAGTAATTTACCTTAATATTAGTTAAATCGTTTTAAAAAGCGTTATTTCTAAAATCATTTTAAACATAGCTATTTTTGACGTTTAAATTCTAGCGTATGCCTCTTTATCAATTTTTGGAAATTTTAGGTATATAACTTTGTTGGTACCCGATAAGGAAAAAGAAATAGCGCAATTGCGTGAGCCTTTGGTGGAAGCCCTGCCATGGGGAGGCAAGACAATTCTCATAGCCCTAGACGATCGAATGCGGTCCGGATATTGCGAACATGTCTACTCCAATTCCCCAAGTGCGAGCGCGGTTAAAGATACACACACAGACACACGTACAGACACGTCCATTGTAATACCTCTCTGTGACGTCATCGTCACTCGAAGATATAAAAATCACCATAACTACATTACCTCTCTCGATAAAATTGTTAAGAGAAACTCCATGGAAACTTCTTGAACCGTACAACTCTTAGATATTATTAATGTTTCTGTTACACCAAAAGCGCTTGTAGTGCCAAATACATCGGCGAAAGAACCATCGGATACTGTTGGAGTGAAGAGTAGGTTTGTTTGCTGGAAAAGATAACCACATTAATCAAAATTATTAAAACAAAATTTACGCTCTGGATGCATTCATCGTGCGGAACATGATTAATAACATAGAATTTTGTGATATTTTGCATTATCGTGGCCAGGAATAAAATGCGTCAACTAGTCTAGCAAGAATTAATATATTACTTATGTAAGTCAAAAAGCCTAAAACCAAAGATAATTAGGCAAGGAGTTCAACTAGGACGTCGTAAAATTAAAATCAAGAGTAAGTAAGAATAAAGCTGGACCTAGAGTTCTCGAGAATGGATGCAAACTTTTGGTTTTTCCAAGGCAAGCTCTGTGGAGCAACGCCAGTTGAGATGTTCTGATACAAATGGCAATAGACACTTATGACGATATGGGTTGGCAACCTCCAGTTTTGGGACATGCAAGGGGGGTTGATTAATTGCCGTCTCTGTGCACTATCAGGATCCAAAACGCCTACATGGAAGGAATGGGTTTTAGCTCAGACTTTAGACTCATCGAAGTGTTGAAACCCATTCAAATGGTGATCTGCGTGTTTTGGTTTTTACTTGGTGTGGTTATGAAACCAGACCTAGCTTTTTGCGATGGTGTTTTGTCTGTCTGAGTGTGCGTGTGTGTTTGTAGCCCCAGGTTCACGAAAAACAAGCGTGAATAGAAACCAACTAAGGCAAGATCCACAAGCACCTTGTAGTTCGTAATGTGAAAGAATTGCGAATGAAAGTACATTAGCGCTATAATATGCGTTTAAAGCAGTTTTCGTGACTTCGGATGGACGTAAAACCAGTTTTCTGGGACCCTTGTTAAGACATGATCCACTTTTGACTCTAGTAAGTATTGGAAGAGGAACAGCATTGGCATTGTCAAAGAATTCACCTTGTTTGATTGCGACAACAATCAAGTTTAAGTTTAATTTGATCGACGGTTCGATTGCGACAACAATCAAGTTTAAGTTTAATTTGATCAACGGTTCGATTACGACAACAATCAAGTTTAAGTTTAATTCGTTCGACGGTTCGATTGCGACAACAATAGAGTTTAAGTTTAATTTGACCAACGGTTCGATTGTGACAACAATCTAGTTTAAGTTTAATATGATCGACGGCTGTATCAAGTCCGATTTGTTGGGAAGCGTATACAGAAGAAATATTTTCTTTGTAGACCGGTTTGTTGGGTTAGCGCGGGGGTGGGAAATGCGAGCACGGTAGCTAGAATGAGAGATTCATTTCAGGCGGAAAGGGTACTATGCATAAAGGCTGGGTTGCTGATATTTAATTATAGTTGTCGCTGAAAACTTAGGTTTTAGCTACGAGTGCGAAACACATTTACGATTATGATCTAGGGAAGTATATGTTCGTGTGTGGACGTTTGGTAGACGAAAAGACCTTTTCAGCTAGGTGTGGTAAGAATTTAATATACCCCAACGGTTAGCTATCTCGATTATTACCTAAGCGAGTTAGAAAACATGAATAGTGTACATTAGCACATACGAATTTAAGGTGCCCTCCTCCCCATCCCCAACCACACCTAGCTAATACGGAAATAATTTTTACGTGACTTGTCCGTTTTCTGTATGTGTTTAATTTCAAGAAAAAAACTTAATATTTTCATTTTACACTTAGAAGTATTTATATCTACGAAAACCTTGGGATAGTCGAAATTTTCTGCCACATACGGCAAGTGAAGAAATATGCAATACGGTACAATGATTGTCAACGACTATTAATTTTGAAGACGATATACCTACGTTTCTATATAGCATTCTGGATAAAAAGTCCCATTCTGTACAGTTTCTTTTAGTAAATTCCGGAGCATCGTGAAATGTAAAACTGAAATGACCATTTAAAATGATATAGTAAATCATAGGAATTTTACGTCATTTTGGGGTCTATAGACACTCTACTTTCAGAAGCTTAGGGCTGCGTTCAGTAACACTCATCAGGAAAAACATCGATGTTTGGGAAGATGAATTCGGTGTTCTTTTGACGTCATGATGACGTTGCAGTTGTTGAACGGCACAATTTTGTGTAATCGATGCTTGTCTTAATGGCGACGATATTATGATAACGTTACGGCAGAGGCTTAAATAATAAATCCGAACTATTTACAAAGATATTGTACTTCAATTTATCAATTAAATCAAAATTCTGTCAGAATCCATTTTTTACCGAAATAATATATTGCTTTTTAGTATTATTATCCATAAGGATAATATTTGTCAATTCTACATAATTTTAATTGTCGCGGCGCAAAATGACGAAATTTACGTCATGAATCCGATGCTCATCAAAAAAACCTCCTCTCACAGCTGATTTTTCTAATAGGCATCCGATGAGCATCATGACGTCACGCCCAAAGACGCGAAAAACCGTTCAGTGAGACATCGATGTCATCTTTTAGTCATCGATGTTTTTGATGCCGGTTACTGAACGCAGCCTAGGAATATTTCGTTAGTTGGGAGATCAATTTTTGCCCCCTCTTTTCGAGTCTCATAATAAATTTTGAACAAGCTGCCCCAGCAGAAAGGACACTCGTGCGGGATATGTAAGATAATTAAAAAGTGAAAAAATAGGGGCTAAAAAAGCGAGCATGAGGTGACTATTTCTTTACTAGACGCCATACCTTCAGTTCTGAGCGAAATAAATATTATATTAACAGTAGAACTCGCAGCAGACAGCGTAACTCTTTAGAAGGAAAGTTATTCTCTAGCTACTAGCACCATGCCCAAACAACCGTGCGGCGTGCGCGCCTCGGAGCCGGAGCCTTTATCCTCTTGCACCATCGCTGGCTTGGGAGAAGGCGGAGTCTATTTATCCTTTTTTGTCTCTTCAACTAGAGTTCGTTCTGGTGGAGTCACCAAATAAGTGTTTACTTAAAAAACTCGAAATCGGAATGACAGGGATGAAAACCCCAAACACACGGTTTTCCTGTCGCCATGCATTGCCAAAGCTATGCTAGAGAGGTATGTTATCGATTGGGCGTGTTATCAAAACAGCATTGTCCAAAACGGCTTTTTCATAAACGCGTTTGCCATTATAGCCATTTCTCGTTTTAGCGCATTTTGATTACAGCGTTTATATATTGAGCGTACGAAAGTACGCCTTTTCCAAAATATTGTTGTTTATCTTCATTAACTTCCCAAAATAATTTGCCTTTTCCAAAAAATTATATTTTATATTTACTTCCGATATAACATTACTCCTTTTTGCATAATATTGTTCTTTGTCCTATATACTTAATATAATAGAGATTTCCCTCCCTATCAATCACAGTTTGGGCGGAAACAGCAACCGCTGTTTTGGGAAATAGCGCTGTATTGAGAAACGCCGAAACAGCAACCGCGGTTTTGCTGTTTTGCAAACCGCTGTTTTAGGAACCGCTTTATTCCAAAACGCTCTTTTGAAAACCGCTCAACTACCCGTGAACCTGCTAGAGAGACCTTGAAAAACCGGGACCAATACCTCGTGCCAGGGGGGGATTCTCCCCCGCACGAGTAAAAAACAGCGACGGATACTGCTATAAGCCTACAGAGCCTTACAAGCCTCCAAAACCTAAATTTCCTTAACAAATTTTAAATAAATATTACAAAGACTAGTCTAGAAATAGAAGCTTGATATAGTTATATCAGATTTTATTATGATTTCCTATTTCAAAAAAATTCTATCGAATGAAACATTTTTTTCATCACACTATTTTGGATGATTCTGTAATATACCATATGCTAATGACAATATTATTTTTGTTAATTAAATAATTTTATTAAAGGAAAAGTTCAGGTAACATAACAACATACCTTAAAATGAACAGCCTTTTTCTAAATATAAATGGAAAAATATAAATGAAGATAAATTATCTCTTTTTACAAGATATTGAGCATTTAATTAGTCTTAGAAACTGCCCCGCCATTGGTTTAGAGGCGTCTGCTAAATCAAACCACTAACGTGTGTGATCGAGTGAGCTATGCCCTACCTTTACCCTTACCTATCTCAGTCTGTGAGAATATCACAAATGCCGTAGGTGTAAGTGGTTCGATATAGTAGACGGCACTAAACCAATGGCAGTTGGCGCTGTAGAACTCCTTTTAAAGACTAATTAAGTACTAATTACTTTATAATAAGAGATCATATATTTTTCCTTTTATATTTAGAAAAAGACCGTTCTTTTAAGGTATAAAGTTATGTTACCTGAACTTTTCTTTGAAGATATCCTGAAAGTGTGGAGACTTAAATAATGATTGATTAATTTTAAACTAATAAAAATTGGAAGCTGCCGGTCCTTCATAAGATTTCAGTTTTAGAACTTACTTGAAGTTTAGAGATAAAATAATGTAGTTGAAAAGGAATTTTGCATCGGAGGTGATGATTGACTCGCACATATTGTTAACAATACATATCAGCTCCCCCTTAAAATTATAATTATATTTTAGCATGGAAAGATAAATAACCCAGTAATATTTTTGATATGTGAAAACGTTTAAAACACCAGGCAACGCCGGGCAGCTTAACTAGTTTTTTTACTAACTTAAATAACGAGAAAAAGGGGGATACGGGTTCCATTAGACTTTGGGTAGACTAGTGGGAAAATACAAACAAAATCCTACCCAGTTGTTTTCTTAATTTTACGAAAGGAAAGTACTTAGCGCGACCAAAACCGTATTTTCACATCGAAGCGATCAGCGTAATCGGTAATATTCGCTTTGGACGATGGTCATTCCATCGAAGCGATCAGCGTAATCGGTAATATTCGCTTTGGACGATGGTCATTCAATGTTAAAAGATAGGGACAATTCCGAGGTTTAGTGGTGCTCTTGAAAGCCTTACACCTCACAGATTTGTATAAATCTCGGTGCATATCTTTCTGAGTATATGCTTATAATATCCTGAAAGTTTGGTTTCGTAAGAACTAGTAGTATTGATGTAACAAATGGATGAAGAATGTCACGTTCCCTGGAATGAATATGGTGGGGTCCTCCGCTCAATTTGTAGCTGTAGCGTAGGAAAACTTGGTACAAGACCCCCGTTTCAATGAGAATATTTCCATTTGGTTACTTTACTCCTAATGAATATGAGTAATGGTCACGCTAAGTACTTTCCTTGCGTAAAATCATAAAATGATTTGGATAAGATTATGTTTGTATTATCTCACTATAGTCTACCCAAAGTCTAATGGAACCCGTATATTTTTCTAGTAAAGTAACACAAACGTACTAATTTCTAATCATTGACTCAACTATTGTTGCAATAGTGAAATCGACCTTAAATTGAAATTAAAGGCCATACAAAAAATTGCATCTTACCCTTCGCACACCAATTCTAAGAGCCATTTCGCTCGTGCTTGTTTAGAGAATGTCTTAATGCTTATTTGCCTTCACTCCTAAGATTCGTTTCTTCTGTATTTTTTCTTTGTTGCACCTTTTATACGGTTTTACCGAATTAATCATATAAATGTTGTCAAATTAAACGAATAATAATGACAAACGTCATTCTTTCCTTTAATAACTTTGGGTGTAGCTAAAGTTATTAATGGTGGTAGTTTTGAATAGAAAAACCTTCAGCATTGTTAGACCGTTTACTTGATATATAACTTTTATAACAGATGAAGTACATTGTCAAACATCAAAAGATGCGTAAGTGTATTATTGCTATGTAAGTCGTAAGTCACAAGTAAGAAATGGAATATTTCAGTATTCCTAGGTAATAGCTGATATTATTCGTATTTTTACGAACAAGTCAGAGAATAACAAGACGACCCAAAGGCTCGTAATAGTAGCCACATCGTACGAGTGAATAGCCCCTCTATACCCTACCCTATGTGGATAACCCCTCTATACCTTACCCTAATGAGTGAATAGCGCGAACTTTTACCATGCTTAAATGATTTACCGTGCATAAATCAGAGTACCATCCATCGATTCTAGCTTCCAAAGGGCTGGATTACAGGAGCACGCCACAACTCCCAGCCCTACCCTAAACAGTGATAAAATTATTACCCGTATAAATTTACTTGTGCTGTAATTGTAATATTCCGGCGAATCGAAGAACAGATAGTTTTAGTGATTATCCCCTCGATGAGTTTACAACATAGACTTATGCCGATGCACACTTATCGCTTCTTATAAATTTCTAACATGAACTTATGGCCAGAAGCGTTTGAAATAGAAAGAATTCGGTAAAACACCCAATAATTGTAATATCCCGGTGCCCTAAGACCATTCTAAAAAGAAGGTCAGTAAATACTTGCTTTTGCCTTCAAAATTTCCCTCGATTTCTTTGAATTTTGGCGATTATTTTGCAATAGGGGAGCGTGAAACTCTTATTGTTAATTGACGGGTGAGAGGAATTTTTAAGGGAGAGTATATGGCTTAACCTAACTATCATCATTCCCTTCCTTTTAAGTAGACGAACGAAAAATATCAAATTCACCACAATTCTCTCCCTTTCACTTTCCCTTCAATGACGATCGAAAAATTTTATACTGCCAAAGGCGCTACTGTGACACCCCTACTACTACAAGAACAACAGGGCAGGTCAAACTAAGAGCCTCATCGTAGATGTACATCATACGATGTGGCTAAAAACATGGGGAAGCCACTGAGGGACAAGGCACCAAAAGGTTTGATGAAAAACATTGCTCAATTGCTGGAAAATTGTTCTTTAAATGAGACTAACAAATAACTTTGAAACGCCTAATGTTTCCCTTTAATTTAAAGAAAAAAAGTCAGGAAACATATAACTTACCATAACGGCTTTTTTCTAAACTCTTGTTAGATGAAGTACCGTTCTTTTGCAGACATTTTTAACAAGACTTAGATTTATTAGATAATATCAGAAGGGAATAAGAGAGAAGGGACACACTTTATGTCTCCATAATGCTTTACACTCGTAACAACAGTCTTACTAACCTCAAATCAACTACCCTTCACTGATTGGCTATCTAACTTCTGGCTTAGCTGTGACGTCAAAAAAAAGGTGGCGTCTCGGTTGACGTATAAAAAGTAGTTTTGTTTACAACTTTACATTGAAGGAGATAAAAATGTCCGAATTTCATGTTGATAAACGAAATCAAGCTGTGCAATTAATTTAGATGCACGGGAATTGAGAACATACCAAAATCAGATAATTTGAAGGTAATAAATAGATGAAAACTTATTAATCTGCATTAATATTAAAAAATAAAAATTAGTTTCAATAAAATACATACTTGAAGAACAAAACATGGACAGCCTTTGGAGAATGAAAATCTAGAAGACAAATAGGCCGCCTGATACGGAGGAGAACTTAAAGAACTATATTTGCAGTAAATTGGTTAAAAGCTGTGTACTTGCGCAAAGTTTTCGCGGTTTTCTTGAGGTTGGTCGGACTCCCGTTACCATAGCAGGCTCTAATGTCTCCCTTCTCTCTTATTCCTTTCTGATAATATTAATTTTGGTTTACTTAAAATATATGTATATACACGCTATCCGTTGTTAAGTTTCTGCAATTTTAGGATTTAAGCATAAGTCAATATCACAAAACTTTCAAATTAACATTCATTGATTTTTAAGGTTATCCCTGGCCCTCTATTGGGCATTTGAAATTTGGCAGAAAAAAAACATAGTGGGATAAGTAGGACAGTATTACCATGGTTATGTATACATACCATGCATATTGTGGCTTCCTATCTCCGCAAGGTATTTCGCTTAAGGGCCAGTTGAGGAAAAACGTGTAACCTTCCAAATTAGTGAATGAAAGTAGAATAGTTAATGTATAGTGAAGTGAATTTTTCCAAATTTCTTTGAAAATGGGAATGCGACCCGTATTTCAATTTTCAAACGCGGTTCAGTGGTGAGTAACAACAGACACTTAAGGCTCTTTCAGACGATACAACTTTTTGACTCGGCTTGATGGATCAACTCGAGTTGAATCAAGTAGTTGGATGGTGTGAGTAGGCGCTGGATGAGTTGATTCACAAAAAAAGTTCCAATCAGTGATCCAATTTTTGGTGACTTAACTAAGTTCTTTTCTCCAGCCAATCAAAATGAATTACAAAAAAAGCCTTTTTCGCGAGTTATTTCGTAAGTGCCAAGGTAGGTGGCGCTTGAAAAGTTTCATTTGGTGGTAAAAGTTTAGTCGTGTGAATAGGTAGGATTTATTTCACTTTTCCCATCAAAACTTGGGCATGTTGATACAACTTTTTGACCCATCGAGCTGAGTCAAAAAGTTGGATCGTCTGAAAGAGCCTTTAGACAGACACATCCAGGAACGTGCCTCTCCTTGACATGCAGCACTCTGAGAGGTAAATTAAAAGTAAGTATTCCTCATAAGTGTTGGTTTCAATCGTCAGATACTTTACTGAAAGATCATTTTCCACGAGTAGAATCTGACTCAACTGGCATTTAACAATTTTAAATGTGACATTATCAAAATCAGAAAGACACGTTTAGTTCTAATAATTTTTATAATTAAAAATATCATTTTCAAAGAGTGTACATGTATTGGCTCTCTAACAGTATAATGAAAATAGGACATTGCTTTTCCATCTTCTCTAATAAAAACTTTGGTATTTAAGTTTTTAGAGTGTTCATTATCTATTATTATTATTAGCGGCTTAGAAATCCGGAAAATTACCACAGAAAATATATAATTTTTTTTCTTAGTTTCGCCATTTCACATGCCGCAGAAAGACTTTATAGCTTTGACATGGTTATAAAGAAAAAACAATCATGCAGCTTTCGTTAATTCGGAGCCTCCGAGATATCTAGGCCTGTGCCTATCGCGAAGCGAGATAATATTCTTAACTAATTTAGTTCGCCGTATTTTCTCGCTGGGGGGCGCTTTTAGCATCGTAAAATAAAAGTAAGTTCAGCTTCGTGACCCACTCGATTAGGGCAAGGCATAGACGTAGAGCGGTGAAACCGCGGTCGCGGATAGTAAAGAAAACGTTTTAGAAAATTTCCGAAGACCTTTATTAATCAATCATGCCAAAGAAGTAAAGGATAAAAAAGCTAAGGTTTAAAAAATGAAAGGTTACGAAGGAGTAAAAAAATTCCTCTATGGTATAATAAAACTGTGAATTAGCAAGAAGTTTTGTTAAAATCTCATAATTCATTTTGTTGTCCACACAATCTAACCAAAAGATTCAATAGAAAGAAAATAACCCATAAAACAATTACGTTAATTTAAGAGTGAAAGCTTTCTCTTTCATAATTTTTTTATAATTGGCCCCTAAAATATCAACGACAATTTATGGAAGACCCCCTTCGCAACTGTAATAAAAGCGCCATCTAGTACACATATTGGGTGAAAATATTTCCACTATGACACTGGATATTTCCCCACATAAAAATCGACACGCACGGGCCTAGGGATCTCGGAGGCTCTGGTTAATTCCAAAATTATACAGCAACCCTTTTAATCAGTTTAAATATGAAACGTCAAAAGCGTCATCTATTCGCTTAATTTTTCAAGAGTTAGCGGGTCAATGAACCTTGATGGTTGTTAATGCAATATCATGTGACCATATAAGATAGCGGATTAAAAGTCTTAAAATCTCGATCGGTATCCATGGTAACATGCTTTTTGGAAACGTTTTTTGGTCAAGCAGCTGCATTATATCCACATTAAACTTATTCTATGATTTATGTCGGGTGTATCGTGTATGAGCAGTTCCCGAAATAGCGACCGCGATTCCATAAAAAAAGCGCGATGTGCAAAACTGCTGTTTTGGAAATAGCGGTTGCTGTTTTGGGAAATAGCAGTTTTTAGCTTGAGTTTTGAACAATTCTTAACCCTACGGGTTACCTTACCTATATTAACTACAACATGATCATTATACGCTAACCTAACCTTACCTAACACTATTCATTTTATAATAACAATACCTAAACTGACCCTTATAATACTGGGGTTCAAACAGCCAAACCTAACCTAACCTAACCTAACCTTACCTAACACTATTCATTTTGAAACAACAATACCTTAACTGACCCTAATAATACTGGGGTTCAAACAGCCAAACCTAACCTAACCAAACCTACACCATCATACGCTAACCTTACCTGACCTAATACTATTCAGGTTTGAAAAACAACACCTAAACTGACCCCAAAATTACTGAGGTTCAAATAGCCAAACCTACCCTATCGTAAATGACCATCGTTTTTTCACTTCTCAGTTGTACAGCTCTTTTGGGAACTGCTGTAACGGTACGCCACGTTTACGAGAACCGCTGTAAAGGAAACTGCCGAAACGGGTAAACTGCGTTTTCGGGATATCGCTATTTGGGGAACCGCGGTTATGATTACCGCCATTATGGGATCCGCTCATACGGATGCTTATAAGAGGGCTTCCCTTTATAGCTCATTCAAGATAACATGAAACGAAATGGATTAGAATAAATGGATTTCAAGAGAATATCAATTAAATGGATTTTAAGAGTATATCAATTAAATGCATTTCAGGAGAATATCAATTAAATGGATTAGAAAAACTAGAGAAATTTAAGTTTATATGAAATCAAGGGGTTTTTAAGTTGATGGGGAACCAAGCACACTCCAAGTGATCGAAATCGTTAACATCTTTTAAAGTTAAGAGTGAAGCAAGAGATTGGTATTCTACAAGCTTTAGTTCCTGGACTCAAGCTTTATCAGAACTCCATTTTTGGCGCTCAAAAGTATGGATGAGCAAGCTAATTGCAAGGGAACCTCCGTTCCGGCAGATGGAACCAGTTTGAAATTCTTCAAGATCTTGATAATGGCCAATTTCATTTCCAACTGAGCAAACCTTGATCCGATACAGTTTCTCGGACCAATGCCGTAACCGAAAAATGATCCCGTCTTCACATTGCCCTTGTTTTCGGGAGCGAAGCGTTCAGGACTGAAGGTCATGGGATCGGGCCAGAGTTCCGGGTCGTGGTGCAATTGCCAAACGGGGGCTTGAACAACAACTCCCTTGGGAATGAAGACCGACCCCAAACGAATATCTTTTGCTGCGGTACGCAACAGGAAGTGAGGCACAACCGGATATAACCTGAAAATTAAGATACTATAGTGGTAAGCCATATAGATTAAACCATTAAACTCAGATGGACTGGAGGTAAAAACCTCCGTTTTTCTAATGGTATATCGCCTGTCGTCGCACCTAGCGGGTGAGTCCCGAAAACTTTCAACTCGTAAGCCTTATGTTAAGGCTAAGGTCTGAGTCGAAAAGTTTCAATCAAGAAGTGATATCTAGTTTATTAGGGAGAAGGTATAAGATGCCTTTGTATTCGCGCGCCATAGTCCCAGTCCCCCTTTCAAAATACAAGGGGGGACGTAAAAAGAGGCGCCGGGCTATTTCGCCTCTCCTCAGTCGGAAAATATGACTGTAATTTTCGTCACTCGCGTCGTCGCGCTGACGTGAGTTTTCAAGAACCAATGAGACGCTAGTTGTAATTTAGAGACGGGGATTAACTCCGGACCTACGTTTGGACTGGAGATAAAGCTGGAAATCTGGCGAATTTATACCTTCTCTCTGAGATACTAGATATAACTTCTTGTTTCAATAATAGTCTCGGCGAGAGGGAGGGTTGCGGAATCTAAGAGAAATGGACCCGCTAACTGTGGAACGCCTCAGGTCCGGAGGAACGCTAGAACCAGGGAGAGAATACACGGGAAAATGGCGGACGGTCTTCCTAATTCGTCTGACGTTGACCGTCCGCCATTATCCCGACCATTTCTCCCCCATTTCTAGCGTTCTACCGGACCTGAGTCGTTCCACAGTTTACCGTTCCGATTTCCCTCAGATTATGCATTCTCCCTCATCCTTGGTTGAAGTTACCCGGTTACCAGACAAAGATTGCGCATAGCTAAACGAAAATGACGATTACGATAGAACGATTTATACCTGAGGGTTTCGTTAATGACTTGATCAAGGTAGGGCAAAGCGTGTGCCTCGTCGTAAGATGGCCTGCTAATATCAGCCAGATTTTCCATGATTTCTTCGTAAAGTTTCTCCTGAATTTCCGGGTGGACAGTCAAGGAGTAGAAGACAAAGCCAAGGGTAGTTGCTGTGGTCTCGTACCCAGCCAATAGGAACAAGTGCGCGTTCGCTATGATCTCCCTGTCCGTCAAATTGCGTTTCTTGCTACTGAGGGGACAAATGAATTTAACTTGATATCACCAGGAGTATTGTAGAGACTTCATTAGTAACTCTAGCATAGCGACCGGCATCTGTAAGAAGATAGCGCAGTCTTTTCCTTATGATTCTCATCTCCTTGGAATGGGCATAAACCGTAAAGCTTAGCCTATACGCTGCGATGTGTGGGGTAAAAGAGGGCAAGAACCTAATCTCGCTCTAAATTAAGTGGGGATCTAGAGCCGTCAGGACGTTACTAGTTTTCCTAGCATCTGATTGGGTTATTGCAACTCTTACAGTAGCTTCCAAACATACTGCGCCTCCTGTTGTTGCCATGGCAACAGAGATTTGCGTATGACAACAACAGGTTCAATAAAAAAATTACTGCCTCCTGTAATATCTTTGTCTTGCTTATACTAATGAGTCGATCGAGTATTAAATAGAGCCGGATTAATAACTTATACTTGAGTTCTTTTATTTAAAGACAGAGTTTATTAAGGCTTAGTTCCATTGATAATTAATACTGTTAAATTGCTTTGGGAAAAGCGTTAGGCTGTACCTAACGGAGGCTAGAGCGCGACTGACATTTCTTTTCAGGGAGAGCTGGGGGGAGAGAGAGAAGCCAGAGCTTCTAAACATGGAGAGGCTGGCGCCATCTATATGTTACAAACATAACACTCTTCCCAATTTACATTTGAAGTTGCTGCCTATACTTTAGGTAATACTTATTTATTCATACATTTTTTTTTATATTGATCATCAACAAAACCCTTTTTTTTTTTTACTAAATTAATTAATTAATAAACTTCAACAAAACTTATTCTTATTATCTTTTAACTAGGAACTTAATTTTAGAGTTCGGTTTGAATTTAAAGATCGAGTTTCTTCGGAGGTTTGATTAGACGTTTCGAACGACGAATTTTTGGCGTAGCCGTTGGAGTGTCTTCTTGAGGTAGTTGACGTGTTTGGGAAGGCAAGGTTTTCTGCGTAGCAGGAGTTTGGTTGACTGTATTCGTTGGCGTTGTATTGGAATGTGACGTAGTAGGTTGTTCCAATATTGGACTAGTGAATACTTGGTTTTGAGTATAGCTGCGATTCGTTGAGTTAGGTAATTCTACCGTTTCTTGAGTTGCAGGTGCAATTCTTTCTAGTATTTGGTCGAGGTGTCTTCTCCATATCATATGTTCTTGAGTTTCTAAGCGATATGACAATGGTCCGGTTCTTTCAATTATTTTGGCAGGTGTCCAGCTAGGTTTTGGAGTTCGGTAATCTCTTGCATAAACGGTATCTCCAATATCAAAAGTCTTATTGCTGGATATGTTTCTTTGAAGAACTTGTGAGGTTTGTTGCGATCGTACTTTCGCGTTGATGTCCGGTTTCATTAGCGTCAGACGTGTTCTTAGAGATCGTTTCAAGAACATGTTAGCGGGAGTTTCCCCGGTTGTGAAATGTGGAGTATTTCGGTAGGTCATTAGGAAATCGTCCAATTGTTGTTGGATGGACGTTGAAGGATGTGAGTGTTTCATTCCATTTTTCAGCGTCTGAACAAATCTTTCCGCGAGTCCATTTGTTGAAGGATGAAAGGGCGCGGAGAATACGTGTTTAATTCCGAAATTTTTCGTGAAGTTTTCAAATTCCAAACTGGTAAAACAGGGTCCATTGTCGCTGACGATACATTCAGCTGATCCGAATCTTGAAAAGATGTTGGACAAGTTCGCGATAGTTTGTTCTGACGTAGACGTTTTGGAAATATAAACTTCCGGCCATTTTGAGTGAGCGTCTACAGCGACGAAAAACATATGACCACGAAAAGGGCCTGCATAGTCTACGTGTACCCTTTGAAATGGTCTATCTGCATGTATCCATGGATGCAGAGGGCTTTTGGCGGGAGTCTTACTGAGTAGTTGACATTCCGAGCAGGATTTCACCTGGCGTTCTAAATCTTGGTCTATCCCTTTCCAATAGACGTAACTACGGGCTATCGATTTCATGCCAACAATTCCCGGGTGATTTCTATGTAGTTCTTCTAGTACATTGGGTTGACATTTGGACGGAATAATGACTCGCATTCCTCGTAATAGACAATTTTGAGTAACGGTCAGATCTTCTCGTTTAGAGAAATAAAATTTGAGATCTACCTCCTCCTTCGTTAAAGTTGGCCAACCGTTTAAGGTATAGTCCAAAACTTTGGATAAAAGTGGATCACAGCGTGTTTCTTTGGCAATATCATGACTAGTGACGGGCAAACAGCTGAGTTGCTGGAAGTTAAAGAGTTCGGCGCCGTCAGCGGTGTCGCGTACCGTAACGGGTAACGGAAGGCGCGAAAGAGCATCGGCATTAGCGTGACTAGAACCGGGTTTGTATTTAATCTCGTAGTCATGAGCAGCGAGCATAACCGCCCAACGTTGTAGTCTCGACGCGGCCAAAATCGGAAGACCGGAATGGTGGCCCAAGATCTTCGTTAAGGGACGTTGATCCGTGTAGAGCGTGAAATGACGACCGTAGAGGTATGCGTGAAATTTCTTGATGCCGAAAATTATCGATAAAGCTTCTTTTTCAACCTGGGCGTAGTTTTGCTCTGTTTTCGTCATCGTTCTCGAAGCGTAAGCGATGGGGCGTTCATTGCCATCCGGCAAGAGATGAGCCAAAACGCAGCCTATACCATAAGGTGAAGCGTCGCAGGACAGAATCAGAGGTAAATTAGGCGTATAATTTACGAGGACGTGATCGGAAGTTAGTTCGGTCTTAATAGCTTCGAAAGAAGTGTTACATTCCTTAGTCCATTTCCACGGTTCGTTCTTGCTCAATAGTTTGTGTAAGGGATGCAGTTTCATGCTGATGTTTGGGATGAATTTGCCATAGTAATTAACTAAGCCAAGAAAAGAACGTAATTGTGAAATGTCCTTTGGAATAGGTGCATTGAGAATTGCGTTTATTTTCTTGGTATTTGGGTGTAAACCTTTAGAGTCAATTGTATGTCCCAAACATTCCAGGGATTCGACAAAGAATTTGCATTTGTCTTTCCGGGCTCTTAAGCCAAAATCTTCTAACCTTTGTAGGGTTTTATCCAAGTTTTCCAAGTGCGCGTCATCGGTTTCTCCAGTGATGAGAATGTTATCCTGGAAGTTGCTGACAGCATCTAAGCCAGATAATACTTGTTCGAGAGCTTTCTGGAATATCGCCGGAGATGAAGCTATCCCGTAAGCCAATCGGTTGACCTTATAGAGACCTTTGGAGGTGTTGATTGTCAACAGTTTACTTGTTTCCTCATCCACCGCGATTTGCATGAAGGCCTCACTGAGGTCTATTTCAGTGTATCTCGTGCCTTGTGTTAACTTTTCGAACATTTCTTCAATTCGCGGCATTGGATGTTGATCTATTTGTAAAGACGGATTGACGGTTACTTTATAGTCCCCGCAAAGGCGAATGGAGCCGTTAGGCTTAACGATAGGGACTACTGGAGTAGCCCAGTCGCTGAAGGGTACTGGAGTAATTATCTGTTCTTTTTCCAAGCGTTCTATTTCCTGATCAACCTTTGGTCTAAGAGCGTAAGCAACATTTCGGGCTTTACAGAATATGGGCGTAGCACCATCGCGAAGATGGAGGTGGGCTTGGAAGGTTGCCAATTTGCCGATGGAAGAACTGAAGACTTCCTTATGTTTTTCCAGAATGTCCTTTAGCTTGTCCGGTTGTTCATTGAGAGACAAACAGGAGACGTGGTTGTGAGATAAGGTCAAATTTTTCCAGTCTAATTTGAGCTTACTAAGCCAGCTTCTTCCGAATAGAGGTATACCATCCCCCTCTAAAACGTAGAGTAATTCGTTCATCTCTTGGGAGCCATAATGAACCGAAACGGAGATGACACCTAGTGGTTTAACTGATTCTTTCGTATATGTAGAGAGTTTCTTTCTTGTTGGTACCAAAGGAATATGTTGAAAGATCTTATCGTAGATAGTTTTGGGAAGTACAGAAACAGCGGCTCCTGTATCCAGTTCCATGGATAAGGGTTTCTTATCAATCAGCAGATCTATCATGATGGGAGAGTCTTCTCCATGATTTTCTGAATTTATTGTGTATAAATGTCCTCGAAAGGAATCGTCGTCTTCATTTTCGGAAATGACTTCGTTGGTTTCTGAATCGAGCGAATGAATATTGGTTTTCTTACGTTGAGACGTTCGTCGCTTAGCATCCTGAGGTGAATTCTGAGAGCAAGCACGTTGAATATGACCGTGGCGTTTGCATCTGTTGCATTGGGCGCGTTTAAAACGGCAAGAGACCTCCGAATGATCATTTCCCCCGCAACGGGAACAAGCAGGTCTACCTGTAGCACCCCCTCCAAAACGAGAGGACTGAGGCCTGGGTGAGGGCGAGGCTGTAGAGCTGGGCGGACGGTGTGCAGAACGGTTACTGCCAACGCGAAGAGCGTTTACGGTGTTTCCCGTAACGGAACCATGAAGTTCGACGGAGTCTTTGGCTGCGGTTTCCATAGAGACAGCGATCTCGACGGCTTTCTGAAAGGTGAGGGCACTTTCTGACAAGAGACGTTTCAATATACCTTCGTTGACCAAACCCGAAACGAATTTATCCCGTAAAACATCGTCTAGGTTTGCGCCAAAGTCACACCGAACCGACAACTGTTTCAATTCCGCGACGTACGCGGACACGGGCTGAGAAGCCGATTGCCGGCAGCGATTAAACCGAAAGCGTTCCGCGACAAGCAAAGGCTTAGGGAATAAATGATCGCCTAGAGTCTGTTTGAGTTCTGCCAAAGTCTTACTTGAAGGCGCGGCTGGAGCCGTAAGATTACGTAGCAAAGTGTAGGTACGTGGGCCTAAGAAAGTCAAAAATGTGGCCACCTGTTTATCGGCAGCAATATCGTGAGCGATGAAAAGAAGTTCCACGCGTTCCATATAGGTGGGCCAATCACATGTAGTGGAGTCGAAAGGTTCGACGAGCATAGACAAAGCAGCCGCCATTTTGATGCGTAGCGATAGGGTGGGGTCGGTACGGAATCTCCGTCGCCAGTTGTAATATCTTTGTCTTGCTTATACTAATGAGTCGATCGAGTATTAAATAGAGCCGGATTAATAACTTATACTTGAGTTCTTTTATTTAAAGACAGAGTTTATTAAGGCTTAGTTCCATTGATAATTAATACTGTTAAATTGCTTTGGGAAAAGCGTTAGGCTGTACCTAACGGAGGCTAGAGCGCGACTGACATTTCTTTTCAGGGAGAGCTGGGGGGAGAGAGAGAAGCCAGAGCTTCTAAACATGGAGAGGCTGGCGCCATCTATATGTTACAAACATAACACCTCCAATGACTCCAAGGTGGATTCGTTGAATTATATTTTTTTAGTTTCTAAAACTGTACATTTGTTCGATGTGATTGTTTGCGCTAGTTGTTTACTCCTAAACCAGAGAGAATTTTACTCATAAGGAGTGGAAGTGTAGGGTTTCTAGAGTGCCTATAATTTTTGACTTTCTATCTCCGGCGGCTTGACGTCATCTCTGTCGCCTGCTTATGCAGTATTTTTTGGTATTTTTGTCGGTTGAAAGCCTGTGAAGGTTTGTAATGTTTTAATTTCACTAACGGTTAATAACCTAATGTTTTAATTTAATTATATATATTCAAACTAATTAAAAAATGATAGTTTTTTGCTGGAATGTATGTACAATAACCAATTACCAACAGACCAGAGAACATTAAGCCTTTGCTTAAGAGCTCTGCTCTTTCCACAATTCATATAAATAAACAACAATATTTAATTTGACTTAAATTTGGCTTGTTTAGTGATCCAAATCGAGTATTATTTCCTTTATAATCGTCGATTAATACCTACTGATTATTTAAACGCCATTAGCAGTATAGTTTTCAAAACAAAACTTGCCGAAAGAAAAGAGTTAACGTGCCCTAACCATAAAGCAGACGACAAAAAAATATTATCCAATCCGCGACTTTGTATTTCAGCCAATTACTGACTACCGGAACTAGAAACCTCAAAAAAGTAGCCACACTTTTCAAATGCACTGTCAAAGGCTTCGTCTTCCACTCCTTATGTAAAATTCTCTCTGTCCTAAACCCTCTAAACTACTCTTGACATAACCTGTAGTATTAATAGGTTGAGTTTGGAACAGCATTAATTAGAAATATTAAAACATACGTGATACTAAACATTTTAAGTTTTTCTCAAAATTCTTAAAATATAATTCATTGCCTGCATCATCCTGACATGTAAGGGTCAAATAACACAAAAAATCTAGAAAACCATAAGAATGTGAATAATGCGTACTTATTGTTGGTTGAGTTGGCGTGTTTGGTGCCAACATCCACGTCCTCAGCGTCCAATAACAGTTGCAAAATATCAACTTGATTTTTATTTGGATTTTGACGTCGAATGGCAATGACTTTCTTCAAATTGTTCACTATCATATCGGTCAGTTTTCCAGCGGTCAAGTACCTGTTTATCCAGACAAGTGGATAGCCGATGAATGGAAAAGCGATGGCCGCCTTTAGGACCGGGTTCAAAGTGTACCGGAAGTACTCCCTGACAGACAGGAGGAAAGGATCGCGCTCATTACGTTGACAATCAACATTCAACGCCAAAGCGCATTGCGCAATGACATCTAAGGTCAACGCTTGCATTTTCTCCAAGATGTTAATCTCTCGGTCAACTACTTTAGAGAGTTCCGAGACTAAGGTGTCCGTTAGGTCGTTCATGGCACCTGCCAGCAGTTTCTAACAAAAACAACGATGTTTCCATCAAAGTCCTTCGAAGAATAGATCTGAGGAATCCTTACCAGTTTGCCGCTACTAAACGCTGGTGTCAATAAACTTCTAGTGTCACGCCATTTGTCATCCATTGCCATTAAGATACTTTCGGAGACAGGTTCAAAGGGTAGAGAAAATGTCTGCCTGCAACCGAAAAGTTTCGTGTGTTATTAAATAATTAGGAAAAATCGCTCTGAGGGTTCGTAGGAAATATTCAGATTGCAAATCCCTGACTTTCCCTTGTATGCATACTTTTGGAATGCCCTTGACGGCTTGTAGGTGAATAGCAGAGATCACTTGGTAACGTTTGGCAAACAAAATAAATACCCGACATATTCCTGACCTCCCCATTTTCAAAACTATAATTTGTCCAATCGATATTAAATTTTTAGAGAATTTTATGAGTGTGGAAATTTAAAATAAATATAAGACACCTGATGTTTTGTTAATATAAGTACACTAGTACACCTGCATGACAAATTAAGTGTTATTGTTTTTATAAATGCATATTTAACCTGGCATTAGCAGACTTACTATATTCATTATCTCTTATTTACTCTTCAAAACAAGTTTTACTTCAAAATCATAAGTTTATAAGATATGTTCCATAAGAATGACACTTTCTACATTTCGTAATGCTAGTTCAAGAACGACGCGAGAATTGACTACACTCAGTTTTTCAGTCCATCTTCCTATTTAATATTTACTAAGCCTTTGTCAGCGCCTCACCGGGCGTCGCTTCACCAGAAACTATGACATTTTACCTACGTCATTTCATGACAAGTTCTTAGTAACCAGTGACAAACTTATGGAACATATCTTATGAACTTATGTCAAAATTAATTAATTCTCATGAACATTTTTAAAACTTGAAACGGAATTACTTCATGTGATTATTTAATTTACTCAAATTGAATGACATCTACCGAAAACTAACTTCAGTTCAGTGGGCCAAGTTTTTAAAAACCAACAAAAACTCTGGTTACTGGTACTTGTACTGCTATGCTGACTCATTTTAAACAAATACTGTACCATTTGAACTGCATAAAAATCTGTTTAACGCTAATTTTATAGCTAAAACCAAAAACAGACCCGCAATAAAATTTACAGTACCTGTTTGTAAAATCGTTAAAATTTCGTATCATAACTTCTTTCATGACATTAGCATCGTTAATAATCAAAGAAGCTTGTCTCCCGAAGAAAAATCCAAAGACATTCCCGTATTCTTGCATCCATTGGCTGATGACCTCGTGGGGCATTCGACCTCCTGCCCTATAATGCAGGATATGCCCGAAGAACATAATAGGTTTCGGACCAGGAATCCCGTGTCTTTTAAATAGTTGAAAGGTCAGATGGTTTTCAATGACCAAGTACACAAACCAAATGACCACAAGAGCCGTAACTATTTGGAATGTAGATAGAGTCCGCAAATAGCTCCAGAAGAACGTATCCTTTATCCCCATTTTCGGCCTTCTAACACCTATTAGAATTTAGGAGTTGAACTTGGATTAATAAACAACGACCAACTTGTTTGAACTTCATTTTTAAGTGCTTATGTATAACAAAATAGTAATAGTTGAAGCGTATTATTACGCATGTGTAACACCCTACTAAAAAGAAAATAGTTCTCGTCGGCCACGATTGAAAACTAGTATTGAATTTTAAAGGAATAGTGACACAAATCGGGTCTCGTTAGATTATTATAATTGTTTAAAAATATTACGTTGTCTTTAAGCATATCAGTAACTTCTAATCTGCATATCGCTATTATACTTAATCTCTTGACAATACTAAATGGGCTGTTGGTAAATCAAAGATTCTATAAAGGTCAATTAACATATCTTCAAAAAATTAAAACTGCAAGCCTTTCGTCTTGACATCTTATTAAATTAAAGCTATTATTCAAGTCGTTTAATGGATTTAAAAATATTTTAAACTTTATAAAGGCATTTCAGCAACTCTTTACATAACTTGTATAACTTAAAATTACACATTCCTAGTTAATTTTGGCACAGCGAGCGAGATTAAACTTTAATTACAATTAATAAAGACATTAAACTGTTACTTACGATTAGGATTATACTCGGCGATATTTATTAAGAAAATTATTACGAAATTTCTTACTTGAAAGGTTTTTAAACGCGAGGTTTTGGTCTTAGTCTATCGAAAACGAGCAAGTTTTTCATCCAACACAAAGTTCCTTGACTCCCATGCCTCCTCTCGAGAAAATACCGGTCTTCTAAGCTATAAAATTCGTTCAAATACTTAGAGGTAACGAAGCTTGAAGATAGGGACGATGATTCAGATAGATTTATACATAAGTAAACCGTAAACCTCAGTAAGTTACAAATTCAATTAAAGAAACTAGTCATTTCATTTCTTCACTGAATTTGAAAAACATATTTTTTCAAAAGCCAGTATTAGTTCTGTTAAAGAGAATATTAAATCCTAAAATTAGGGTAGATCACGTAATTACTTCATTTTGACACCACATTTAACAGATGTTAGGGAAAAGTGGCGGTAATTACGTTAACAAGCCTTGCCTTTTCAATGCCGTCATGTGTCTATTTGCCCATAAATGTTAATCACCTTCAGGGCCGGATTAAAGGGGGGGCGAGGGGGCATTGGCCCCCGGGCGCAAGGCTTGTTGGGGGCGCATTGAATTAAAATATTCCCTCTCAGCAACATTTGCTGATCCGGTTTTTCCGACTTAAAAGGGCGCACACTATCTCGACCCCCGGGTGCAAAACTGCTTAATCCGGCCCTGATCACCTTTTGCTATTTTGAAAGGAAATATATAGACGCTGCATGAATTTTGAAAATTTCCGACAGTATCATAAGTTTATAAGATATGTTCCATAAGTACGACACTACCTATACTTCGTAATGCTAGAGACTTACTATGAGTTAGATCGAGAATTGGCTACACTGGGTTTTGCAGTCCATCTTCCTACTTAGTCTGTGCTAATCCTTTTATAGCGGCTCACGAGGCGTCACTTTTAAGAAAATCTATGACGTTTCACCAACGTCACTTCACGACAAGCTCGAGTTTGTAACCAGTGAGAGACTTATGGATCAAATCTAATGAACTTATGACAGTAAGTTTTGAGGGTTGTCAATAAAGAAAGCCTTGGGCTTCATATGCCCTTATATTCCCATTTGGCGGCGGATAGACGAAAATACCTTTGGTGCGTGCCGACTGTGTAATAATTATGTCATGAAAAATATTACATTACTAGGTAAAGTCGTTACTTTTTGTGGGTCATATTAATATATGATAAGAAAGACCTTACCCTTGAATTATTTTCCAGCTCAATAGCTGTTTCGCCAAACATTTCTATCCCCCAGCCCCCAACACAATCGCAGCGGGAAAGAGAGAATAAACAAGATGGACCCAGGGCTGGGTCTTAATAGTATCCACATCGTTATCAATTTAATTACCACATAAATAAAAAGAAAATAAATATAAAAACCCCAAACATACAAATTCAGAAGTATCCGACCCCACAGATAACAATTAAAAAGTATCCGACCCCACAGATAACAATTAAAAAGTATCCGACCCCACAGATTAAGAGGTACCCCACCCATATCACCCCGACATTTTAGAGTTAAAACTAAACGACAAAAACTCAAGGTTTCTACCAAGTCTCGATGGTTCAGGAGTAAAATGTCTTACTAATACGTGAGTGGCCAGGATTCGATTCCCGGCTGCGATCTGAAATTTTTTTTAATTAAAATTAAATCTCTAACCGAGTCCACCCCTATGGTTGGGTTGTGGTAATACAGAGTTCCTTTTAAGCTAAAAAATTACGGTCACAACAACTACTACTACTACTATTACGGCTCGGGTCAAACTAAGAGCCTCAACGTATACTACGATGTGGCTAAAAATTTGGTAGGTTGGTCTCATTTTGGAACACAAAATCGCTAGCCAATGTTTTGAAGTCGAAGTCGTTTTGCTCAAGCCGCATTTCAGGCTTATTAAAGCAAAGCGCCGGTCCAGTGGATCCCCTTCAAGGTGACTTTCCTTACGAACTACAGTTTTGGCCTGGCGAAGGCAGGAGGCATTTGTAGGTGGGATTTATAAGTGGCCTTATATATCCCGTCCACTAGCCTTCACCAAGCTAAACCCGGAGTTTAGAAGAAAGTCAACTTGTAGGGGAAAGACTGGACCCGCGCCTTGCTTTAACTCTTCTTCTCGAAGACAAAGTTGGGCCTCTGTCTTAGACGGGGATACCCTTAGACGGTGGGTGCTTTTCTTAATCTGAAGGTGAATTGGCAATTGTAAATTTATTAAACCATGGATGATGGGGGTGGATACGTAACTGCGGAAAAGATTGGGTCTGGTGTGACGCAAAAATGGGGAAGGAATGCTCGGGACGAAAGATATGCGGGCCATGGACAAAGCAATACTGAAGGACCGATGGCCGCCCATAAAGCCCCATACTAAAGCTAGATTTCCACTCGACCGAAAAAACCTGGCGGAAATCACGCAGCCGACGGTAGAAATTTTAACTTACGTCGGCGTCCAGCGGTAGACCAATCACACTACGACTGAATTTTTAGTTAGGCGGTAGATATTTTTGGGTCACGTGACAGATTAGAGTGGTTTCCACAACATCTCTTTCGAACTCTGAATTGGTATCTTTGTCCCCTTGTCGCTTCGATCGTACAAGAAGGGATATTTTCTAGCCTCCTCACTAAATTCTTTCCTATTAACATCTAATCTCTTTCTACTTCCATTAGTTTCATTTTTCTCTCTTGGTGGCATGTTTAAGCTAAGCCTTGGTCAACCACAAAAAAATGGCAGCTATAAAATCTATCTCGCGTATGCGTGCGCACTTGAAATTTATGACGTAGTCAGTGGGATAATTTCATTGGCTGAGACACCGGCGTAACGCCGAACACGACCGAAAAAATAGAACACAACTTACGCCCGGCCGAACGGTAATTCCGTCGGGCTCGGCGTAAAGATTTTTCGGTTGAACCCCTTTCTGCTGGGTTTCCGTCGATTGGGAATCTAGCTTAAGCGACTAAACAACCAATGTTAAGCTAACTTCCCCCTTTTCAGCCCCAAAATGGACGGGGGGTTATAAAAATACTGAGTCAAATCCAGTAAAAAGCTAGCGCCATCTAAACAAAATAAGACGTTAGCTGCTTCCCTCTTTAGAACGTTGATTGAAGTATCTTTCAACTTTCTCCCTCAGACCCTCAGTATAGCTTTGTCCAAGTGCGGGCTACCCATAAGCGGATGCGAGTTTAAGAACCTTGTGGGCTACCTCAGAACTGAACACTATTTAGCGCCATCGTGTTGGCCTAATTTCGCATATATATTCCAAAGCTATTTCAAACTGTTTTGCTCATAAATAAAATTTGCAATTAAAACACTAAATTTTATATTGAGTTAATATTTAATATTTATTGCTTCGAAAATGTTGCTAAAATAATAGTGTACGTAGATGACGCTGCAATAGGGAAACGCAGGTAGGGATTTATATCATAGACGAAGTAATACTGAAGGACCGAAAGCAGCCCATAGAGCTCCATACCATGGAGGGGGGTTATGAAAAATAGTGAGTCAATTCCCGGAAAAAGCTTGCGCCATCTAGACAAAATAAGACGTTAGCTGCTTCCCTCTTTAGAACGTTGATTCCCCCATATGCCTCCCACTATCCGGTCTGCTACTATCTGCCGCTAGAAGGTGAATTAACAAGTATTTTTCAACTTCTCCCTCTGCCATCCGTCCTTCATTATTGTTTTGTCTATGTTTATATGAACGCGCTAGACGCGTCTGCTAGGATTATTCCTTCCGCTTTAAGGAGGATTGAAAAGATTGTAAGATTATACAAATTTACCCAAATTTGACAGTTAAGCCTCGGGAATAAATTGGTTTGGTTTGGTAAAATAAGTGTTCTGAAAATGAAGCTTTCTAGGACGCTCAAAAACTATATTTAACATTTTTTAAAATGATATTGAAGTCGGTTTTTTAGTTGAGTACCATTAATTAAAAGAGTAAACGTTTTTACCTCTCCGTGTGACGTAGTCCAGGAGAGGTTCTGCAACGGCCGTGTCTGTGTGTGTGTCTGTGTGTCTGTCCGTTATTACACCCACGTGACCGCGTTCGCAGTTTGCGAATCGGAGCAAACGTGTTCGCCGTTTCCGAACTGCTTTCACAGTCAAGGAAATGGCTCCTCTACTTGAGTTCTCACACCACCATCTTCTGGTCTTTGTCCATCCCACACGGACACCAGTCTGTTCTTACTGGCTTCTAATCACCACCATCTTTTGGTCTTCGTCCATCCCACACGGACACCAGTCTGTTCTTACTGGCTTCTAATCACCACCATCTTCTGTTCTTTGTCAATCCCACATTGACACCAGTCTGCACCACCATCCACTGGTCTTCCGTCTATTCCACATAGACACCAATCTGTATCATTGGCTTCTACTCCATTATCATCGTTTGGTTTTAGGATATACGCGGCGATCAGCTAGGGTTACGAGAAACGTCTAGCCTCCCTAAGGTGGGATCGCCACCAAAGGTTTTCGCAATTGCGCTTTTTCCTTACTATTATGATGGAAACGAATCGTATATACACCCCAAAATTTGAAGAAAGCGGGCAAGAGCTAGGGGTACCCTTCACTTTAAACGTCAATATTAGCAAAGTTTGAGATGATAATAGGTATAACTTTATTTTAAACGATTATACTATTATTAATGTTAATTATTGAAGATTAAAATAATTAAAAATAATTATATTTATTTAAATATTAAAGATGAACCTCTCGTGCAAAGAGAGAGATTATCATCGCCTCCTATATCTACCAAGGCCCGTGCATGCGATATATTTCCTTCATTGCCTCTTATATCTATCAAGGCCCGTGCATTTCGATATACTTTTCAAAACAACAACCAAAATGGGAAGCTCCTCTCAGAAACATAATAATTTCTTTTCTCTGTATATGAAATGAAAATATGGATAATATTGCGCTCCTTCTTTAATGGTATGAATCCTTGCCTGTCTATTAATATTTTACGTAGGAGTAATACGTTTTTAGCGAAGTCTAGAGAGGATAAACATAAGCGAGATTGTTTCGGGAAAAAAATACTGCTTCCACTAATGGGTTTATACTCCTTGTTACTGTTGTATAGAGTAATCATGATAAAAGCTTAAAAAAGACAAATGATATTTTTCAAATCAAATGAGATAACGCCCACCTAGTTGAAAATTGCCCTTTTTTATCCGCGGGAGCCATTCTTAATGAGAATTTCGATGCTAGTAGGTTGTCAATTAAACTACCGGTATATTATTGTTGTTGGAAATTGGATATTAAGTCAAATTAAGTGGTTGTAAAGAGCCAGCAGGTTTTTGCCGCTTCTTTTTGTGAGTATTTGATTTTTGTATGTAAAATGGAGGAAGATAATGTTGAGAGTAAGGATGAAATGCGGAAGCGCAAAGCGCGGGAAAGGATGAGGGCAAGAAGGTCGACGTTTTCATTGGATACTTAAGTTTATATAATCTTCTCGACACGGAGAGGTAATATTTTGGTTTTCCCAACTTGTTTAATATTATACTAGATATTATCTTGAACCGCAATGAAATAAGTTATTTAAAATTAAATCTTTGGAAACAGCATAACTAGATTCCTTTTTTGGTCACACCGTATGATTCAAATCTACGATGACTCTATTAGCTCGATATGCCCTGCTGTCGTGCCACAGAAACGTCTTTGGCAGTAGAAAAAATTTCGTTCGTCATTGAAGGGACAATAAAAGAGACATTATTGTTTTAACACGATATATTTTTGTTAGTTGTTTTTTTAAAGAGGAAGAGATTATGTTAGCATTTAATTGTGCTTGTTATTTTTAAGGATTGTGAATTGTGTCTTAGTTTATTAAATGAAAGGTGTCGTATTCCCCTTAAATTTCTCTCACACGTCGACAATAAGGATTTCACGCTTTCAATACCGCTCCCACACTTCAATATTATATTAAATGAGGGGAATTTAAATGCACAAGCAAGTTGATATTGACGTAGTTCTTAGTTTGGTCAGGGAGTAAGGAACGTTAGAGGGAGTTTTGATCTAATGCTAAAAAAACCGTCATACAGTGGCAAATGGTAAAGAAAGTGGGGGGTAGGAATTTTTATCTCCGTTCCTCAATTTTTGCTAACGCGCAGGCGCGAGTGACGTCGTTTACTACCGCCAGCAGAGAGAATTTAAAAATTCTCTCTGCAGCCAGCGCCAGCTTCCGCTTCCATCGACTGTTGCCCCACTCACTCTGTTCGACTCGCCGTCGAGATAACCGGGAAGCCCGGAAGGCGAATTTGCGGTATCGTTTGGTAGGCGTTATAAAATATTCAACGTTTTAAAGCTCAAGTTTCGAAATATTTTGAGACATTTACCAAGTCTTCAACTAAATATTATAACATTTTCTTTAAATTTCAACATAAATATAGCTCTGAGAATAAAATTAGACACGAAAACTACACTAAGCCTTGGTTAGATATCATCGGCTGAGGCCGAGCGGCGCATCTCGAGCCGCCGGCGGCCGGGCTTGCCGTAACGGCGAGAACAGAAAAATACCTCGTTAAAAAACAGATGCACGACTGTTTTTAAATTTGACGCATGCGCGCGGACACCGCGTTGAGTCCCCGAGTCAGCGCCAGAGAGAGACGATTTTAGCCACGAATCTAACGAACGTGCCTATTCACTTTAATACTCCCTCTAACGTTCCTTACTCCCTGGTTTGGTCTTTAGGTGGTGTTTGTTAGGCCTAGGATCACAGTAGCTGCGAGTATTTTGCGAGAAATCACCCCTAACCACACCTAGTTAATATGTAAATTATTTACGTGACTTGATCATTAATTTTAGCACTATTAATCTTTCGATCGTTTATAATCAGGGGTTATGCGTGGGTTGCGGGTAGTCATTTTAGCTCTGTTATAGAAAATTGAGGGGCTGTTCACTCAAATGTTCCCCTTTGTTTTGCACTATTACAATAATCATAAAAGTTTTATTTTTTCAAATTAGCGCCATATTCACTAGAAATAAATGGGATAAATTAATCTAGGTTTTCAACAGAGCATCCATCTTGTTTTACTCTTGGTAAGTGAGATAGAGATTCGTCTTCCAAGGTCACATTTTCAAGCATTTAAAGCCCTCAACTCAATATGGTTGCCAAAGAAAGAGAAAATATTTAAGAGGTTTTTCGGGATATTAATTCAAAAGCGGTATTAAATCGACGTATTTTTAATTAGATTTGAAAATAATGAGTTTTTAGCGTGTAATAAAGGTTTATCGTTAATTCATTCTCAAAAGAAGCTCATAAGTTAAAGTCCGGATTTCTCTTTTAACAATTTGAGAATTATTATTTATACCTTCTCAAAAAGACGTCATCATCACCTAGAAAGGTGTGTTATATATTTGTAATCGCTCAAGAGATGTGTCAGTTTCGAAAACAGTGCCCTAACCCCCACACTATGCTTGTATGAGCAGTTCCCAGGAGAGCCCATCCCGAATAACCAACCGCCGCACCACGATTCGAAAGGAACAGCGGCGTTGTTCTAAACTGCTGTTATAGAAATAGCGACTGCTGTTTTGGGAAATAGCAGTTTTTAGCTTGAGTTTTGACTCTTTTGAGCAATTCTTGACCCTACAGTTTACCTTACCTATTAAGTACAACAAGATCAGCATATATATCAAGAAATATAATTTTAATCATAAGTTCATAAGATATGTGAAATAAGTTTGTCACTGCAATTTGTGAGCTTGACATGAAGTGACGTAGGTGAAACGTCAATGATTCTCCTAAAGCGACGCCTGGTGAGGCGCTGTCAAAGGCTTACTTTTTTTCTTACAACACTATGAATTAATCAATCAGAGGTAAGCTACTTAATATATGCAGGGATAGATTTATTTTTTTAAGACGGTATGGACAACGTTTGACCTTTACTTCAGTCCGACTCAGAGTCATAGCCAAGTATAGAGCCCCTTCCTTCAACACCTAACCAAAAAATTAAATTATCTTATTGGCTCACTAAAACTACGTATTGGTGACGTTGCTGACAAGGAGGGCCAAAAATACGTAATTCCTGTTTACCTCTGTCGCTATGACTACGATTCCTCTTACGTTGTACAGATAAGCGTCTTCACAGGGGTCAAAATGGAGCCGTCTAAATTCGAGGGTCCGGTAATTATTCGGGAATTGTTTTTAAAAGCAATTATGAAGGCAGTTAGTGAATTTGGTGCCGGTGTTTTGGATTTGGAGTACATCTGTAAGGGTGAAAAGTGTTCGCTAATTCTTTCTTAAGCTAATCATGTCTACTATCCTCATGATTTTGTAAACGAATTTGATGAAGTTAACCAAGGCTTAGTGAATGGCCAGGAGTTTTGTTAGCTTAGTGTTTGGTTAAAACCTGTTCGTGTTGTAATATCTATGAAGACTTTTACTCAATTCTAACTCACTTTTAATTTTCTTTTGTCTTCCCCGTTTTTGTCAGTGGCAAGCCCTATGTCTTGTGTAACTTCCATTTTTAAACAATGTTCTTTCAAAAATTACAATCCGAGCCCATTCCAACTTGGCAGACGACGGGGCAGACGAAGTTTATTTGACCCAGAAATACATACAACGCCATAACGAAAATAAGACCCGCCTCTTCTTTCATATCCCTCCGTCACGGGTAAGGGGGTCGTGGACTTGGACGCGCCCCCAAGAAACCATTTTACCCATTCCGTCTTAAAAAAATAAATCTATCCCTGATATATGCATATTCAACCGTGTTTAAAAAATCAAAATGAATACGAAAAATATGACTAGAAAGTGAAAAAGCGAAACGTTATTTAAGGACTTTGTTTTTTATGTCTCTGCTATAATTTACATCCATCTATAGATGGTTTTCTTCGTGAATTAGCAGTACTTAAATTAATAGCGACGTGGTTTAAAAATTATCTCAAATCTAAAGAAAACCTTTCTTTTTTGAGAGTTTAATCTCTTCTGATTCCAAAAATATGATTGATAAATATTTAAATATGAGAGAAAACACAGACAAAACACCTGGGAAACTTGAAATTTGGGGGCAAAAGCAAAGAAGATTTTTGGCGGATTTTTCTCCTTGATACGTCACTCACTGCATCTCGCGGAAAAGCCAAGCGCGAGCGCCCGAGTCTATTAATGCCGGGCGAATTTGAATAAAATGGGCTTATAGCGGTGACACTAAGAGGCGTCACGTGAGCGGCATCTAGAGAGAAAATTTCTCCTTACTACGTCATCAAACGAAACAAAAATTTAACTAGGCCTTTTCCAAACACTATACTTTGATTGCAATTTTATCAATTGCTACGAAACCAAATATAGAAGTAAGCACCATAATAATCTAGATTTTTCAAGGTTTTTTTGGCATTTTAAGTTTGTGGATGATGAAAATTATGTCACTAACACAACACTTTAAAATCAAAATCTTTAAGGTAAGTGACAAATAATTCTATTGGAAATGAGACACTTGAAACGTGCAGAAATCAAAGTATGAAAATAGTCTGATATTTTGATAGAATCTAGCGCCTATAGGACATCATAGGAACAGTTATAGTTGTGATTAGATACAGCAAACGACTTTAATACCAATATTAAACGAACTTAAAATGCAATATAGCTTTCTTCAATTACGTCGATGAAAAATCATAAGATCATTTTCATAAGTTTGTCACTAGTTACTGAGAGCTTGTCATGAAGCGACGTAGGCGAAGCGTCATAGATTCCGGGTAATGCGATGCCTGGTGAGGCGCTGTCAAAGGTTTAGTACAGACTAAATAGGACTAGATAGACTGCAAAATTAACCGAGTGTATTCAATTCTCGCTTGTCGTTCTCGAACTAGCTTGAGCTGTAAGTCTCTAGCATTACCAAGCATAGGTAGTGTCATACTCATGGAACATATCTTATAAACTTACGTTTTAACTCATATGCCCCCTTATATATCAATCATTAAAATTCGATTCGAAACATTTTCATCTAAACGAATATTTTTTTTATTCAAAACGGGTTTTGTATCGCAGTTCTTAAAAATCTGGTTTAAACACAGTTCTTGGTGAAACAAGGACACTTTTTTAAGTCCAAAAACGGCCAAAAATTAGAAATCAATTCATGTATTCCAATTTGAAATTAAGATTAATCTACAGAGAAATTTGGTTTTAACATTCTTTAAGATTCGAAATCTTTCTAAAAAACAAAAAAAACTGGTATAAATGCGGAATTTAGGAAAAAACCACTAAAATCATTAAAAAAAAAATTCCCGTTAAATTTAAATAATATAAGTATAACACGGGTTGGTTATTTAGTTATTTAAAAGGCCTGTGATGCACGTAAAAAGGCATTGTTCGCGATTCCATGGATAATTCAATAGCGAAGGGGACTGGTTAAAGTGACAGTTTTCATAGTTCATAGGATATTTTAAAAGGGATTATTGTACTTTTCTGTGTGATGTGATGTACCTGTCTACTACAATCAGGGTTGTTTGATTTAAATCAGTTTGATTAAAATCAAGTATTTATTATTTATTCGCAGTTGGCAAATCGGAGCAAAAGTCTTCGCAGAAACAATTTTTGACTTCTACTCCCATCGGCAGTATTAAGAGAAACGTCTATCCTCCCAATGGCAGGGCTTCCACCAATGGTTCACGCAATTGTGGATTATTGTGAATCAATCGCCTTATATACCCGAAACTTCCAAAAATTGTTAAAGAGGCTTAACGCTTCGATTCAAACGTCAACAATAGCTTGTTTAAAATGATTTTAGGAATAACGCTTCTTAATCCGATTTAACTAGAATTAAGGTAAATTAATGACGTTTAAAATAATTAATATCAATTATATTTATATAATTAATTAAGAAAAACCTATTAATTGTGTCGCGACTTGGAGAGGTTTATTTTGGTTTCCCAACTTTTAAGAACATTCACCCGAAAGTGAAAATAAACCCACATCCATTTTAATATTATAAATATGATAGCTCCATCTGTCTGTCTGTCAGTGACGTTTTCACGGTTTAAACGTTCACAATTGTTGGAGCCTTATAAATCTGGCCGAGACCGTCTTGTTTCAAAAAGTTACCGCAAACACTCCCAACTGCCACCAAAAACTATTTTTGAGTAAATGTATGTTATTTTAATCACGCAATTGTTAATAGACATCAATATTAAGTTCGCTCGGAGCCTCCGAAATGAACTAGGCCCATGCGTGTCGCGAAGCTAGAATATTTTTTTAACCAATTTAGTTCGCCGTGTTTTTACGCTTGGGGGCGCTTATATTACCGTAAAATAAATAAAGTTCAACCCCGTGACCCTGTCGACTGCTTAAGTATTTGGGCCAAGGTCGCGGATTGTAAGTATACGTTTTTATTACTCTTACTGAATTATTTTAATTGAAAAAATTTCTTTTGTTGTCATCAATACAATCTAACCGAAAGATCAAATAAAAAGTGAATAGCCCCAAAAACATTTACGTTAATTATAGGATAAAACGTTTCTCTATCATAAAAATTTTATGACTGACCCCTAAAATATCAACGATAATTTATGGAAGACCCCTGTCACAACGGTAATATAAGCGCCATCTCGTACACATATATGGTGAAAATATTTTCCTTAACAAACTGGATAATTCCCCACATAAAATTTGACATGCATGGGCCTAGTTCATTTCGGAGGCTACGGTTCGCTTAATTTTAGCGTATGTTCGACTAGTTAAAAAAACAAGATGACCCAAGGGCTGGGCCATAATAGTAGTCACATCGTTATCTATTTAATTAGCACATAAATAAAATGAAAATAAAAATAAGACCCCAAAGATACAAATTCAGACGTATCCGACCCCACAAATAAAGTGGGTCCCCCATCCGCGACACTTTAGAGATAAACTAAAGGATGAAATTGTTAAGGTTCTGTGGTAGAGCGTCTTACTACTGCTCTAGCAACCCGGATTCGATTCCCGGTTATGACCAGGAGTTTTTTTGAACCGAAATAAAATCTCTAACCGAGCTCAGTTCCACCTATGGGTGAGTTGAGGCACGAAAAACTAAGGAAAACGAAAGCGAAATCTCCAGCTACAACTACTACTACTACTACTACTTCTAAAAACAAAAACGGATTTATGTACTAAGAGTGTCGGATCATGACTTTGGCCTCTAGTACCATCCTATAGGGGAGGATCGCCGACGTGTGTCGTATTCCCTCAAACTTTTCCGCCCAGAATAGCTTTAGCCTTTCCTCGCATACTTTATTGAGAAACTTCGTCTGCTTATATTTTGACTCCACCCACAAATTTTGCATATAGTGACTTCTAGTGGTCGAAAATGTTATCTCTATTTTCGTGGTTAATTATTTTTTTCCAAATTGCGCCAGTGGTAAAAAAGCAAATTGGACAACAATGCGATTTAACTCCCGATTTAGTGGAATTAAGTTTTAAATTTAAGACTATATATAATTGCTGTTTCTTTAAATATTTTCTTTAAGTATATGGTTTTATCTTTCTTTGTACTAAAATTATTTTTGTAGTACATTTAGAAGTTATTATTATAATTTATTGCCTTATGTAGTATCTACATTAAAGCCCAAAATATAAGATAATAAGGCCGATAAATGGCGAGCGCGAGTTTTGAAATTATAAGCCACTCCCATCAAAACATACAAAGTATAGTCGAGGATGGGTAGGGAATTTGCTACGTTCAACGTTCTTCTTACACAAATCTGTTTTTGCTAAAACTACTACTACGGCGCGGGTCAAATTAAGATCCTATCGTTTACTACGATGTGGCTAAAAATGACAAATAACGGGCCTAACAAAACGAGGTAGTTTCGTTGAAACAGCGCAAAAATTAAACATTTTCTATGGATTCTCAGCGTGTTATTGAAAGTCATGTAGGACGTAGATTATCGGTGAAGATACCCAGTCGCCTTGAGACTCATAATTACCATTACTTATCACTACTTACCCCGTCCCGCAAAAAATAACCACACTTTGAGTTACGAGCTAAATTATTAAAAAAAAAATTAGTCACGTCGAAGGTCATCAAGACCCTTGCCTTTAAATTAGACATAGAGCCTATTTGAACGCAAAATCCAAATAGAGTTTCATGTGAACGGCTTACGTCTCTTCTCCTCTACCATTCAAATTTGAAAGTAGTCTAACAATATTGTGCTGGATTATGTTAAGTCTTTCTTTAAAACTTCTTGTTCTTAATGCGTTGATAGTTTGGCAGCAAGTAAACGCGCATTATTTAAGCAATTTGCCTCTTAGTATATATGACAATAAAATACTTCTACAAAATTGGAATGCCCTTGAAGATGACTTTAAAGATTATGGAACCAACTTGGCTAATGATTTCCAATCAACCGTTGACGCTCTAAAATCCAACAACGTTACCGTTTCAAATCTTTGTACTGTGGCGTTATCAGAAATGGTTACCGCATTGAGGCAATACAAATTATGGGCCTATGAAAGTAAGTATTAGACTTATATTGAAACTGTGCTTAATTATTAAAAGCCTATCTTAAATAAACTAAGTTTCAAATTTTATATATAAAAACAAAAACTCAGATTCAAATTTTATAATTCCTTCTAATTGTTAGGATTCATATTATTATAAGGATTGGATGGTTTTTTGATTGAATGTAACTTTTTGTATTGTTTGTGGCTTATAAAAAATTCGACTGAACTTAAATCCGGCTCTTTAATGTCTGGTTAAAATTTTAAAGATATCCATCCAATAGTTTATGTTATAAACAAGATGGTCTAGCCCAAATTAAGCCACATCGTTTACGTACTCTCGCTATCCCTACTACTATCAGGGGTAAATAACGAAAGGAGTTAGAGACGCTAGCTTCCGTAGTGTAGAATACAGTGGGACTTTCAAACGTAGACACAGAAAAGAGAAAACGCCTCGGTCACGCCGTCTATAATTCAAAATAAGTATGATATTTTCCAACCAATAGCGTGGCAGCAAAGTTTCGAAAGTCATGCTGGGATATCGATTTTCTACTGTCTGCTAGTGTTCGTCTGCTAATGTTTGTCTGCTAGTGTTCGTCTGCTAATGTTTGTCTGCTAGTGTTCGTCTGCTTACGACTGAGTGATAATTAGGCTTAGAGTAAAGTTTATTCATTAAGGTGCACTTGAATTAGAAACATGCAACTTTAAAGTTGGTAAATTCCTTATTCGATAATGAAATGGAATTAAATGTCGTTTTTGCATCCTTCAATACAGTTTTAGTTGTTTTAATTTCTTTAGTAACAGATACAGTCGTAGATCCTGATCCCACAGTTCCCACTGGCACTGACTCGGAAAAATCACTAAGCCTTGGCTCACTGGGCCAACTCTGTAACCGCGCACTTACGGCAAGACAAGTTTGAACACATTGTGAGGATTTCCCCGGCTTCAAATTGCAAATTGTTGACTAATTTTTCTTCTTTAAATCGCTGTTTTCTCGCGATTGAATATACTAATTATATTGGGTTGATTTATGAGACGACTTCACAACATCGACACCCGCCATTTTACTTTACCCAGAATACCTTGCGGTGCGAGATTTTAAGGCAAAACTTTTAAGGTTCTGGTCTTATTTACAATACTGTTCCAAAGATGGCACTACGTTAGTTACAAATTCTATGACGTTTCAAGGTCCCACTGTATTCTACACTACGGAAGCTAGCGTCTCTAACTCCTTTCGTTATTTACCCCTGCTACTATAAATATACCTCTAGTGAAATATCCTCTAATATACCCGTCAGGGGAATTAATTCTTCAATGGCTGCTTGGCAACGTGAATCACACAACGCCAGTTACTAATTTAATTACTACTACTACAACCACTACTACTCGGGTAAAACTATTAGCCCCATCGATACCTTGTAGCTAAGAAGAAACCAATAGACCTATGGGCAAAATTGCCAAATTAAGAGCGATTTTATAGAATCCTCGCCCGCTCTCGGAGCTCACTCAGCACAGCTACTTTCGTTCTCTCTCCTACTATCCCTGCAACCCTCTTTCAACAAGCGACTATAGAGGAGGCAGTATAGTATCAGGTTGGCCTGCCGTAGGTGCAAGGTTCGATTCCTGGTTGGGGGGGGGGGTAAAAATAAATATTGTAAATTTAAAAATCGTTGACAATAAAATTATGGAGCCAGCGCCACCTAGAAGTGGTTTTACGAAGTACTATTTAAAAATAGCGAACGAAACACCTTCTTCATCATCATCTTCTTCTTCTTCTACACACCAGGTCTAACTAATAGCCCATCGTATATACGATGTGGCTAAAAATGAAGTTGATAATGGTGGTTTTAGAATCCATAAAATCAAGAGAAAATAGAAGAGAGTATAACACTTGGGTCAAAATTTAACTTTAGCCTTCTTTCTACCTCGTTTTAGGGTCGTTCTGTTTTTACCCCCCAATCAGGAGGCTAGAGGTTTGATATTGGAAGCAATTCTCTAACTTTTTAAACGACTTATCGCTAGTGATAACTATTGTCTACAGGGTTGGTGTCAAGCTCGTGCGTTCTATGAGAGCGCGATATCTAAATAGGTGTCATCCAACCTTGAACGAAAAACGGCGGATGTCTCGCGACTACCCTCGTACTAATAAAAAACAAGGTGGTCAAATTAAAATTTTATCGTTTTTAATTTTCACTAGAGTGATAACTTATCGAAAGGGTTAAACTGGTCGATAAGTTATCGCTAGCTTTATAACTAAAGACGTCAAAATTTTAATTTCACCACCTTGTTTTTATTAGCACGAGGGGAATTCACGAGACATCCGCCGCTTTTCGTTCAAGGTTTGACGACACCTAAGAATTATCTCCTATTTAGATATCGCGCACTCTCGGGTACGCGCGAGGTTGACACCAACCCTTTAGACGATAGCAGAAGAAAATAGGGGAAGTGGGTAGCCGTAGCCTTGAGCCATACAAGTCGTCCAGTGATTCTCTCTTACAATGGTCGATTCCCCTACCACCCTTAAAATTTGAATCTGGCCAATCGGCGCGAAGCATAAAATAGTACCAGATTTCATTGCGAATGCCACCATGTAGCGAACTGTGGAACTAACTTGTGTAGTCTGCTTATATTTCTGCTGTGCTTCAGTTTGAGTTAGGGTTACGTCAGGCAACGGGTTAATACGGATATTGGTTTAATTAAGGACGAAAATTCGGTTATTTAATAAAATGAATGTCGTTAAGAGTACGCAGTGTGATTTAACGTACAAGGAAACTACCCATAAGAAAACTCAGGCTGTGTTGAAAGGAAAAGTAAGATCTACCCAAACCAATCCCAATATTAAAAATCAAACTACAACAACTTGGATACAACTTTATTACTTTTAACTCTTCCCTATCACAGTTTAAAACTTCGGACAAGTTAATTTTTTCCCTGGAACTTAGAAATACCATTGTATTTGAAAATAAAGACATATTTTAAAATAAGTTATGAATTTAGTACTTACCACTCGATTCCAGCCTCTGCCATTCTGCCCGAGTGCCTCACTGCCTCTAGCAGACGCCTCTAGTCAGTTGGAAGGCGTAGGACCGTACTGTCCACAGATTCACGTCACTTGTGTGTTAATGCGCGTAAAAATCCTATCTCTCTTCACCCCCACGGGGAGGGAAATGGCGCGAAAAATCCGTAAACGGGACGCCTCGCGAAGTTGCCCAAGCTACCCACTTCCCCTATTTTCTTCTGACGATAGTTATCACTTGCGATAACTCGGTTAAAAAGTTAGAGAATTGCCCCCATTTGGTTATTAGAAAGTAGCACAGCTCAAGGGATCTATTTTTCTCTCTCTAAAAGCTGTAAGAAGGCTATCCTGGGAGGGGGGTCAAGACGCTAGAGCGGTAGAAATCTAACCCCTCAAAACGAGGTGTTGCGAGCGGAGGCAGAAGTAGTATACTCACTTCTATTTTCTCTTGATAAAATTGATCCGACCTTTAGGTGCAAAAAACAAATTTTTCCCAAAGAGATAACGTGGAAATGTTTTTAAAGTGAACGAAACTAAGGAATGTTTTGTGAACGATCTTAAATGAAAGGTACCACTTCAGGGTAGTGCCTTTTCATGGTTTCATTAAGAACAATTAAGTTTAAGTATTCCATTTTAAAATTTTAAATACTATACACTGACTAACGATCTTTACTGTTGGAAGAAAATATCTTAGACCAATTGGTATCAATTCATATACAGTCAGTCATATATAATCATTTATCGAAAATAAATGCTTTGAAAATCTTTCTTTTTAGTGCTGGACGCAACGGGAAAGCTTCCATCTGGCATTCTTTCGTTTTCAACAAGCGAATTAGGATCTTACGAGCAATGCCTTCGCATTTCCGCACCTATGAGATCAGTCACTGAGAACCCCATCGAAGGGCAATATTGTCTACTGAAATTCATCCTGCCTCTTCCAGAAAAAACTGAGAAATCTCTTCCGCTTGGAAACATTTTTCCTTTCACAAACCACACTTTTAAGACTCAGGTAAGTTTACAAATTAGTTGCTTTTGTTTCAACGCAAGACAGTTATATTGAAGAAATCCGAACTTAAAGTCTGTTTAATAAAAAAAAGTAAAATTATAAAAGAAAGACTGGTTTGTTAAGGTATTTGAGCATTGGAAACAGTTCATCCGATTTCTGTACAGTACAGCACCAACGCTTGGAGTATGCCTTCCATCAGCATGCACCAAAGAAGATACAACTTCCATCTCTAAATTTTGTAAGTGGTGCATAAATTGTTGCGTTATTTTTAGAAGAAGAAAAATTGTCAATTACTGTTTCCTTCTATAATAGAATACTAACTATATATTTTGAAAAAGGGCATATGTGTTATTTAACTTATAGACCTTTTTCGTGGATAAAATAGAATCTGGTCTTCTCATGACTGAACATGCGTAGCTCCCTTTCAAAAAGATCTATTGATGAAAAAGAAAAGAAAATGACCTCATTTAATTTTTGGTCTTACTATTTTACAGTTTTAAAGAATATGCCCATTAATCCGGTCGTCGCAAGGTGCGAAACTAAAAAATCTGAAATGAAAACATTAGATAAAGTTCAACTAATGATCTTGTGAGTACAAAATTTTATAGCATTAAAGTATCAACACTCAAATATTCACTTTAAATTTAGGTCGATGTTGGGTTTGTTTGCGCTTCTTGTACTTATCTCTACAGTTTACACTTCTATAAGAAAACCAGTGAAAGGTGCATCGAATAACACAATGACTCTGCCTCTCTGGTAACTTGCCTTGAACTGAAATGAGAAGGAAGTCAACTTCAAAATAATATCTGCATTTATACAACAAGTTGCTTAGATATGTTCCTTTCGTTTGACACTACTTATGCTAGAGACTTACTGAGAGCTAGTTCGAGAACGACAAAAAGACAATTGATTACACTCGGTTTTGCAGCTCATCTTCCTTTTTAGTCTTTACTAAGCCTTTGACAGCGCTTAACACCAGGCTTCGCATTACGAGAATCTATGACGTTTCACCAACGCCAATTCTTGACAAACTCTCAGTAACCAGTGACAAATTTATGGAACATATCTTATGAACTTATGTTTATGCAGAATTACTCATTTTACGAATATACTTATGACAGGTTCAATGTTTTGCCTGGAAATGATTGAATCGTTCTGCTTATTTAATAATAGTCGAAATGTTTTCGACTTGAGCAGTTCTACCAACGAAAATCTAAGTTTCCTTCATGGAATCAAAGTCATTTCAGTCATTTGGGTCATTGTAGGTCACGTTGTAGGTCATTTCAATATCGACGTACTACGTTAAGTGGTTTCCTATATTCCACTTTCATAAAGTGCATTTTGGTGAACGTTATTTATCTTCAATTTTATTTAGGCGACTTTTATATAAGTGAAGGTGCAACAAGATCCTTTCTTTTCCAAGCAATTATTAGTGGGTTTTTATCGGTGGATTCATTTTTCTTTGTCAGGTTGAGTTGAATTCATTCAAAACCAGAAATTATTTTCGATTTCATATTCTGAAGTTACCTTAATCTGAAATTGATTATAATTTTTAAAGCTTTTGCCCGAGGGGTCGGACGTTCGGTATTTTAGTGTACGGGATTTTGAGATTTCAAGATTTTGACCAAGATTTTAAGATTTTCCCCAGATTTTGAGATTCTGACTGAGATTTTAGAAATCTTGAAATCTAGTCCAAGATTTTTAGATTTCGAGATTTTCAATGAGATTTTCGATTTTGAAGGAGATTTTCAGATTTCTAGGAGATTTTCGGATTTTTGATGAAATTTTGGGTATTTGCAGGGGATATCAAGATTTACTAATAACTTCTGGTGTCCAAAGGATATTTCGTTATTTTGAAATATAGGTTTAGGTTTTAGACTATAAATTTGTTTTAATTTACCGTAATGAATACCGGAGAAAAATCGACAAAAATAGTCTAATTTGTAATACAGTACTCTTATATAGTGCAGGCGCCAAAAATCGAGATGGAAGGCAGAGTTTTACCCCCGTGTCTTCCCATCTTCAATAAATGCAAAACGTGTATTGTAAGTGTGTGCATTTTCAGATTTTCATATTTTAGGGTGAGATTTCGAGATTTTACGTTAAGATTTCGTTCTTTCTAGATTTTAATTTGGGATTTCGGGATTTTAGGTGAAAATTTGAGGATTTTCAGATTTTAAGGTAGGGATTTCGGGATTTTTAGATTTTGAGGTAGGGATTTTGGGATTTTCAGATTTTGACGTGAGATTTTGGGATTTTGAGATTTTAAGGGATTTAGGGATTTCAAGATTTTCGAGAGAGATTTTAATAGATTTCAAACGAACTGTACGGGATTTTGACAAACGTCCGACCCCTTGCTTTTGTCTTTTGTTATTTACGGAAATTTCTCCTTTCAGTGGGCTTCTTTTAACTGTTTTGTCCGTTGAAAGACACAAACTAAAGAAGTTCAACCCAATTTTTCTAATCCTTATGCGAATAGCTAGGTAATTATCTTGATAACGAACACGTTCTACTGTAAGAAATTACTTTCCATAAATTAATGAGTATTTTCTTTAGGTGTAATCAAGATGTGATTTAGTTTATTAGGGAGAAGGTATAAGATGCCTAAGTACTCGCGCGCCGTAGTCCCAGTCCCCCTTTCAAAATACAAGGGGGGCCTGGCTATTTCGCCTCTCCTCAGTCGGAAAATACTTAATTTTAGTCATTCGCGTTGCGCTGACGTGAGTTTTCAAGAACCAATGAGATGCTGGTTGTAATTTAGAGGCAGGGATTAACTCCGGACCTACGTTTGGACTGGAGATAAAGCTAGAAATGTGGCGAAATTTATACCTTCTCCCTAATAAACTAGATATCACTTCTTGGTGTAATCATAAGTTTATAAGATATATTTCCGAAGTATGACACTAAATATACATAAATAAATAAATAAAATTAACGACGCGAGAAAAGACTACAGGCGATTTTGCAGGGTTCACGGGTAGTTGAGCGGTTTTCAAAAGAGCGTTTTGGAATAAAGCGGTTCCTAAAACAGCGGTTTGCAAAACCGCGGTTGCTGTTTCCGCGTTTCTCAATACAGCGCTATTTCCCAAAACAGCGGTTGCTGTTTCCGCCCAAACTGTGATTGATAGGGAGGGAAATCTCTATTATATTAAATATATAGAACAAAGAACAATATTATGCAAAAAGGAGTAATGTTATATCGGAAGTAAATATAAAATATAATTTTTTGTAAAAGGCATATTATTTTTGGAAGTCAATGAAGATAAACAACAATATTTTGGAAAAGGCGTACTTTCGTACGCTCAAGATATAAACGCTGTAATCCAAATGCGCTAAAACGAGAAATGGCTATAATGGCAAACGCGTTTATGAAAAAGCCGTTTTGGACAATGCTGTTTTGATAACACGCCCAATCGATAACATACCGTTTTGCAGTCCATCTTCACATTTAGTCTGTACTAAGCCTTTGACAGCTCTTTATGAGAATCTATGACGTTTCAACCAAGTCACTTCATGATAAGCTCTCAGTAACTAGTAACAAACTTATGGAACATATCTTATGAACTTGTTTTGTAACGTAGAGGAATTAGCTTTACTGGTGTTGGCACACATCTACCCATCTAATAGTAAGACTGCTAGATTGAAGGCTAATATGTTATTAGGAATACTTTAAGCCTAGGTAAGCACTCGACGCTTAACTTTGATAAGTCATTTCTTATTTTGCAGACTTTTGCCTTCAGCTATGATTGTCCTGGGCATTTATCTTCTATTTCCTCTACTGAGTAGAGGTCCATATTGGAACGAGTTCTTCCCCATCTACATTCGTCTCATAAAAGCCAACTGGTGGAGAATTTTAACATTTACCAACAACTTAGTACCGCTGGAAAAAATGGTAACCTTTTAATTCATTACTTTTTATTAGACTAGCATTCTAAGGGAGACATGGATGAAAAATAGAGTCTATTGATTTCTTACTAACGCTCGAGAAATATCGCAATATATTTGCACGCGACTCTTAAAATAAGGCAAGCTAGAAGAGGGTTCTGGAGTGCGCGTAAAGTACTTTTCCAACAGGAACTCGCACGAAAAAGCTTATCTCATTTTTGGGAATTCATGATCTCATATCCCTATTTTCTAACACGTTTTAATCTTGTCAAAGGCATGCAGGGTTCTAATTAAACAAGTTGGGAAAAACCAAAATATTACCTCTCCGAGTCGAGAGGTCTACTACTACAAACTTATTTACCTAGATATGGAATTATTTCTCTTTTTTGAAGTAATTTACGAAATATTGAAGCAGTATTCCAAGCATAGCAAATATACAGTAAAGCAGACTACATTTTACATCCAATAAGGATAAATCTTGGACACATGGAAATCAGTCAATGGGGAAAAGATCAGGAAATGAAGTCTACGCTTCAGCTGTTTACCGTATATTCTGATAGCTACATTCACAACTGGTTAGCAGTGTAAACACTATCGTCTCGTCTCAGCTCAACAATATTCTTAGTTTGCCAACATGAATGTTAACGTTAAATAACACCAAAGCTAAATTGTAGCTAGACGCACTAAAAGTCAATGCGCACCATAAAGAGAATAAAAAGTCAGTAGCTACTACCCGTTTAGCATTAGCCCTTTTACTATTCTAATAGCCACCATGATCTTTTCTTCTATTATAAAACCTTAACCTGATTATTTAATAGTGTATTTAACTTTCTCGTAACCCTAGATGATCGCCGCGTATATCCTAAAACCAAACGATGATAATGGAGTAGAAGCCAATGAGAAAGATTGGTGTCTATGTGGAATAGATAGACGGAAGACCAGTAGATGGTGGTGTTTAGAAGCTAGAATGTACAGACTGGTGTCCAAGTGGAATGGACCAGAAGATGGTGGTGATTAGAAGCCAGTATGTACAGACTGGTGTCCATGTGGGATGGACGAAGATCAAAAGATGGTGGTGATTAGAAGCCAGTAAGTACAGACTGGTGTCCGTGTGGGATGGAGAAAGACCAGAAGATGGTGGTGTGAGAACTCAAGTAGAGGAGCCATTTCCGTGACTGTGAAAGCAGTTCGGAAAGGGCGAACACGTTTGCTCCGATTTGGAAACTGCGAACGCGGTCACGTGGGTGTAACAACAGACAGACACACAGACACACAGACAGAAGGACACACAGACAGACACGATCGTTACAGAACCTCTCCGTGACATACGTCACTCGGAGAGGTAAAAAACCACGGGTTTTGCCCATAATAAAAATAACTCGCCAAAAAACAAACTTGATGAAACCCATCACTTTGGTCTTCAATTTTGATGAATTTGAATGCTAACATAATTTCAGTTTAAAGATAGTTTAAGATATTTTTCAGATATTTGTTGCTTCAACTTCTAAAGTAATATTGAATAATATTATTTTTAGCCACATTGTTGACCCGAGCCGTAGTAGTAGTAGTGGCTTGTCGCTTTCGTTATCCTTAGATTTTAGTTTAAAAGGAACTCGATAGTACCTATCTGTGGGGTCGGATACTTTTGAATTTTTATCTGCGGGGTCGGACACTTCTGACTTTTTTAGGGTCTTTGAATTTTTTTCCTTTTATTCGTGTGCTAATTAAATAGATAACGATGTGGCTGCTATTACGAGCCCTTGGGTCGACTTGTTTAGGAAACATTCTAAGACTTTTTTACTAAGCAGTTAATTTTGAATGACAATTTCTACCGTGTACACAAGTAACACAACTGCTAAAAATAAACAAGTTGGGAAAGCCAAAATATTACCTCTCCGAGTGGAGATGACTATCACTACCCCTTAAACAACCTAAATAAATGCATCTATCGCTTTTTTTAATTCTTTGCAAGTGCAGGAATTGAATTTTAAAATAGTCTATTGTTCAAGCCTTTTCAATATCTCTCAATTGCTGTGGAAACTCTACTCTCTCGCTATGCCTCAACCGCATTCTTAGTCTACCAGTATGATTTGTAACATTTGTCCATATCAAAGCTGAATCATACCTCGCCACACAAAAAGCAAATGTGCCCAAATCATGGAAGCCACAACCCAATCACACATAAGCTAGGCTCCCACTTAACCAAAATAATTATTAAACAGTTAAATACTCACAAAGGTTGGCAAAATCAATCTCCTTCAGTAATACGTAAGGCTTAATTATATTATTTGCCGAACAAAATTAATCGAGCAAATCTAACACTTAACTTCTTCCTTCGAAATTCTATCAAAGAATGATTCAACTGTTTAAAAAAAGGTTTTTTTCGCAAATTGGGCGCTATCATATCAACCGCAATTCCGTCATATTTAAAAAATATACATTGCCAACACTTTTTTAGACACAATAGTGGAAGTTTTAGTCTCATTTAAAACATGTAAAACAATTATCTCATCTACAAATAGCTTACACATGTCTTTTTTTACCAATATCTAGCCGTTTGGATTTTTCTAAAGCAATCTTACCACCAAAATATTTTTTGATATAGAATAAATGTTCTATGTTCTTCATTTTTGAAAATATATTTTTTAGCGTTTGTAATGATTACTCTCTACACCTACACTAATCTAACAAGGAGTATAAATCTACTAGTGGAAGCGGTGTTTTTATTGAAAATATATTTTTTAAGCATTAAATCTAACTGGGAGTAATATGAAAGGAGTAGAAGCTTATCTGTCTTAGGAAATATGAAATTTTATCTTAACAGTTCGTTAAATCATAAGTTTATAACGAAAAAACGCGGAAGGGGAAAACGAGCAGACAACAACGATTTTTGGGGGTAGAAGGTTAAGAGCGCCATCTGTCGTCCGTGCCAAAGTTGAACTTCCACTCGAAAGGCAATGAGAAAGTGGATAAAATAATGCCATCAGCTATTTAACTGCGTCGATATATTTAACGACTTGACCCATGACATGCCCATAACACTGGCTTCTATGAATCCTATTTATTCTTGGATGCTAGGAAACTTGGTAGACGCAACAGTCTGTACCAAGTACCCAAGCATCCTTCAATAAACGCCTGGCAACATTGTGGTACGCATGGTACAACTAAAAAATAGGATGTGTATCTATCTTTCGACTCACTCCAAGCCTTTAAGCCCTCAATACAGAGGATTTGAAACACTATCGTAATTCCTAGTGTCTCGAATCTCTACGTTCCTGTCCATTATGAACAGTGCTGAGAGAATGATACATCAGAAAGAGCCATTCAAATCGAATTGCCGAAAATATTATCCATATTTTCATTTCATATAACTAAGAAAATAAATTATTATGGATACAGAAGGCAATGTAGGAAATATAACGCAATTCACGGGCCTAAATAGATATAGGAGGATATGTAGGAAATATAACGCAATGCACGGGCCTTGATAGATATAGGAGGCAATGATTTATCGACTTCAGTACTTGAGAGGTTTATCTTTAATATTTAAATAAATAAAATTATTTTTAATTATTTTAATCGCCAGTAAATAACTTTAAAAATAGTTACATCGTTTAAAATAAAGTTGTTCCTATTATCTTTCGAAACTTTGCTAATATTGACGTTTAAAGTGAAGGGTACCCCTCTTGCCTGCCTTTTTCAAATTTTGGGGTATATATACCAATTGTTTCCATTATAATAATAGATAAAAACGCATTCGCGTGAACCGATGGTGGAAGCCCTGCCATTGGGAGGCTAGACGTTTCTCGTAACCCTAGCCGCTCGCCGCGTATATCTTAAAACCAAATAAAAACGCATTCGCGTGAACCGATGGTGGAAGCCCTGCCATTGGGAGGCTAGACGTTTCTCGTAACCCTAGCCGATCGCCGCGTATATCTTGAAACCAAACGATGACGGAGGAAAAGAAGCCAGAATGTACTGACTGGCGTCCATGTGGAATGGACAAAAGACCTGAAGATGGTGGTGCATTGAAGCTGGTGTCAATGTGGAATTGACGGAGAACAGAAGATGGTGGTGCATAGAAGCTGGTGTCAATGTGGAATTGACGAAGAACAGAAGATGGTGGTGCATAGAAGCTGGTGTCAAGGTGAAATTGACGAAGAACAGAAGATGGTTGTGCTTGGAAGCTAGCAAGTACAGACTAGTGTCCATGTGGAGTGGACGAAAACCAAAGCTGGTGGTGTTGGAACTCAAGTAGAATAGCTAGAGGAGACAAACCCAAATTTCCGTGAACTGTCAATGCAGTCCGGAAATTGGGAACACGTTTGCTCCGATACGCAAACTGCGAACGCGGTCACGTGGGGCGTGACAGACACACAGACACACAGACACACAGACACACACACACGCACGTCCGGTGTAATACCTCTCCGTGACATACGTCACTCGGAGAGGTAAAAACCAGGAAAACCTAATAAAACCCGGTGGGCTGGTTTTTTAAATAAAACCATAGTTTTTTTGAACCCTGGTCAAAGGCTGAATAAGAAATTCAGAGGACATATTATTCATCCATAAATACACTGTAAATATACGTGCGATTTAAGGCCATATCGATGAGGTTGAGATGGAAATGAAGACGTTCGTTTCACGATTTTCAGTTTAAAAATTTTGTAAAACAAATATTTTTTTTTTACAAAAGCCAATAGTTCACTACTGGTACATAGCCTGTGACATTCAATTCTTTACAATTGGCGTATTATTCCTTTTGCTATATTTTAAGTATGTACTACGAAAAGCTTCCTATCTGTGATTGGTTCAGTATAGGAAATTGAAAGTCTTTTAATTTCTTTTAGAAAGCCAGTTGCTGCAGTTGCCTTTGGTGTTTTTCTTATCTTTGCTAGTATTTTAACCACCGCTGGCCTGATCTACAAATATGATGCTGAACCATTCACAACAACTACAATCATTGATAGCAAGTACAGTACAGTTACTACGCAAAAGAACTATTATGGTTGATCTATACAGTATAATTAAGATAATTTAATTTCTGCTGAGTTGAGACTAACTACAGTGTTTTTTTTTGGGAAATTTATGTCAGAATTTTATTCGTACAGAAAATTATTATTATTCGCCGTTTTAAATTTTATCCCATTAATCGAGGAATTTTTGAACTATTCAAAAAATATTAGTTTTTACGATAAATCAACTCGTGTGACGAATAGCGATTTACTATTTGAATCGTATTCGAAGCAAATTCAAAATCCACTAGTCGCAAACCCCAAACGAACTCATGTACTAACTTTACCGTGCACTCAGTGAGTAATGACTAAACAGGACAGATATTCTGTTTCCTCGAGATCCACCTAAAATATTTTAAGCTGAGCCCTAAGCACCCAGTCTCCGATTTGTTTTCAGTTGTGTAGAAAGAATCGTCTAGACTTGGCTTAATTCCATAAAACAAGTATAGAAATAAGTTTCGAAAATCATTTATAATATTTTTATCTTTTCTGACGTTTTCGACTTGAATGACACACTTAGTGCTTTGTAATGGTCCCTATTCATCACTGTATCAGATAGAGATTGTGAGCACGTATGAAAAAGAGGCTCTGAGAGACCAAATTCTCAGTCATCCCCCCCCTTTCAAAACCGCTCGGTATCAGAGTTTCTCGCAATCGGCGCAACAGAGAGGGAAAAATATCAGAGACGATTGTTTAGGGAAAGTATTCTTAACGGATCACGTGCCGTCTGGCTCCTCAGCTGTGCGCCGAGGTAGATCCACGTGACAGAGATTCCGGGCTGTGCCGTCAGAGAGAATTTATAATAGGGAGTGAAAGCTCTTGCCCTTAACTGTGCTAAATACAATGTAGCTCAAACAAGTAAGCTGCGACGCTAAAACTGGCCAGGTAAATTTCCGGTCACATGACTCTCCTTTAATTTTAATGTTTGCCCACAATCACTGTTGGTTGTACAATTAGCCAATAAGGGTTCGCAATTTCGAGTACGACTGGCGCCATTTGGAGTTATTTTAAGTCAGACGTTTCCCTTTCCCTAAAAAGTAAAGTCCATCTCGCCTAGACCCTCCCGCAACATTCTAGACCCACCCTAGAGGGAGGGGCCACAAAAAATAGTACCGGAAATAGACCTGGTCAGTTTTGTTGATCACGTAATTTTTGAGCTACATAATATTCCTCAGTTTCACTCCCTATTATAAATTCTCTCTGGTGACGTTATAGTTGACTCTCCTACTCATACGTGCTCACTGATAGAGATCTGCTCGTGCTACTATCGAAGCTCATTCGAAACGTTTTGTTATTAAGGGGGAAGACAACTGAAGCCTAATCAAAATAGCCCGTTTTAGTTCGAGTCCAGTCCCCAAAATAATAGCCCTATACGGATAAAATTTTACTGACTTATAGTTCAAACCCTCCCCTAACGATTAAAATATTTTTCATTATTTTTAACTCAATATTTAAGTCAGAATATTTTTTTCCCGCCGGTGAAGTTTTGGGTGTAGTTATTCGAGTCCAACTCTTACAATTCAGTACCTAATGTTTTGTCCAATATGTCATTCGAAAGACAATTTTGAGCTGTATCGATTAAAATAATTTTCAATTAAATCCGTCCACTAATAAAAGAGCTGCACCAGAAAAACTTCAAATTTAGACAGCTTCAATACTTAATTCCTAGAGGGCACCCTATCTGGGTATAGGCTAAACTCTGAACTTCTCATACTATGTAGAATTTTTCCTTCTATGCTGGTATAAAGACGGACGGAACGAAGGGCAAAGGTAAAACTGGTCGGCTGGCCCCCGCAGCGAGATTTTGAAGTTCTTTTGTTGTACAGAACTACCGAGGGGAGGGATATATACGGGAGACTATGAATGCGATTTAGAAAGGCTTCATTCGCTTCGTCAAAGAATTTTGCTGCTCGTGGATTTCGGGGCTATTCCCGCTTATCACCAACAAAATTCTAGTTTATCCTTCTTGAAATTAGGCCTCACTGACCCTCTCCCGGGTGTTCAAATAAAATTTACTTTACTAAATGATTTTTAATAATTAAAGGGAGTCAGAAATGGTCATGCAACCAGTTTTAATCGATTTAGATTAATTTAATGTAATTTTTATGTTATTTTATTATTCTAAAAATAGATAGCTTCCACTAAAAGGGCTAGAGATATTTCCTCCCCCTCTCTCTTGGTGGTCTTTTTTTTCGATTAACTTGATTTTTTTAGGGGTGATTAAGGAAGACTTAACTCCGTTGCCATATACATTTTAATTTCGAAGTTGGTTAGCGATGTTAAGTCTTAGGAAAAGTTTTGCTAAATAAATTAAAAACTAATCTCGTTGTAACAAAATTGACCACTAGTGGCGGTAGAGAGGGGCGTAGACTGTGTATCCCTCCATCTGGGCTCGCTCTTGTTAGAGGGGATACTGTACGCGCCCAGTAGGGGGATGACACTGAGCTAAGAGAGAAGAGTATGACGTTTGCATACGCAGCACTGCCATTACTGTATTAAAATGATGCAAAGGTTCACTAACCGTAAACTACGTGTACATTAGGAGCAAGACTCACACCTTATCTGACACTCAAATTATCCCTTCTTTCGAATAGCGCTACATTTATTGTGCATTGGGCCTAGTCCAGACCCTCTTAAAAGTCACCATGTTTCAGATGAATACTTCAGTGCCTTCAAAGCTATACTAAATGTACTTTCAATAGGGAAGAGAAGTACAGCTCTAGTTTTATAGGTATTGTAGTTTCAAGAAAAAAAACTTTACAGATATTACAAGCGTTTCTATTGAAAAAGGGGTAACGGTGTCACGCGAGGGGCAAACCACTCGCGTAATGGTGGTCAATGAAAGAAATTGTGCTATCCAAAGATAAAATTCCCGTAACATTCTCAGGTATTCGCGGGTCAGGTGGACGGATTTAATTGAAAATTATTTTAATCGGTACAGCTCAAAATTGTCTTTCGAGTGATATATTGGGCAAAAAATTAGGTATTGAATTGTAAGAGCTGCCCTTGAATAACTACAGTCAAAACTTGACCCGCGGGAAAAAATATTCTGACTTTAATATTGAGTTAAAAATAATAAAAACTATATTAATCGCTAGGAGAGGGTTTAAACTACAAGTGAGTAAAATTTTATCCGTATGGGGCTATTATTTTGAACACTGGACTCGAACTATTTTGGGTTGTCTTCAGTGGTCTTCCCCTAAATGTCCAGGTGAACATCCCCTCTGGTTAAGGTCGCTATCTATCCCTGATCAGTAACGCACGCCCTTTCCCTTTCACCGGTAATCTTAACCGCGCTTGGTAAAAAAAAAAAAAAATTCCCCATTTTCAAAGATGCGAGATGAGGTTCGTCCCAACTAATGTTCAATACATTAAAGCCCTCATGACAGTTATTTCTATCGGCGTTAGTATAGCGTTAAATAATAATAAATAGTTAACTGAATTCCGGTACAGGGATGGTTTATAGAAGGAAAACTTCTAAATATCCACTATAATACCTACTACACGGGGGATAGAATTGTGTTATTCCCCGCAGATCTGAGCGCCATCGTTTGAAAAAGATTCGAACTTTAGGTCAGTGGTCCTCCCCCTTAAGGGCCTTCATACGAAACCTCTTCATTCACTTTTACCCATCTACTCATTTGGGTCCTTTCGTTGTTGGCTTGCTAACTGGGCACTTTATTATCAGAAATCCTGACTTCAAAATATCGAAAGTAAATATAAAATTAAATATTTTGTAGCCGAGGTGGTTATTTAACATAAGTTTGCAACTTCGCTTTTTTGCTGATTTTCGCGTCATGTAGAACTAAACTCAAACATTAAGAAAAAATGTTTTACAGGTTAAGATGGCATTTGCTTGGAGCATATCCGGTTTTAGTAGTTTTGCTACTGTGTTTGGAATATATTGGTGGAGTAACGGTGCATCTATTACGATGACGGCAAACTTACTTTACGGCTCTATTCACAGAACAGTTTGGGCACTCTGTTTAGCTTGGTTAAGTTACATGTGTGCAACTGGTAAAGGAGGTAAATATTAATGTTGCATTTTATACTAACATAAGTTTATAAGATATGTTCCATAAGTATGTCACTACTTATACTTCGAAATGTTAAGACGCGAGAATTGAATACACTCGGTTTAGCAGTCCATCTTCCTATTTAGTCTGTCCAAGCCTTTAGGCGTAGCTTTACGAGAATCTATGACGTTTCACCAATGTCATTTCATGATAAGCTATGATTAGCCAATGACAAACTTATGGAACATATCTTACGAACTTATGATACTAAATGTGATAAGAGTTGATAAATATGAAGCTCTATAACCCGGTGTGTGGTGACCTGCATGATTGACCAGTAACACCAGACGTAATGTAGGACATAATCCTCCATTGCGACCAGTGAGGGAAGGCTTTCAATACATGTATATGTATATGTATAGGTGTATATGTATATGTATAGGTGTATATGTAAATGTATAGGTGTATATGTATATATATAGGTATACATATATTTTTGTTATGTACAGGTATACATATATATGTTATGTACAGGTATACATATATATGTTATGTATAGGTATATACATATATATGTTATGTATAGGTATATACATATATAAGTTATGTATAGGTATATACATATATGTTATGTATATATACATATATATGTTATGTATATATACATATATATGTTATGTATAGGTATACATATATATGTTAGGTATAGATATACATATATATGTTAGGTATAGAAAACTGATTCATAAGTCGTAAAACTGGTGGGTCAGGGTACTCAGGGACAATATATACTCATACGGGACTATCAAAAAATGCGAAATTCTACATTTCCGGGACGAGTTTAAAAATGATTCTACACTTCTATAAACTATTATAAGGTACGATTCACATCTCCTTTTAGAACCCCAGCTTTATGCTGAACATTGAAACGGCCCTCGTGGCACGATTTTTGAACTATATCAAAGCTGTCACTTTTACCAGTCCCCTTTACGATTACAATATCCATGGAATTGCGTGTACTGCTTTTGTACGTGCATCACACTAAATAACTAGGTAACTAACTGGGTATCAGCGTATTACTCCGTTGGTTATTACATAACGACACGGAGTAAAAACTGGCTTTATGGCCTTTGGGGCTCAAGTTTCCGCCATCTTATAAAATGGCGGGTTGAAAATTGTCCCGACCCGCAAGGACAATTATTATCCTTATATTTCACAAGGTTTATACTTATAGATATTTATAACTGCAAAGACGATCGCTTTTGCAGGTTTTATCAACGCCATTCTTGGATCGAAACTATTTCTTCCTTTGAGTAGATTAACCTATCTGACATATCTTGTCCATTATTTCGTGTTAACATATTTTTGGTCGATTCCACACGGTGTATTCGATACCAGTTACACTCTAATGGTAAACATATGGAGCTTAAAAGGTACTGTCGTACTAGTTTTATTAACAAATTTAAAACTTTTTTAGACATGGCTCGTCATTGGCGTTACAGCAACATCTTTTGGATTGGCATTTTGTAGTTACCTCTTATTTGATGGACCAATTGGAAAACTTCAAAGGATGTTTCTTAAAAATAAACTATAAAATGTAGAAGATAGTTTTATCTGTATCTTTCGCGTTCGTTAACAAAATGGTGAGAACTGTCATTGAATACAAGTTGGTAAACCAAAATAGACCTCTCCGAGTCGAGAAGCAATTAAGAGATTTTTCTTAAATAATTAAATAAATATAATTGATATTAATTATTTTAATCGTCATTAATTTACCTTAATTCTAGTTAAATCGTTTTAAGGAACTTTATTCCTAAAATAATTTTAAACACAGTTATTGTTGACGTTTGAATTCAAGCGTATGCCTCTTTAACAGTTTTTGGAAATTTAGAAATTATAAAGCGATTGATTCACAATAAATGATAAGAAAAACCGCAATTGCGTGAACCTTTGGTGAAGCCCTGCCATTGTGAGGCTAGACGTTTCTCGTAACCGTAGCCTATTGCCTCGTACTTCTTAATCCTAACGATGGGAGTGGAAGCCAAAAATTGCTTTCCGCGAACACGTTTGCTCCGATTTGGTAACTGCAAATGCGATGACAGACACACAGACATATCCAGTGTAATACGTCTCCGTCACGTCACCGTCACTCGTAGAGGTAAAAATATCAGAGCTTTAGAAAAAAAATTTTTTGCTTGGCGTTGTTATGTAAGCAGAACTAGCTTTCCGATGGTGTTATTCGCTGTCTGTCGGGATATGTGTGTGTGTGCCCGTGGGTACAGTACACGAAGAACAAGTTGGGAAACAAAAATATACCTCTCCGAGTCGAGACGAGGGCTATCTACCCACTTAATTACCTGGATATGCAACTATCGCTATTATTGATAATCAACTACAGACCTAAAAATTTTAAATAATTATTCAAGCGTAAGGGTTCCATCGAGAACTCGATTGGCGTGGAAACACTACCCTATCGTTACACCTCAACAATATTCTTAGTTATGAAACATGATTTTTAACGTTCCTCCATAATAAAGATAAATTATCTCTAGCCGTTTGAAAAGATAACATGCAACAAAGAATGGAACCTTGCCCGATCAGACCTACCACCACGGCGATCTAATTGCGGTCATGTCTCTTGATTCTATCTCATATAGGATATACAATAGAAAATTCGACAGTTCATAGTTGGTTGCCACGAGGTTAACTTTGTCCAAATATCACATCCCACCAGCCTAATGGACACACAATAAAGCAGACATTTTCGACCAAAAATTATACTTCTTAAACAAATGTCTTTTTCCCATTGTTCAATAAAATCTTTGGCGGCAGAAAGCTTTTTTATCAGTAGACGGGATTCTCAATAGGCCCTATCCATTACGTGGAAATTATTTGTTACAAATTTATTTGTCAAAACTGATTTCTCTTCTAGCAATGGAAAAGGTTCTTTTTATTTTTTCCGGTTTTACCAGAGGTATTAGCAGGTCTTACTCCGTTGGAGGAAAGACTGGTTAACCATTATTTGCCTTTCATGCAAATCAGACGATAGATTAACGAATAGGTATTTGTGGTAACGTAGTCAGTGTGCTTATTAATGTGGATTCATCAATTTCAAAATTACCAAGAATGGAAATTAATACCCAAACTATTAAATTACATTCAATGAGAAAAGTGAATTTACTGTTATATTTATGAAACGGTAAGATCAAGGCAGATCATAAATGCTGTAACTTATCTTGTTAAAATTCCCTTATATATAAGCGATGAGATAACGCTTTCCAATGAGTTACACGCATTTGCTAAAGATCCTACTCTCGATTTTGTGGTAAACGAATCGGATCGAACATCAGTCGTTCAAGAGATGTGTCACATTATGTAACTTCGAAAACAATGTCAAAAGCCCCACGCTATATATCTTTTCGAAGGACAAGGGTCAAGCTATGATTTTCATCACGCAATCCCGCATTTCAACGTCCTGTGTCACGAGAGTTCCTTGAGAACGAACTCCCTGGTTTTCTCCTTCAAGCTTTGGTCACTTGGTGAAAATAGCCATTGAGTTCTAATATATATATGTTCTGATCTGTATGAAAATAACAGAGGTAAGTTTAGGCAAGTTTTCACGCTTCTAATTTAATTTTTTAAATTGATTATGTTTCTATTAGATAAATATGGATGTGTCAAAAAATTCTTTTAAGAAGGACAAGAAAATAACTTGGTTCATTATTAAATAGAATACAAGTTTGAATTTTTAGGATTAAGATGCGTAAAGTAGCGCTCGTCCGGGTGAAGCGTTTTTAAAATTTCACGCCCAATGAGAACTACTCCCCCAGCGACTAAAATATCGCCGGTTTTTTTCGCCACTCGAAAAATTAATTCGCCGCGACTATTTGCCAAGTGAGAACTAGCCTTAAGAATTACATTTTCAAGGAATAAATGTTTTGTCATTTATAGAAATTCAAAAAAAAGGAAGAAGAAAAAATGATTGATTTATAAATAATTCATATTAAAAAATATATAATTATAACAATTAAATACTAGTCGGTTTTCTTAAAGTACATATGAAATGTCTTTCTTTGATAAGTTTCTGGTACGCATGCGCATCTCTTCTTTAGTCTTACCTATCTTAAAATTGAGTATTATTTGAGACCCTCCTTCATTTTATGGGGCAAAAAATATATTTTAATGGTTAAGTTCCATTACCTTTTTTTGAAATGATACTATCAAATAAAACGACTATTAAAAATCGATTCGAAAAATTTTATCGAAAGGAATATAAAAAGAAAAGGTATTTTTATGCAAAACGAGTTTTGCTTCGAAATTCTTTAAAATCAGCTTTAAAACACAATTTTTGGCGAAACAAGGACACTTTTTCTAACCCTCGAAGGACCAAAAATTTTAAATTAATTCATTGGAATTAATCAATATGATAAATTTGGTTTTAAATGCGTAGTTCAAAAATGATTTATGATTCGAAATTTTTTTTAAAAAAGCGGTGTAAATGCGACAATTTGGAACAAAAAGCTAAGATCGTTAATAAAATTTACCAAAACCTTTCCGTTAAATTTATGTAATTTTTCAAAGTTTCAAAAGTTGATTTTCTAGCCTAAGACTCTTTTAGTCCGTGTGGTCGTTATGTAATAACCAACGGAGTTATACTCTGATACCAGGTTGGTTATTTAGTTATTTAGAAGACTTGTGATGCACCTAAAAAGCAGTGCACGTGATTCCATGGCTAATTCAATAGTAAAGGAGACTGGTAAAAGTGACAGGTATGCTAGTTCAAAAATCGTGGCGCGAGGACGGTTTAAAAGTGGGCCTCTAAAAGAATTTGTGAAACGTATCCTGTAAGAGTTTGTAGAAGTGTGGAATCGTTTTTAAACTCGTATTGGAAATGAAGAGTTTCGCATTGTTTGATAGTGCCGTTTGAGTACATATAGACCCAACCAACAAATCTTTTGAATTTTTCTAACGTCTCAGATCTCGTTCGAGGGTTTTGAGGCGAGAAAGGGATAACCCGATTGGCTTGATTTTGCCATGCGCAGAACCTGTTTTACCCCAAGAGTCAGACTCTAAACCAATCAAAAAAATAAGAGATTTATTTTCGTCGCTCAACGACAGATGGTACTACAGTCAACTTCGTTAGTCACGTGATCCTATCCCTTAGATAGAGACGAGACCGAGCCAACTTGTTTATATGTTGGTTGGGTCTTTTGTCACTGACTTCCACCAGTCTTACAACTTCAGAACCAGTTTTTGTATCTTTCCGTCACTGGGAGGCGATATATCGCGGTGAGGCTGCTTTCGAAATTCCATAAAAAGTCAAAAAAAGCCCACATCCATATTAATCCAAATTCATTCAAATATTATAAATATGATAATAGATCCATCTGTCTGTCTGTGAGTTACGTTTTCACGGCTTAAATGTTCTCGATAGTTGTTGCCTTATATATCTGGCCTAGCCGTCTTGTTTGAAAAAGTTGCCTCAAACACTCCGACAGCTGCCAAAAAGAATTTTTGAGCAAATTTTATTCTAATCACTACATTTTAGTGAAATTTTTCACTATATAAAAAAGGACCTAAAACGGGCCTAACGAAGAGAAACTCGAATCAAAGGGGCACAGAATAAGGCATGGGAGACGTCGGTTGCTAATTCGTCACTGGCATTACCTTTGATTTGTTATAAAATGTCTTGGCTTAGAATTCAACTTTCGATTCTTTGAAAAGTTATATGAAATTAACGGAAAGGTTGCGTTAAGTTTTATTAATGATTTTGATGTTATTATAGCAATATAAATCTATATATATATATAATATATATATATATATATAATTTGTCTGACCATTTAATTCTCCCTTTAATAACCCCAATTATTGGAATTTAAAAGTAGTAAAAATGTCGCTCTTAGTTTCCAATAATTTTTAAATTTATTATAACCTTGCGTGATGCAAAATTTACGATACCTACAGTTTTTAGAAACCAAGTCACGTTTAAAGTTTTTAACCGATTCTGCGTTCAAGGTCTATCTTAAACGTTTGGATATGAAAAAGGGAACATAACCTATGTTTTGCAGCAAATGAAAACACTGTTTATGGTGGACGAATTACAGCTAATTTCAGAACATTTTATAAAATACAGTTCCTTGATGAAGGGACCATTGATTCAGGCTTTCTAACATAAGTCTTTAAATTCTGGTCTCTCTACTGTCGAAACAAAAATTTTTCCAGACTAAATGAAAACAAACCTCAATTAAGAGGTTTTTCTTAAATAAATAAATATAAATTATATTAATAATTTTAATTGTCAGTAATTTACCTTAAATCAAGTTAAGTCATTTTAAGAAACGTTTTTCCTAAAATCATTTGAAACATAGCTATTGTTGAAGTTTGAATTCAAGTGTATGCCTCTTTAAAAATTTTTGGAAATTTATGGTATACAGGGTGTTTCTGAAAAGTCCATCACAAATTAAGGGGCGTGTTTATGGGACCAAACTGAGCGGAAAGTACCAAAGAACATGGGGTGTACAACATTTTGTTACGGAGATATGGCCTTCCAAACATTCGCCCCTAAAACAAGGAAATATCCAAAAATGAGGAGTAACACTTAAGACCGACTAACCAGCTTGTTTAAAATTACTAGACAATTTCAATAGCCTTTAATCGAACAATTGATTTCTACCTTTACTAATCAGAAGCGTATAAATGAGTAGAAGTATGCCTACGGTGGTAATGTAAAATTAATCCCAAGTGACATGATGTTTCAAGATCTTCACAGCACCAAGTAAAATGGTTCTGATTGAAGGGACTTTTATTAGCACAGCGTAAACAACGTTATTTTCAGGAATTAGTCCAAATGTCCACGGGCGGCATTACAAAAACGAGGCAGTCTTTCGAATGATACTTGGACATGTTGGAAGATCCCTGGCTTGTTCCTGTTATCTCAAACCGTAAAAAGCTACGCAAATCTTCATCATCACGGACAACACTCTTGTACGTTAGGTATAACCTTGAGAAAACCTAAAAGGACATCTCGAATGTATTTGAAAAACCCATCTCCAATTAAGGGGCGTGTTGTTTGTTTCCAACAGAGTAAACTCGCCCAGAGAACAATTACAATGCAGAGCCACGTTTCGGCGTTAATGGCCCACAAAGGTGGTCCCAAAAACAAGAACAAACTTTAATTTGTTTCGTTCAGTAAGTGTTTCATGTGTCATAGATAAAACGCCATGATTAATGCACGAAGAAAATGAATTTATTGACAAGTTTTAACATTTAATTGCAACTAGTTACAAAAATTGTTCAAAGTGTTCACCACCCGCGTTAAGGCACACATTAGCACGTCTTACAAATGATTCCCTTACACGTTGAAAAATGCCTGGAGTTTCGCGAATTGTTTGACAGCCGTGAATTATTCGTCGACGTAGCTCTTCAACATCGGGCACTTCAGTCTGATAAACTAAGTCTTTCAGGTGGCCCCAAAGAAAGAAATCACAAGGATTCAGATCGGGTGATCGAGCAGGCCACTCCACAGGTCCACCTCGACCTAACCACCGCAAAGGGAAGGTCGCGTTAAGATAATTTCGGACCGCGATGCTGAAATGTGGTGGTGCACCATCGTGCATGAACCACATTCTGTTTACCAAACCTAAGGGTACGTCTTCGAGTAGTTCCGGTAAATCGTCCCGTAAGAACTGCAAGTAAGCCACACCGTTTAACCTGGGCTCTAGGAAATGTGGCCCAATTAAATTGTCACCCACAATACCACACCACACGTTTAAACTGAATTGTACTTGGTGACTTCTAACGCAAGTTGCGTGGGGGTTTAGCTGGGACCATTGATGTTTATTATGTAAGTTAATAATACCATCCCGTGAAAAGTTAGCTTCGTCAGTAACCAACAAATCCCGTGGGAAATCGATATCGTTTACTTTAGCCAGAAACCACTGACAAAACGCCGTGCGTCGTGGGTAGTCCGCTGGATTCAAACCTTGAACTTTTTGAACATGGAAAGGATGAAACCGGTGGCTTCTGAGGATTTTCCACACGAGCGTGTGGTTTACGCCTAATCGGCGACCAACTTGGCGGGTACTTGATTCAGGCTCGTCCTCGAAAATGGTGAGAACTTCGTCTTCTACGGCCTCTGGGATGGCTCTCGCTCTAGGTTGAGGTCCAGCCGGTTGGATTCGTCCATCTTGCCTCAAACGTCTGTCCACAGCCTCGAACGTCAGTCGATTTGGTAGTCGCCTCTGCGGAAATCTTTCCTGATACAAGCGTACAGCTGCAGCGGCATTCCCCTCGGCTAGTCCATACATTAGGTGCATATCCGCATATTCGGCATTTGTGAAGAAAGGCATTGTAACAGACTTCGTTGAATTATGAGTTTAATAAAACAAACACATGTACGTGAAACCTCTTTTATTCCTTTCTTAAAAAACATAGTGCTCTGTTTTAGTGCTCTGTTATTTAAGAATAGGCGAAGTTCTCACTATTTTCGAGGACGATCCAAAAACAAGCAGCCGCCAATTGGTTTGCTGATTAAGAAAAAACCACACGCAACTTGCGTTAGAATTCACAAAGTACAATTCAGCTTAAACGTGTGGTGTAGTATTGTGGGTGACAATTTAATTGGGCCATATTTCCTAGAGCCCAGGTTAAACGGTGTGGCTTACTTGTAGTTCTTACGGGACGATTTACCAGAACTACTCGAAGACGTACCCTTAGGTTTAATAAACAGAATGTGGTTCATGCACGATGGTGCACCACCACATTTCAGCATCGCGGTCCGAAAACTTGTCAATAACATTTTCTTTGTGCATTAATCATGGCGTTTTATCTATGACACATGAAACACTTACTGAACGAAACAAATTAAAGTTTGTTCTTTTGTTTGGGACCACCTTTGTGGGCCATTAACGCCGAAACGTGGCTCTGCATTGTAATTGTTCTCTGGGCGAGTTTACTCTGTTGGAAACAAACAACACGCCCCTTAATTGGAGATGGGTTTTTCAAATACATTCGAGATGTCCTTTTAGGTTTTCTCAAGGTCATACCTAACGTACAAGAGTGTTGTCCGTGATGATGAAGATTTGCGTAGCTTTTTACGGTTTGAGATAACAGGAACAAGCCAGGGATCTTCCAACATGTCCAAGTATCATTCGAAAGACTGCCTCGTTTTTGTAATGCCGCCCGTGGACATTTGGACTAATTCCTGAAAATAACGTTGTTTACGCTGTGCTAATAAAAGTCCCTTCAATCAGAACCATTTTACTTGGTGCTGGGAAGATCTTGAAACATCATGTCACTTGGGATTAATTTTACATTACCACCGTAGGCATACTTCTACTCATTTATACGCTTCTGATTAGTAAAGGTAGAAATCAAGTGTTCGATTAAAGGCTATTGAAATTGTCTAGTAATTTTAAACAAGCTGGTTAGTCGGTCTTAAGTGTTACTGCTCATTTTTGGATATTTCCTTGTTTTGGGGGCGAATGTTTGGAAGGCCATATCTCCGTAACAAAATGTTGTACACCCCATGTTCTTTGGTACTTTCCGCTCAGTTTGGTCCCATAAACACGCCCCTTAATTTGTGATGGACTTTTCAGAAACACCCTGTATATGGCGATTGATTCACAATAAATGATGAAAAAACCAGCAATTGGTGAAACCCCTGCCAAAGAGAGGCTACACGATGATAATGAAATAGAAGCCATGATTGCTTTCTGTGAACTGCGAACGCGGTCCGGAAACTGCATATACGTTTGCTGCAATTTGCCAACTACGATCGCGGTGACAAACAGACAGAAAGATCCAGTGCAATACCTCTCTGCGACGTCGTTGTCACTCGGAGAGGTAAAAAGATTGAATTTCTATGGTAATACAATTGTAAGTTCTTATCTAGAAGGACTTACAGGCCCCCAGGAATTTGCTTATTAATATAAAATATAATTTGCTTCATTTTGTAATATTGTTTTGCTCTTCATTCGCCGTAATAGTAGAAGCCGTGGATCTGTAATGGTCGCCATTTTGTACTAAATTTTTAACTCCCTCGAATTACGGACGAGGTATATTATTGAAAGTCCTTTTTGAGGTAGATCATCTATGGAGGAACCAAGTTGCCTTGATAATTATTTATACCCTTACTTATTGCTACTTATATCCGCTCCCTCGAAATAAAAACCACTTTGAGTTATGAGCTTCATCACAAAAAGAAAAAGACGTTCAAGGTCTTTCAGACCGACGCCTTTAAAATAGACTTAGAGCCTATTTGAACGCAAAATCAAAATAGAGTTTCATGTGAACGGCTTACGTCTCTTCTCCTCTACCATTCAAATTTGGAAATAGTCTAACCATATTGTGCTGGATTATGTTAAGTCTTTCTTTAAAACTTCTTGTTCTCAATGCGTTGATAGTTTGGCAAGTAAACGCGCATTATTTAAGCGACTTGCCTCTTAGTATATATAACAGTAAAACACTTCTACAAAAATGGAATTCTCTTGAAGATGACTTTAAAGATTATGGTACCAATTTGGCTAATGATTTCCAATCAACCGTTGACGCTCTCAAATCCAACAACGTTACCGTTTCAAATCTTTGTACGGTGGCGTTATCAGAAATGGTTAACGCATTGAGGCAATACAAATTATGGGCCTATGAAAGTAAGTACTAGATTAAATATTGAAACTGCTAAAGTATTAATAGCCTAACTTAAATAAACTACGTTATAAATTTAATGAATAATGAATTTTTAATTCCTTCTAATGGTTAAGATTCATATTATTCTAAGGGAGCAGTATCTCGATATTGATTTAATGTATAAGGATGTTTTTTTTTGATTGGATATAACATTTTTCGTATTGTGTTTATTGCTTTGGAAATTTTCCACTGAACTACAAACCTAGCCCTTAATACGTGGTTAAAACAATGAAATCCTAACATCAATTTATGTTACAAAAATAACCTCGAATACCCATTAAAAGAAGTACAGAAAATCAAAGTGAATAGCCCCTCGATGCCCTAAAAAAATTATAACCCTTAATCCTTACTTCAATAAATTTACTTATAATTGTAATATCCGGGGCCAGAAACTAGTACTTTCATTTAAAATTCTTCTCGATTTGTGGAGAAATACTCGTAACTTGCAATAATAAACTCCATCTTAAGATCATTCTAAATATAACGTCGGTATATACTTCCTTTTGCTTTTTAAAAATTCCCCTAGATTTCTTTGAATATTGAAATAGGGGAGCGAGATTGAAAGCCTGAAACCCTTTTGTCGACGGGTGACCGGAATTTTAAAGGGAGTATTAAACCTTCCATTTTAGTTAAGGTAACACCATAGTCCTTTATCTCGCTTTAAATATATCGAGCAAACGTAAAACACAATTCAAAATGCAATGCTTAACCTTACTAGCACAATTAAATGCAATGCTTAAACTTGCTATTATAATGCCCATCCTTTTAAAATACATGAAAGAAAATATCACCTTACCACAATTCTCTCCCATTCACTCTCCCTTCAATGAGGAACGAAAAATTTCCTACTGCCAAAAGCGGTTCTCCTTCACGCCAATGCCACCGCCAACAACAAATGGTTAGGTCAAACTAAGACCCACATCGTAGACGTTCATCATAAAAATAAAGTTGCTAAGGATGTTTTAAGAATCCATAAAGTTAATGCGACATTTACGTGCAAAAGACTAAATTTTCAAATAGAGATAACATTTAAAACCCAAACTAGGGAATGTTTTGGGAACGACCTCAAATTAAAGTTACCACTTCAGGGTAGATCCTTTCCATAGTTTAATTAAGAACAATTAAGTTAAAGTATTGAGTTTATAAGATACTTTAGGATAAGATATCATAGACCAATAGTACTTTTATCGAAAATAAACGCTTTGAAAATGTTTCCCTTTAGTGTTAGACGCAACGGGAAAGCTTCCATCTGGCATTCTTTCGTTTTCAACAAGTGAATTGGGATCGTACGAGCAATGTCTTCGCATTTCTGCACCAATGAGCTCAATCACTGAGAATTCCATCGAAGGGCAATATTGTCTACTGAAATTCATCTTGCCTCTTCCAGAAAAAACTAAGAAATCTCTTCCGCTTGGAAACATTTTTCCCTTCACAAACCACACTTTTAAGACTCAGGTTAGTTTACAAACTAGTTGCTTTTAGTTTAACACAAGCCAAATATATTGAATAAATCCGATCTTAATGACCGTTAAATAAACAAGTTGGGAAACCAAAATAACCTCTCCGAGTCTAGACGTTTTTCTTAAATATTTGTATATAATTGATATTAATCATTTTTATCGTCAGTAATTTACCTTAATGTTAGTTAAGTCGTTTTAAAAACGTGTTTCCTAAAATCATTTTAAACATAGCTATAGTTGACATTTGAATTCTAGCGTATGCCTCTTTAATAACTTCTGAAAAATTAGGGTGTATAAGGCGATTGATTCACATTAATTGATAAGAAAACTCGCAATTGCGTGAACCTTTGATGGAAGCCCTGCCATTAGGAGGCTAGATATTTCTCGTAACCCTAGCCGATTGTCGCGTACATCTTAACCCAAACGACGATGTAAGTGCGAACGCCTTCCGGATATAGCATATACGTTTGGTCCGATTTGCCAACTGTGAACGCGGTGGCAGACGCACAGATGGTGCAACACTTGGTTTGAACTTACCACGCGGTTAGAACAAGGATAATGTATATGAGGGGAGACTCGGAGTCAGACAAAAGGCACGTAGTTCCCTGTCCCTAAAACGTTAGTGTGCCGTACCATGGTTACCGCTACCTCCTCACGGTAAGAGAGCGTATACGTTTAACCAATGCGTTCTAGCCTCCTTGCTCTAGCCTCTTGAGCTTGTATATAATTTTTGAATATCCCTCGTTTCCAACAATGATCACGTGACGAGCGCCTTTACCAACGGCTTGCGCGTAGTGGTCGGCGTTTGGACAAGATAATCCACAGAATTTTAATTAATCAGTTATCCATGAATAATAATCAGATAATTATTCGTGATTACATTGCATTAATCATAGATTTCCCGTGGATAATTTCAAATTATGGATAAAGATAAAACAAACAGATATTATCCTATCCAAATGCCGACCACTACTTGCGCGTCGGAGTTGCGGTATCTGCCTCGTTTTTTAACTCCCCTTTCCAGAACTAGTCTCCCCTGTTATGCATCCTCCTTGGCGATTAAACAGCTGAATAACTAAAAGTAATGGTTTGTTAAGGTATTTGAGCATTGGAAACAGTTCATGCGATTTCTGTACAGTACAGCACCAACTCTTGGAATATGCCTTCCCTCAGCATGCACCAAAGAAGATACAAGTTCCATCTCTAAATTTTGTAAGTGGTGCATAAATTGTTGCTTTATTTTTAGAACTATTTTCAAGTACTGTTTCCTTCTACAATAGAATACTCGTGACTATGGTTTTTGATATTTAACCAATAGACCTTTTTTCGAGATAAAATAGAATCTGGTGTTCTTTAGGCCATTCAGGCTAATACATTATGCTTGTTTGCAATATCGCGTTACTGCATGCAGATTAGGTTTGCGCTACTTTGCATCCCCACCTCGCGAAGATACAAATTTCTCGCGACTAGGCCAAGAATTTCGAGCCTTTGCGAGAAAAACACCAATCACAGACGAGGGGAATTAATGGTGGGATGTCAATTAGTTTATAGTTTTTGTCACTATTTCACCATGGACAAAGCAATACTGAAGGACCGATGGCAGCCCATAGAGCCCAATGCTAAGCGACTAAACAACCAATGTTAAGTTTACTTCCCCCTTTTCAGGCCCAAAATGCAGGGGCGTTCTGAAAAATGCCGAGTCAAATCACGGAAAAAGCTAGCGCCATCTAGACAAAATAAGACGCGTAAGATGGTTCCCTCTTTAGGACGTTGATTCCCCATATGACCCCCACTATCTGGTTTGCCACTATCTGCCGCTAGAAGACGAATTAACAAGTATATTTCAACTTTCTCCCTCTGCCATCGGTCCTTCAGTATAGCTTTGTCCATGATTTCACAATGGCGGAAGCAGCGTGCAGCTCAGTGACTAAGTCGTGTATCAAAACAGTGGCGCAAATGTTTTTCGTTATCTTTTGCGAAGATGCAAATAGACGAAGACCCGAACACGAAAGTCCAAGCCTAATGTGGACCAACCTTTAAGACGGAATATGCGGTATGTTGATCAAAAAACGTTAGATACAGCTTCAAACCAAAGAACTTGGTAGACTGGTGACGATGAAGCCCCATATAACGTCTTTGGATCCACATACCGGATGTTTTGTAGTAACTCTATACCAAGAAGACTGTAATACGCCTCCCTCTTTTGAAAAGGATCTATTGATAAAAAACCAACCCTTTTAATTTTTGGTTTTACCATATTCCAGTTTTTAAGAACATGCCCATTAATCCACTCGTCGTTAGGTGCGAATCTAACAAGTCTGAAATAAAAACTTTAGATAAAGTTCAACTAGTGGCCCTGTGAGTACAAATGTTTCTAGCAATGAATTATCAGCACTTAAATATTCTCAAACTTTAGATCAATGTTTGGTTTCTTTGCGCTTCTTGTACTCGTCTCTACAGTATATATTTCGATCCGAAAACCGGTAAAAGGTGCATCTTCCTATTAAGTCTGCATTACTAAGCCTTTGACATCGCCTTAAAGGCGTCACTTTACGAGAATCAATGACTTTTCGTCTACGTCACTTCATGACTAGCCCTCATTCATTAACCAGTGACAAACTTATGGAACATATCTTATGAACTTATGTTTCTATGCTCGTTAGCCAAATTGGTTAGAAATACAGAATTACTCATTTTACGAAAATACTTATGACAGGTTCAATGTTTTGCCTGGAAGTGATTGAATCGTTCTGCTTATTTACTAATAGTCGAAATGTTTTCGACTTGAGCAGTACTCCCAACGAAAATCTAAGTTTCCTTCATGGAATCAAAGTCATTTCAATAATTTGGGTCATTGTATGTCACGCTGCAGGTCATTTCAATATAGACGTACTTCGTAAGTTCCCTTTTCCTATGATGCCCATTTCCGCACAATGTTCGAGTATCATAGCCCAATTCCACACAATTTTTATGGCCCATTTTCGCACAGTTTTGAAACCGAAATTATAGTTCACCATTTCAGCAAAGATTTAGGGTTTGGTTTGGGTAGAGTTTGGTTAGGTAAGGCTTTGCTACTATATAGGCTTGCTATTAAACTTGGTATTTGAGCATTGCAATATCACTATCGATAAGGAAAAGTGTATTGATAGACGTAAGCATTAAAACAAGTTGGGAAACCAAATTAAACCTCTCCGCGTCGAGACGCAATTTAGAGTTTTTTTCTTATATAATTAAATAAATATAATTGATATCAGGAACGTATGGAGGGGCTGGAATGGCTAAGGGGGCTCTCGTTGTATCCTTGATGGTGGAAACATAAGGCGAGTCCTTTTTTTTAGAAGTGTAGCTCCTCCCCCTACGTCTGTTTAGCTGTCTACCGAAGGCGAAAAATGTCATGACTCGTTAAAAAAGGCATAGCAGAAGTGACCTTTTAGATTTTGTAAAGTTAAATGCGCTGCATATTCGATTCTCTCAGCCTAGGCAGAGGACCTAGGGTAGAGGGTGGAGAATTATAGCAAACAAGTTTTTTTGGCAGCCAATGAATGAATGAAAATAATTTAAGTGGTAAATACGATTTTTACGTCAGGCTATGACGTCACTAGCGTAAATTAAGCCACGCCAGTTGTTTCCAAGATCATTTCACGCCGATTTGGATTTGACCTTAGCCATTCCAACCCCTCCATACATTCCTGTTGATATTTATTATTTTAATCGTCATTAATTTACCTTAATTTTACTTAAATTGTTTTAAGAAACTTTATTCCTAAAATCATTTCAAACATAGCTATTGTTGACGTTTCAATTCAAGCGTATGCCTCTTTATCAATTTTTTTAAATTTAGGGTATATAATGCGATTGATTTACAATAAATGATAAGAAAGTAGCCAGTGTAATACCTCTCCGTGACTTCATCGTCACTCGGAGAGGTAAAAATTGTGCGGAAAGGGGCTAAAGGTTTGAGAAATATAACTGTGCGGAAACGGGCGACCACCCCCCTTTCACAGGCTAAATACATTTTAGTGAAGATTTTTTATTTTAAATTTCAATTTAGGCGACTTTTACATAAGCGAAGGTGCAACAAGATCCCTTATTTTCCAAGCATTTACTAATGGTTATTTATCAGTGGATTCATTCTTCTTCGCTAGGTTGAGAAGGATTCATTCAATATAATTTTTAAATTATTTTCGGTTTCATATTTTGAAGTTACTTTTATCTGAAATTGATTATAATTTCAAAAGCTTTAGCCTATTTATATTTATGGAAATTTCTCCTTTCAGTGGACTCCTTATAACTGCTTTGTCCGTTGAAAGATACAAACTAAAGAAATTCAATCCAGTATTTCTAATACTTATGCGAATAGCAAGGTAATTATCATCATGACGAATACTTACTACTGTATAAGTAATTACATTGAATATACAGAGTTATTCTGTTAAGTATTCCGTAAATTCAAGGGTGTTTTCTAGTGCACATGGTATGAGCAGTACCAAAGAAGAACAGTTCCCGAAATAGCAAGCGTCATTCCATAAAAACAACGACGATGTTCAAAACTGCTGTTTTAGAAATAGCGACTGCTGTTTTGGGAAATAGCTCTTTTTAGCTTGAGTTTTCATCAATTCTTACCCTACCTTATACCTATTAAATGTTGGGTGAAGTGGAAAGTCAAGTGATTTTTTATTGATTCTCAATTCTCCTAATTATAAGACCATTCTGCATAGTGAAACATCCACGAAATATCTCTGAATGAGTTTACAATTCAAATTAAGATCAAATTTTATCGAAAAATTGAAATAAGGACCTCCGACCAATCGCGTAACGCCCTGCCTTCTTGTTAACAAAATTCTCGTGGCACGCACCATGCCGAATGAAATTTAGCACAAGATTTGATAAACGTTGCTCGTGATGCGACAATCGTGGCGTGAGAGAGCGTGCAACGGAAATTTTGTTAACAGGAAGGCAGGGCGTTACGCGATTGGTCAGAGGTCCTTATTTCAAATTATACATAAAATCTGAACCTAATTTGAATTTTATAATCGTTCGAAGATATTTTCTGGATGTCTGGAAATCTTTTTTGATACAAGTAGCCAAGTTTAACCACGAACTTAATTAAGTTCAAATAACCAAACCTACACCATCATAAACGACAATACAAGATCAATAAGGTTCTTAGATTGAGGGCTAATATGTTATTAGGAATTCTTTCAGCCTAGGTAAGCTGCTTCAGTTTGATCAGTCGTTTATTATTTTGCAGACTTTTGCCTTCAGCCATGATTGTGCTGGGCATTTATCTTCTATTCCCTCTGCTGAGTAGAGGTCCATATTGGAACGAGTTTTATCCCATCTACACCCATTTAATAAGGGCCAACTGGTGGAGACTTTTAACATTTACCAATAACTTAGTACCAGCGGAAAAAATGGTACCCTTTTAATTCATTATATTTGCATTCGACTGGAATCATAAGAGAGACATTGATGAAAAATAGTGTCTAATGATTTCTTACTGACGCTCGAGAAATATGGCAATATATTTGCACGCGGCTCTAAAAAATACAAAAGCCATAAGAGGGTTCATGGAGAACGCGGAAAGTACTATTTACTCCGTGTGGTTATGTAAGAACCAAAGGAGTTATGAGCTGATAACCGGTTATTTAGTTATTTAGTGTAACGCGCAGGAATAGGCATTGCACGCGATTTCATGGACAATTTTAATCGTAAAGTGGATTGGTAAAAGTGACAGTTCAAAAATCGTAAGTTGATGAATTTAGTTTATTGGCAATCGAAATTCTTAAATTAGTTATTGAAGAATTTATTTCTGATTGTGTTGATTTTCAACGATTTACGGAAAGAAAAAAATGTATGCTAAACTAGAAAATGGCACCTTATAGTGTCGTGGTCACTGTATTTCGCCTGTATTGTATTGTTCAAGCATTTCTCAAGATAATGCGGCACTCTTCATAACTTTATATATGCGAGCCACTGTATAGATTTAGATCGTTGTTAGGTTCTGTTAAACCTTAGCACATGGGAAACCACACGGAGTATTTCAAATTGTATATTGCCCTTGTTCAACACATGGATTAACTAACGCTAGGGATAGTTCGTTCCAACCAAAAAGATAAGGCATGCATGTTCCAAACGCCCCCTAGCAGCAGCTACTATCCCTAACAGGAAGTTATAAGAAAATTGGACCAAATATCACGTGGTCTATGACGTCAAAATTGAAATACTGCCTAAATTGGGCAAAAAAGATTTATTTTGCCGAGAGATGGCGCTATATCTACTTCCGTTTTGGTCCAATAAATTGGGGGAATGAAGAGGGGAATCAAGGAATAATTCGGAACATGTAGTTGGCGATAGCATTACATGGGAAACCCAGTTAGTGAACAACCCCTAGCGTTAGTTAATCCATGTTCAACAGGAACTCCCGCCAAAAATCTTGTCTCATTTTTGGGAATTCATATCACATTTTTTGCGCAATTTTTATCGCGTTTCAAATGCGGGAGTAAGAAATTCAGATGACCTGTTATTCATCCATGAATACACCATTCCTGTAATGCCATACGAAAAGGAAACAGTACAGGGGCCGGGCCGCCATATTAGGCTAGTTCCGTGGCGCTATGAAGCACCGTAAGCGGCTGGGTGAGTCAACTAGCCTACTGCCTGTATCGAAGGCGAGCTCCATCTGGCGTTGCCTCTTGGCGCGAGGGAACTCTTCTAATATGGTGGCCCTTCCCCTGTGCGTTGGTTTCGTAGCAAAGCATTTAAAGGAATGGTCTTTAAACTGTAACGATACGTGCGATTTAAGGCCATATCGATGAGGTTGACACGTTCTTTTCACGATTATCAGTATAATAATTTAGTAAAACAAACAATTTTTTACCCAAGCCAATAGTACTGGTACATAGCCTGTGATATTCAATTTTTTTTAGTTGGCGTGGTATTCCTTTTGTTATATTTTAAGTATGTATTATGAAAATCTTCCTATTTGTAATTGGTTCAGTAGGAAATTGAACCTCTTGTAATTTCTTTTAGAAAGCGAGTTGCCGCAGTTGCCTTTGGTGTTTTTCTCATCTTTGCCAGTATTTTAACCACCGCTGGATTGATCTACAAATACGATGTTGAACCATTCACAACAACTACGATCTTTGATATCAAGTATACAGTGCTGTTACTATGCAAAATAACTTTAATGGTTCTTCTATACCTTATAATTAATGGAAAAGAGGAAATAACATAACATTATACCTCGAAAGAATGGCCTTGTTCTAAATATAATAGGAACAATACCAAGACAAATAAATGATCTCTTATTACAAACTAATTAGCATTTAATTAGTCTTAATAATGATAACTACTATGCCGCCATTGCTTTAGCGGCGTCTGCTAAATCTAATCACATCTTTTCAGCCTGTGAGAAATCCACCAATCCACTTATGGGTAAGTGGTTCGATTTAGCGGATGCCACTAAACCAATTGCGGATGGCGCAGTAGTCCTCGTTTCAAAGACTGATTAAATGCTAATTAGTTTGTAATAAGAGATCTCTTTTTCATATTTTTCCATTTACATTCAGAAAAAGGCCGTTCTTTCAAGGTATAATGTAATGTTATCGGAACTTCTACTTTAATTTAACTTAATTTCTATTGAGTGGAGACGTGTGTCCTCCATGTTATTGGGAAATATTTGTCGGAATTTTATTCGCACAAAAAGTTTGATAAAATCGTGGAAATAATATTTCTTGGTGAAACAACCGGCATTAGACGAATCTTAGGGCTGTTGGAATATTCACGAACCTGAATATTATTCGAAAAATATTAGTTTTGAAAATTAATCGACTCGTGCTTCGAATGGTGATTTACTATTCAAAATCCACCAATCGCACACCCCTAACGAACCCCTTGTACTTAACCTTTCCCGTGGATTCAGTTGGTAATGACAAAACTGCAATAAGTTATTTGCGACGTAGGGAACTCAAAGTCATACTCTTATCCCAAAAACCGGACAGATATTCTGTTCCGTCGTCATCCACGTAAACATTTTAAGTCGAACCCTAAACACCCAGTCTCTGATATGTTTTCAGTTGAGTCGAAATCCATCGTTGTCTAAATTCGTTAAAAATAAATATAGAAATGGCTTGCTAAATAAGATTAGAAAATCATTTATAGTACTTTTTTATCTTTTTTGGCGTTATTCAACCCGGGGAGACACAATTAATAATGCTTTGTAAACTTTATCAGTTTAGAGCGAGGAATTCAGCATTTCAAATATGTGATACTATCGAAGCTTATTCGGAACGTTTTGTTATTTAGGTCCTTCAGACGAAACCTCTTCATTCACTTCTACCCATCTTCTCATTTGGGTCCTTTCGCTGTTGGCTTGCTAACTGGGCACTTTATTATCAGAAATCCTGACTTCAAAATATCCAAAGTAAATTTAAATATTTAAATTTTGTAGCCAATTTGGTTTTCTTTTAAAAAAATCGCTCCTTAATTTTTTTTGGCCAATTTTCACGTCATGTATAACTAAACTGAGACATTAAGAAAGTTTATTTTATAGATTAAGATGACAGTTGGTTGGAGTATTGCCGGATTTAGTTGTTTTGCTTCTGTTTTTTGTATCTATTGGTGGAGTAACGGTGCTCCTATTACACTGGTGGCAAACTTACTTTACGGCTCTATTCACAGAACAACTTGGGCACTTGGTTTGAGTTGGTTAAGTTACATGTGTGCAACTGGTAAAGGAGGTAAATATTAATGTTGCATTTTATACTAATAATTATCAGACTATGTCGGAATATAAGGTAAAATCAGGGATTGATTTTATTTTAGAAGTAGGAATGGAGAACGGTTATCCTTTACTTCAGTGCGACTCATATCCCAGTATAGAGCCCCTCCCTCAACACGTAACGAAAAGTTTAAATTATCTTATTGGCTAACTTTAACTAGGTTATGATGACGTTACTGACGGGACGGCGAAAAATACGTAGTTCCATTTTACCTCTGTTGCTATGACCCGTCTCTTTTTTCATACCCCCCGTCCCGGGAAACGGGGTCCGGGACTTTGACGCGCGTCCAGATTACTCTGTTCTCCATTCCTACTTCTAAAATAACATCTATCCCTGTTAAGACATAATACTACGGTCAGAATCCCTCCATCAGAGCCAAATAGGGTAAAAACATCTAATAAACTTATGCTTATGTTACTATCGTTTTTGCAGGTTTTATCAACGCCATTCTTGGATCGAAACTATTTCTTCCTTTGAGTAGATTGACGTATCTGACATATCTTGTCCATTTCGCTGTGGTGATATTTTTTTGGTCGATTCCACACGGTGTAGTCGATACCAGTTACATTCTAATGGTAAACATATGGAGCTTGAAAAGAACCTTAATACGTACTAACTTTATTAACAAATTTAAAACGTTTTTAGACATGGCTTGGCTGGAGTGTTCTCGCTTTGAAAGTTTACCTCTAAGCTTCCGGTGCGCGCGCGCATCTATCTCTGCCCTCTTATTGGTTGAAATACGGTGAACCGGATATTAGGAGGTAAAAATAACAAAAAAATAGAAAGGAAAAGCGAGAACACCCAAAATGCCTTGCCAAAGCCGCAAGCTTCAACTGCCCCTCTTTCTACCCTCTTTGTTTGCACTGAATTATTATTTACTTGTCTTCTACAGTATTCATCCTTTAAAGCCCAAAATATGCGAGAATAAGGCCGATAGTTGGGGAGCTCGAGTTTCTATAATTATAATTAGCCACTCCCATCAAAACTTTCTTAGTAGTCGAGGACGGGTAGGGGAATTTGAACTATGTTCAACGTTCTTATTACATTAATCCGTTTTTGGTAATATTATAATAAGAACGTTCAATTTTAATTCAGGCGCACTTGAAAATGTTATCGTGTCAGAAAGAAAGAATATTGCGTCGTATTGAAACAAGCGCGTCTCGATTTTTTAGAGAATTTCTGCCGAAAACTCGTCAAGAACTCAAACAAACGTAAGAGAATCGAAATAACCATCAGCAAAATTACTGCCATGAAAGGTACATAAATGTCGTTAAATGATAAATTGCGTTTCTCCTCACTGGGTTGCTTCCAAATATTTTTATCATACGCGTGAAATCGGCAGTCCAATAAAACATAATGAAAGGCTTGCGATTCAAACGTATTAATAACCCTGCAAGTAAATACATTAATTACAACATATATCCATTATGTTAAGTTATTTTTCGATAGATGTCACTCAATTCAAGTAAATTTAATTTTCACTAGAAATAAATTCGTTTCAAGTTTTAAAAATGTTCATGAGAAGTAATTAATATTGAGGTTAAAATTTGTTATGAACAGTAAGTAAGAGATAAAGAATAATGTGTGGCTGCTAATGTAAGGTTCAAATATGAATTTATAAAAACATAAACACGTCATTTGCCATGCTGATGTGCTAGTGTATTTATATTAAGAAAACATCAGCTGTTAATTTTATATTTTCATACTCAAGAAATTCTTTAGAAATTTAAATCATAAGTTTTGTAAAATACGTTCCATAAGTATGACACTTCCTATACTTCGTTATGCTTGAAACTAACTGAGATCTAGTTCGAGAATTGACTACACACGGTTTTGCTGTCCATCTTCCTATATAGCTTGTACTATGCCTATGACAACGCCTCACCAGGCGTCGCTTTACGAGAATCTTTTAGCATTTCACTTACTTCATGACAAGCCCTCAGTAATCAGTGACAAACTTATGAAATTAAACTTATGATATTTCTCAGTTATGGAATTGATGAAAGCTACATTGCATTTTAAGTTCGTATTTTATCGATATTAAAATCGTTTCCTGTCACAACTACTATCTGCTCCTATGATGTCGTATAAGGCGTAAGATACTAACAAAATAAAATATCAGACTATTTTCATACATGATTTCTGCACGTTTTTCGAGTCCCATATTCAATTATATTATATACCGAAAAGCTAAACATATGCTACTTACGATAAATATTTTCACTGCAAAACATAATGTAAGTTCATAAGAAATGTTACTGGCCACTGAGAGCTTATCATGAAGTGACGTAGGTGAAACGTCATATATTCTCGTGAAGATGGACTGCAAAACCGAATGTAGTCAATTCTTTCTTGTCGTTCTCGAACTAGCTCGAGCTTTAAGTCTCTAGCACTACGAAGTATAGGACGTATCATATCATAAGAAAATAATATATAGTTCCCTATAAGTATGAAACGTAGTACATTTTCATACTGCAGCGTTTGCTCCCAAATTTGGCGCGCTTACGCTTTTACGCCCCGTGGGAGAAGTTTCGGTACTACGAGTAAAAGGGGGGCGAACCCACCGCCGCCACCTAAGGTGTCCGCGAAAGGCACGATGGGCCGGGGAAATATCCCGCGCCCGTAGAGACACAAGATGCTCCATACCTCATACCAGTGTAGGCGCTAGCCTCGTTTAACAAAATCTCGCGCCATCTATTAATTTATTATGATAATTTTGACAAGTAATTAATCAGTTACAATTATCATAATAATAACTTCTAGACCTTTAACTATTTAATTACAATGTAAAATTTGAAAATTTTCTAAACAGATATTTCATCTTTATAACGCCAAAAACTCTTAATAGGTGGCATTAGAAACTTTTTTAAAAATTTCAATGGAAGAAAATGCTGTTTACATGGCTTAAAGGGAGAGTTTCATACTTACAGGGAGCTATATATTATTTTCTCATGATCTTATTTATGGAACATATCTTATAAACTTATGATAACCATACAGCGACATAAATAAACTAAGTCCTTAAATAACGTTTCGCCTTTTCATTTTCTCGTCATATTTATCATTCTCAATTTTAATTTTTTAAAAGATGGATGAATTTGCATACATTACGTAGCTTACCTCTGATTAATTATTTCATAGCGTTGTTTTGATACGTTTCGGTGGATGAAATAAGATAAGTTTATCGAATAAAAATTTTGCTTGGAAATGTAAAGTGTTATTGCTCCCCTGGCAAACGCTTTCAAAGGGATGCATGAACCCATTGTTTGAACTATTTCATTAGTGACTAAATATATTTCACCCTTTGATACTTGTTCGTACAAATGCATATCTAAAATATCCACGAAACTGTCCATGTAACACGAATCCTCGTTTGATTCGATGAATTTTAAAAGCGTCTGGTAATTAGCGTTTCCTCTTGCCTATGTAAAATATTTTAAATGCTGTTTTTTTTTTCAAAGGAAAAGTGCAATTAACATTGCATTGGTTTAGTGGCGTCTGCTAAACCGAACCTCTTATACGCTTGATAGAATTCCACCAATCCCTTTGGGTGTGTTTCGATTTACCAGACGCCACTTAAGCAGTAATTCTCGATTTTAAGACTAATTAAATGGTAATTATTTTCTATTAAGAGATTTTTTTTTAATATTTTTTTTTATTATATTTAGAAAAAAGGCTGTTCTTTTAAGGTATGATGTTATGTTTCTGACATTTTCCTCTAAGTATCAGGTAACATTTCAGAAACATCTAATATTTATAACTTCATACAGCTAGGACCACAGCGCTATATTTTTTAGTTTTTACCTTTTCTTTGATGTGTTTATGCTCTGGTCCTTCTTTCAGCAATTTCGGTTTGATATCTGGCATTTGCGAAAGCATGTCAGTTATATGGTCTACTTTCATGTACTCAATAGAACACGCTTTGGCGTTAAAATAACTCAGAATGTTGCATAAGAAAAACGTCAAAGAAATTAGCCAAAAGAAAAACAGCATTTGAGAAGCAAAATACGGTTTAATCTGAACCACCAAAGCTGAAAAAAAGGAGAAAAACTGTAAATCCAATAACTAATACTCCTCGGGCTATTAATTCTCCTTGATACATAGATAAGTGGTTGCAAGTCATTATGTTAGTTATGTCAATAATGGTACACTTTATCAGTACTTATCAAAGATTATTAAATAGCTTGTAATATGGACGTATGTAGGGTGATTTTTATATTAAAAAAGGATTTTGAAAAACTAAGACTCAATCCGCTTACATGTTTAGTTTGTGCTTTTATAACTAAACCTGAACCAAACATTATAAACTACCTTCTTAATCTCAGCTGAAAACCGTTAAACCATGATAAACCGATTTTCTTTCCAATAAAGACTAAAAAATGCTTTGGAAATACTCTCCTATTCATGATACCAGAAGTGAGATGAGACTAGAAGTGAAGGGCTCTAGCATTGATAGTAGATCCTGGCACTAGTGAACAAATTTGAGGATTTTATGCCGCTTCCATCGCGCCTACACTACAGAGAAAAAAATTGGTCGAGTTCCAAAAACATTTCCTACCCCCTTCCCCTCAACCTAAAGCCGCGGAACACGGGCGCGGGTGCTTGAATCTAGTTGGGCCGTCTACCGCCACGAGCGTCTCACGTTTTGGAGGTAAAATTCAGAAACCGCTACCAGAGGGCCAACCGTTTGTGTGTTATCAAGAATATTCACTTTCGCCGAGTGAAGAATTTGGTTAGCTCAGTACTTCTGGTCTCATCTCACTTCTGATGATACTCCAGGTAGTACCATATTTCATCTCTGTTTGACCCAGAAAAATATTTGGTGTTCAGAGGATGAAGGTCAACAAGTTTTGAGCACCTAGCGAGCATTATCTAATATAATTTTTTATATACTGCTATAGAATTTTGGGGGGTAAGAGAAATTTTTGGTGGGGTTAACGGATTATTTTGAGGGGGCTAAGTTTTCAATTTGGGGGCTATTGCCCCCTCCAAAAAAGACCTAGCGACACCACTGTATGACTTAGGGTATATCTTCAGTCATAGAGGTTTGTTATCATTACCTTTTTGAACGATGGTCAAATTCAAAGCCAACATTTGACTAATGTATTTGGGAATATTACTCCAGGACAGCTTCCTGGTTTCTCTAGAAACTCCATCTAAGACGTAGCTAATTAAATTATTAACCAACCAAACTAGAAAAGACGATATTGCCATTTGCAACAAAATCTATCAAGAAATTATCAAAAGAAAGCTGGTTTTTCACAGGTTCAGATATTAATTATTATGTTATTCAAAACCTACAGGCGGATTAAGCATGAAAAAGCTTCCCCATGTTGTCCTCAAAGCCATTTTTGGAGAACCAGATAAAATGAGTCCAGTCAGTGATTCAACTACACCAGTGTATATATATCGTTTCCAGAATTTTAATGATAAATCATTTGGGATTATGAATACTTCTGTGCCCTTAGGGAAACATGGTTAAATACTAATCTAAGCTACTAGAAATTTGTAGAAAATAGCACTTAGAAGTATAATAATCTAAAACATTCTGATTAGGTAACATTTTTTGGGCAAATGATTCGAAAACTATAGTCTGGCATTTTTGTGTGATATCATGTAGGCATAGCTTCCGAAGGGTTTGAGTTTCATTTTAATTGTGATTTTTCAGCATTAATTGAACCCTATCAGAAGTCCACTAAATTAGCCCAGGAAGTAAACAATTACAATAGCTGGTATAGCGTACGTCTCTGCTGGGGTAAGAACTCCTTCTAAATCCATGGATAGGGGGTTAAATTTTTCCCCTTTTCCTAAAGCTGTTAGAAATCTCGAGCTCCTCTCTAGGATGTCTTTCTTGACATGAGCGAGGCGTGACTTCTTCAGCGCATGAACGCTGGATCTCTCAAGGGTAGATTATATGCTTTATAAAAAATGAAAAAAGGAACGGCCACGGTCGTTAAATATTTTTTTTCAATAGGTTCCAAAATTCTCACCCCCATCCCTTCTCCTGATTCTATGCTAAAGAGGGCTCGGTTTTACAGTGGAAGGGGGCGTTTTCCGGTCTCTTTAGAGATACTGTGTTCATTTTCAGCCAATAGTTTTTTCTCTCTCGATAGGGCAAATTTTTGCGTACAAGTCGCACCTAAACCGGAGATCTGAGAAAAATTATTGCGAGGTGGCGAATGGACTTCTGACCCTATGCAACTACTCTAATTCAGCCTATAGAATTATTTACAGATATTTAAAACCAAGGAGGTAATTGTTTTATTATAAGAAGGAAAATGTCATAGACTCATCATACATACTTTAATTAATCTATGAAAGTTCTGGAATAATAATATTAAAAGTTCTTACCATTTACTGTATAAAAAATCATAAATAACTAAAGTTAATACTAAAAACTTATGAGTCATTATTAGCTCCTTTTCATCGAACTTACTCTAAGTTGAGAAAGGCACCCCAAGTTAATATACAGTATAAAGAGGTTGAAATAAATGACGAAAAACCAAATATTTTTTCACCTTAATTAAAATAATATATAAAAATTACATTCTACTAACTTCACTTAAATCTTCATTTCCATCATATTGCGTCATTGTTTCGACGTCTATTTCCACAAACGTTGTGCTTAATGAATGCAAATTAAGTCAATTTTAATTGAATTTACAATTAATTTAAATAAGTTACTTTATTTTTAGAGATTTTCCTAAAAAATTTGCCGTTCCTTCAAAAATGGTTCCTGAATTTTGACTCATCGCAGCCTTAACCGAAAATATTTAATTTCCAAATGTTCACGCTATTAATTTCTGGGTTAATACTTACACCAATAACTCCAATTTTCATCGCCATTATCTCTTACTTAATTCTCTTCAATAACTAATTAAATTCAACTAACGGTAGCTCAACTGAGAGCGCCGCAAAAACTTTGCATAAATAACAGCTAGCTTTTTCTAATCATCCAGAGACACGCAGAAAAGGCAGCAACATAGTTTGGGCAAGTCCAAGGACCAATGTCAATAATTACGATTTTATAATTAGACTCCTGCTGCAACACAAACATTACTGTGGAAAGCAGTTCAATAAATCGTTACGATGTATGATTTTGCAAGAGAAACATCACATGGAAATTTTCACACGTTAACTACATCTAGACTGCGTATTTTCCTATATAGTATCGTAGACGAAGGATAAACTATAATTGTATTCAGGCACACTTTATTTTAACGAAAGAGTCTTTTTAAAACGGAATGCTAAAATATATTAAAATAAAGTACTTGAATAAACGTAAGTTTATTAGATATGTTCTATGTAAGTATGACAAGTACTTTTACTAAGGCTATGACAACGCCTCACCAGGCGTCACTATCTATGACCTACATCACTTCATGAAAAAGCTCTAAGTACCCTAACCAGCGAAAAATTTACGAAATAAGTATTAGTATACGTTTATAAGATATTTTCCATAAGTATGACACTACCTATACTTCGTAATGCTAGAGACTTATAGCTCGAGCTAGTTCGAGAACGACAAGCGAGAATTGCAGACTACACTCGGTTAATTTTGCAGGACTTCCATCTTCCTATTTAGTCTGCAGTAAGCCTTTCACAGCGCCTCACCAGGCGTCGCTTTACGAGAATCTGTAACGTACGTCACTTCATGACAATCTCTCAGTAACCAGTGACAAGCTTAAGGAACATATTTCATCACTTCCCCGTTTAACAATTTTAATATTAACTCTAAAATAATTGGTAAATAATTACAGTAATCAATGAAACTATAACAAACTACTATTAATTTTAATTTGTCTCACATGGACAATGCCGTTACGTTCCGACGACAGAACCATACTACTGTCTTCTCTATTTTTGGGATTATGCATACACTTTGCTAAATTCTTAATTGCGACGTGGTTTCCAAGAATAGCGTATCTCAAAAGCTTTATAACTATAAAGGGTTTGTAGTTCTATGTTAGAAGGAAATAGCGTTGACCATCGCTGTTTTATGAAACTTCTTTACTAAGAAAAAACCCAAATGGCAATAGACAAATTCGATTATTACAAACAGAGAAACCAAAACACAGGGGCGAGGCCGCCATTGGGGTATTCTCCCTCGCACCAAGAAGCTCCGCCAGAGGCAGTGTGAGTTGGCTAGCCTCCCACTTTTAGTGAACTCGGGCTCCATATGGTGTTGCTTCAATGGCGGCCTCGTCCCTGTATGTTGATTTCTCTGTTTGTAATAAAGTAATTTGTCTATTGCAAGAACCGAAGTAGTATCCTTGAAATACATTGGTGGTTATCGGTTTGACATGCGTCATTTCAGGATGAATAGCGTCAAAAGTGGATGAGGGGAAAGTATGAAAATGGCCATAGAGCCTGTGTTAAAAAGCGTGGACAATCACTATTTAGTTTTTAAGTGACTGTTGGACTCGCGAGTGAAAGTAGTTCAGGCATTCATAATCCTTGGTTTAACCTTCGGGGTTGAGGCGATTACAAAACAAAATGGAGGGGATAGTAACTTCGCTTGAATTCTCAACTTAATGTGCTTCAGAAACGTCAAAACAATTGTGAAATACAATGCATTACTGAATAGAGGGCATTTATGCATTTTCCCAGGAAATATTGACGACAATGATAAAGTTAAACTAGAAAAATAGAAGAGAATCACCATAAAATGTTAAGCCTTTGCCAAAAAAAGCCAAACAAGACTTTAATAAAAATAATTCTCTCATAATTTAGTAGAAAATGGTCCGTGGAAATCAGGGTATCCATTTTTATAGCTACACCTATTAAACGTCCAAGAACGGCGAAACTCTGATGGCTCACGACTTTTGGCCATTTTCATACTTTCCCCTAATCCACTTTTGATTATAGAGTCTGACATCGCGTGAGGCTAACGCAATTGACACAAACGCATTTCAGGGTTGTTGCGATATCATTAAATATTTATGATATCTCAACTGTCATATAAAATTTTCTCAAAGCTTATTTTTCGACAATCAACATACCCTAGGTTACATTTCTAACTCTGTTAATTTTAATTTGGAACTGCTACTTCATGGAATTCGTTAAAAATATAAGTTTATTTACAAACTAAAAATCATTTATCTTGGGAGCTTTAGGACCACGGTCCTTCTTCAGCCTATTTTTTTTTAATTTATACTAGGTAATATATGTTATTATAATTATTGGGTATAGGCATGATTGGGTTATCGTAACCCAAACGTCATGGTCGGATTAAGGGGGGAGGGGCACTGGCCCCGGGGTCACAAGGCTTGTTGGTGCCGCATTGAGTTATACCAGAAGTGAGATGAGACTAGAAGTACTGAGCTAACTAAATTCTTCACTCGGCGAAAGTGAATATTCTTGATAACACACCAACGGTTGGCCCTCTAGTGGCGGTTTCATCAGAATTTTCCCTCCAAAACGTGAGACGCTCGCGGCGGTAGACGGCCGAACTAGACTCAAGCACCCGCATCCGTGGTCCGCGCTTTAGGTTGAGGGGAAGGGGGTAGGAAATGTTTTTGGAACTCGACCAATTTTTTTTTCTCAGTAGTGTAGGCGCGATTGAAGCGGCGTAAAATCCTCAAATTTGTTCACTAATGCCAGGATCTATTACCAATGCTAGAGCCCTTCACTTCTAGTCTCATCTCACTTCTGGTTACACTATTCCCTCTCAGCAACATTTACTGTTCCTTTTTCCCGGCTCTAGGGGTAGAGCTCGGCATTATCTATCAATTATCCACGTTATTTTATCTTTATCCATACTCGAAACATATCCACAGGACTTACATGTTAAATCGTATTATAATCCACAAATTTGTTTATAATTGATCGAAAATGCCGAGCTCCAGTTTCGAGTATGGATAAAGATAAGTCACGTGGATAACTGATAGATAATGCCGAGCTCTATAACGTTGTGATATTTTATTTAAATTGAGGTTACTATAGCGATGCCAACGATATTAAACAAGTATTTTATTCAATGTCAGTTAAAAACATTTTGCTAACGAAAGAGAAAAATTCATATAAAACTATCTTCTACATTTTATAGTTTATTTTTAAGAAATATCCTTTGAAGTTTTCCTATTGGTCCATCAAATAAGAGGTAGCAACAAAATGCCAATCCAAAGGATGTTGCTGTAACGCCAATAACGAGCCATATCTGAAAACGTTTAAAATCTGTTAATAAAAATAGCATGACGGTACTTTTTAAGCTCCATATGTTTACCATTAGAAAGTAACTGGTATCGAGTACACCGTGTGGAATCGACCAAACAAATACCACCAAGACGAAATGGACAAGATATGTCAGGTACGTCAGTCTACTCAAAGGAAGGAATAGTTTCGATCCAAGAATGGCGTTGATAAAACCTGTGAAAACGATATTTAGTCTGTACTAAGCCTTTTACGGCGCCTCACCAGGCGTCGCTTCACCCTGAATCTATATGACCTACGACCCTCACTCCATGACAAGCTCCAGTTTGTGACCAGTAACAAACTTATGGAACATATCTTATGAACTTATGCTACAGGTATAAGCCCTGTCAAATATAACGACAATGGCAGAAAGAGGACCCATCGTTACTGATCGGGACATTTTTCAGCCCACCATTTTAAAAGATGGCGGAAAATTGAGCCCCATTGGCCATAAAGCCCGTTTTTAGGACACAACGGGAAAGTATTCAAAATTTCAGTAAAATTACTGGAAACGCTTGAACGTTATTCCATAAAGATTTTTCTGGTCGCTATTTTAAAAGATATCGGCATGCTTCGAACTCCAAAAGCCATGAAGTTCGGTTTCAGGATATGGCCCTGAGGAACCAGTATACTAAAGAGGTATGAAAACCATTGAAAAGCGCGGAAGTAATTCCCTAAAGTTGGTTTTTGACATTTCGGCGGATTGGCAAAATACTTTTTAGGGCATGCCTTCTATTTAAGAGTAAGAGAGGTTAAAATTTGGCTAGGACGTTAAAGCCACCCAAGAAGTGTACATATTTGTTTAGCACTAGCTAAAAATTTTGCTTGTTTTGGTTTTTTTCTCCTTTGCGATAGTTAGGTCATGGGCTAGCGCGATGTCATTTCATGAAATTTTAAAGTTAAATAATAAGATCATCTTGAAGCAGTCCCGTTTAATTTAACCGTGCACATATTTTGCTTTCAAGAATGGTTCTCTTATAAAAGAAAACGTAATAACGCTTATACCAATATCCCTTACAGTTTTTAGGGGTTTAAATTAATAAACTTGGATTACACCCGGCCAATTCCGATATTGCATACGAACTAAATACCCCCAAGAGAAAAGACCCCCGGTCATAATCTCCCTGTTCTTGAAAAAAGTACCAAATCCTCGCTCTTTAGACAAAATCCCCGGTCAATATATCCCCACTCTGTAGACAAAAGCCCCGGTCAATATACTCCCACTCTGTAGACAAAATCCCCCGGTCAATATCCCCGATCATAGAAAGGTACAAAATTACCCACCTGTACACAAATTCCCCCGGTCACTGTCTCTCATCATAGGAAGGTACAAAATTCCCCACTCTGTAGACAAAATCCCACGATCACTATCCCTCATCATAGAAAGGTACAAAATCTTCCTTTCTTCATCGATTTCAACCGTTGTTTGAAGTTTTTTGTCGTAAACCGATTCAGGCCGGAATTTGACCTGTTGTTTCGGGTATTTTGTCCTCAACATCCATACGGGGGAATATTGTTCGGGGATTTTGCCCCATTTGGCTCTGTTGGGGGGATTATGTCCGGGGTATTATGTCCTAGATTCCTCCCTCACAACCCCCAACGTCTGATATTACTAGTAATTTATGCAGGCTGCAGCACGGGGCAATAGAGCTAGTTCTGTATTTACTTTACCTTGTCTATTCAAGTCATATAAAGATTCCGACATAGTCTGTTAATTATTTGTATAAAATGAAACATTAATATTTACCTCCTTTACCAGTTGCACACATGTAACTTAACCATCCTAAACCAAGTGCCCAAGTTGTTCTGTGAATAGACCCGTAAATTAAGTTTGCCATCATGGTAATAGGAGCACCGTTACTCCACCAATAGATACCAAATACGGAAGCAAAACAACTAAATACGGCAATACTCCAACCGAATGCCATCTTAATCTGTAAAATAATCTTTCTTAATGTTTCAGTTTAGTTCTCGTGACGCAAAAAATTAAGTACCGAACTTATGCTTAATAACCACCCCGGCTACAAAATTTTAATTTTTACGTTACCTTTGACATTTTGAAGTCATGATTTTTGATAATAAAGTGCCCAGTTAGCAAGCCAACAGCGAAAGGACCCAAATGAGAAGATGGGTAGAAGTGAATGAAGAGGTTTTGCCTAAAGGACCTAAATAACAAAACGTTGTGAATGAGCTGTGATGGTGGAACATATTCGAAATGCTTAATTCTTCGCTATATACTGAAAGCGTCTCGTAGGTCGAAAACGTTAGAAAAGATAAAAATGTTATAAATTTTTTTCAAATCTTATTTAAGAGACCATTTCTATATTTGTTTTGACGAATTGAGTCAAGTCTAGATAACGCTGGATTTCCACTCGACTGGGTGTTTAGGGTGCAACATAAAAGTATTTTACGTGGATCACGACTGAACAGAATATCTGTCCGGTTTTTGGGATAAGAGTATGACTTTGAGTTCACTACGTCGCTAATAACGTATTGCAGTTTTGTCATTACACACTGCATCCATGAAAAAACTTAAGTATATGAGGTTCGTTAGGGGTGTGCGATTAGTAGATTTTGAATAGTAAATCACTATTCGAAACAATAGTTGATTTATTGCAAAAACTAATATTTTTCGAGTAGCTCAAAAATGTCTGTTTTAATCGAATGAAATCGAAAGTGGCGAATAACCATAAAACCATAATAGTTAACTGTACTGTACTTGCTATCAATGATCGTAGTTGATGTGAATGGTTCAACATCGTATATGTAGATCAATCCAGCAGTAGTTGAAATACTAGCAAAGATAAGAAAAACACCAAAGGCAACTGCAGTAACTGGCTTTCTAAAAGAAATTACAAGAATTTCAATTTCCTGCTGAACCAATTACGAAACAGGAAACTTCATAATACATACTTAAAATATAACAAAAGGAATAGTACACCAATTACAAAAAATTGAATATCACCTCAGGCTATGTACCAGTAGTGAACTATTGGCTAAGGTAAAAAAATTTCTCTTATTTTATCATTATACTGAAAATCATGAAACGAACTCAACCTCATAGGCGAGGTCTTAAATCACACGTATCTTTACAGTGTATTCATGGATGAATAATAGGTCTTCTGAATTTCTTATTTCCGCCTTGGACAAGATAAACATGCGGTAGAAAATGCGCAAAAAAGGGGGATAGGAAATCACGAATTGCCAGAAATGAGATTGCTTAATTGTCTCATTTTTAGAGTCTCGTGCAAATATAATGCGATATTTTTCAAACGTTAGTAAGAAATCTATAGACTATTTTTCATCCATGTCTCTCTTAAGATGCCAGTCTAATGCAAAGTAATGAAATAAAAGGGTACCATTTTTCCCAGCGGTACTAAGTTGTTGGTAAATGTTAAAGTTCTCCACCAGTTGGCTTTTATGAGACGAATGTAGATGGGGAAGAACTCGTTCCAATATGGACCTCTACTTAGAAGAGGAAATAGAAGATAAATGCCCAGGACAATCATAGCTGAAGGCAAAAGTCTGCAAAATAAGAAATGTCTTATCAAAGTTTAGCGACGAATGCTTCCATGTTGTTCTATTAATTGGGTAGAAGTGTGCGTACACTAGTAATGCTAATTCCTCTACATTACACCCAAAGAAAATACCCTTTAATTTATGGAATACTTGCGAGGGGTCGGACGGTTTGGAAAAGTGTACGGGATTTCGAAATCCAACTTGGTTTCTTCGGATTTCGTCGTATTTCATCGGGTTTTGTTTGATTTCAAAATCCAACGGATTTTGTCGGATGTTGAGGTTTGTCCCGTGATTTCGGGATTTCCCCGTGATCTCGACGCGATTTTGCTATATTTCCCGTGATTTTCTCGGATTTTAAGATTTTTTTTTGGATTTTGGATTTCGTGAGTTTTGTAATGGATTTCGCAATTTCTTAACTGATTTTGTTTCTGATTTTATGATTTTGCTTCTGATTTTGGGATTTCTTTACTGATTTTGTGATTTTTTTTACTGATTGTGTGATTTCGATACTGATTTCGGATTTTTTATGGAATTTCGAAATGAGCAAAAATACGTTTGATTTCTTTCCGGATTTCTGATTTTGTTATTGATTTCGGATTTCTTAAGTTGGATTTCGCGGGTAGATTACGGGATTTCGTGAATGACCGACCACTCGATTACTTGAAAGAAAAACCCCGTAACATCTTACAGTAGAAAATATTCGTCATCAAGATATTTACCTTGCTATTCGCAAAAAGATTAGAAAAATTGGATTGAACTTCTTTAAATTGTGTCTTTCAACCGACAAAGCAGTTATAAGGAGTCCACTGAAAGGAGAAATTTCTATAAATAACAATATGCTAAAACTTTCGACACAATCATCAATTTCAAAATTCAAAACCGAAAATAATTTCCCGATGATATCATAAGTTCATATGGTATGTTTCATAAGTATGACAATACCTATTATTCTTAATGCTAGAGACTCACAGCTCGAGCTAGTATGAGAACGACAAGCGAGAATCGACTATACGAGGTATAGCAATCCATCTTCCTATTTATTCTGTACTATGCCATTGATAGCGCCTCATCAGACGAGGCTTCACGAGAATCTATGACGTTTCACCAACGTCACTTCTTGACAAACTCTCAGTAACCAGTGACAAACTTATGATATATATCTTATGAGCTTATGATTATATTGTATGAATCCTTATCAACCTGACAAAGAAAAATGAATCCACTGATAAAAACCCATTGGAAATTGCTTGGAAAATAAGGGATCTTGTTGCACCTTCACTTATATAAAAGTCACCTAAATAGAAATTTAAAATAAATAAGGTTCACCAAAATGTATGAAAGTGGAATAGACCACTTACGAAGCACGTCGATATTGAAATGAACTACAACGTGACATGCAATGACCCAAATGACTGAAATGACTTTGATTCCATGAAGAAAACTTAGAGTTTCGTTGGTAGAACTGCTCAGGTCGAAAACATTTCGACTATTAGTAAATAAGCAGAACGATTCAAACACTTCCAGACGAAATATTGAACCTGTCAAAGGTATTTTCGTAAAATGAGTAATTCTGTATTTCTAACCAAACATATATAGTTTGGCTAACGAGCTAAACATAAGATATGGTCCATAAGTTTGTCAAAGGTTACTGAGTGAGAGCTTGTCATGAAGTGACATAGGTGAAATGTCATTGATTCTCGTAAAGAGATGCCTCGTGAGGCGCTGTCAAAGGCTTAGTAATGAAGATGGAAGTCTTGCAAAATTTGAAAATTAACCGAGTGAAGTCAATTCTCGCATTACGAAGTATACGTAGTGTCAAACTTATGGAACATATCTTATAAACTCATGGTATAAATGCAGATATTATTTTTGAAGTTGGTTTCGTTCAAATTTCGTTTCGAGGCAAGTTACTCAAGACATTGTGTTAATATTGTACCTTCATTCGATGCACCTTTTATCGGTTTACGGATAGAAGCATAAACTGTAGAGGTGAGAACAAGAAGCGCAAACAAACCAAACATTGATCTAAAATTTAATGTGATGAATTGAGTGCTGATACTTCACTGCTTTAGAAGTTTGTACTCACAGGGCCAACAGCTGAGCTTTATCTAAAGTTTTTATTTCAGATTCGTTAGATTCGCACCTGACAACGACCGGTTTAATGGGTATGTTCTTTAAAACTGGAAAATGGGAAAACCAAAATTTAAATGGGCTCGGATTTTTCTTTCCAATAATGGATTATTTTCAAAAATAAGGTCTATTAGTAAAATAATGCACATGCCTTTTCTCTTAGAAGTAAACAGTACTTGCAAATAACGAAGCAATTAAGCACCACTTACAAAATTTAGAGATGGAACTTGTATCTTCTTTGGTGCATGCTGAGGGAAGGCATATTCCAAGTGTTGGTGCTGTACTGTACAGAAATCGGATGAACTGTTTCCAATGCTCAAATACCTTAACAAACCATTACTTTTAACCGGATTTCATAAAAAAATCCCCGAAGGAGGGTTATTACGAACTCATAATGATGGGAAATTCTCAGGAGAAGGCAGTTCACAATGCGTATTTGCGGGAAATCTGATGCTTCTAACCCCTTGATAAGTTCTAATTTCTAAACAAGTGTTAACCCATCTTGCCCGTTGTGGGAGCGTTTAATTATCGTTTGTAACTCTAAAATGACGTCTCCCTACCTATTACCAAGCCGATTAGGCTTCACACATAAAGTCCGTGAGTCTAACGTTTCCGTAGCTTTGATCATGACATTCAAGTTTAGAAAATTTTAGGGTCGCTTAATAATTCTTCAACTAAATATTATAAGATTTTGTTTTAATTAAACGGATTTAAAATGTCTCTGCGAATATTTGACTCAAAAAATACACTAAGCCTTGGCTAGCCCACCGCAACCACCAAATGAGAAAAAATTCCTCGTAAATGAACAGATACACGGCGTCTTAAATAGTCCAAGCAGCAGCTACCCAGATTGATGAGTTCTTCCTGCCTTACTCCCAAATAATCTTTGGTATTGTGACTTGTGAATAGTTTTATCTAAAGAATATTTTAGAGACCCATACGTGGTCTTTATATGAGTTCTTGAATTTATGTACCTGGTAAATCGGTTCTTAAGCCGCGTTACCGAATTATTTTGCTCCGCGTGTGGGAGTATCTTTCCTAGAAGTTTGGAATATAGCCTGTAGCTCGCCCAAGCTCATATTACGCACTTCATGTGTGAAGCCTAATCGGCTTTTGCTATTACTCTCTGATTGCATATAAACATTATCTTTCTTTTATAAATTTTTTATAAAACGGACTCATAAGTTCGGATTTCTTCAATATAGGCCTAAATCAAGGAGAGGTTTATTTTGGTTTCCCAACTTGTTTATTAAACGGTCATTAAGATCGGATTTCTTCAATATATTGGCTTGCGTTAAACTAAAAGCAACAAATTTTTAAACTAACCTGCGTCTTAAAAGTGTGGTTTGTGAAGGGAAAAATGTTTCCAAGTGGAAGAGATTTCTCAGTTTTTTCTGGAAGAGGCAAGATGAATTTCAGTAGACAATATTGCCCCTCGATTGAATTCTCAGCGATTGAACTCATAGGTGCAGAAATGCGAAGGCATTGCTCGTACGATCCTAATTCACTTGTTGAAAACGAAAGAATGCCAGATGGAAGCTTTCCCGTTGCGTCTAACACTAAAAAGAAAAGTTTTTAAACCATTTATTTTCGATAAAATCTGTATATCAATTGATACCAATTGGTCTAAGATATTTTATCATAAGGCCAAATGTTTAAACGTTTACGAGTTATGATTGGAGTGTTTTTCAATTAACTTATGCCTTTTTCACAATGTGTGGAAATTTGCAGTATATCAGGCGACCGATTTCCAATAGAACCTTTTGATGTAAAAAGTGGGTAGGCAACCCACACTATCGGGACATACAAGGGTTTTGATCCCTCGCTGTCCCTGCGCAATCCTCATGATCCGCAAGCCTACAGCGCAGGCGCTAAAAAGCGGGATAGAAGTTTTACCGCATGTCTATCGTTCTTAGTTTTGTAGAAGTGGTCTATATGAGACGCAATAATTTGCAACTTGAGGAAGCCCTACCAATTGGGATGCAAGACATTTCTAGTAGCCTTAACCGATCCCCACCTACATCTTAAAATTTAGTTATCTAATTATTGGAGTAAGGCTAATTATTAGATTTTTCGAACCTAAAACCTTAACAGCTCAAACATGCGACTCCAGTCTGATTGCATTTGTTTTTTATGGCTAGACGCGTATCATTGAACTGGCCAAGAGATTATTCTACCAACCGCTCCTACCACACTAGGAGAAAAACGTCTAGAGCGATTCTACTACATACTACTTTGTAAGCCTTGGCTAGGTTGTTAGTGATTTACCGGCAAAACACGGAACTGCTGACTGTTTAATATACAGGGTAAAGATAGTTACGATGAAAAGGCACTACCCTTAGGTAAGTACCAGAGATATATTTAATTTTATAAGTAAGAATGGGCGCGCGTCAAAGTCCCGGACCCCCTTACCCGGGAACGGGGGGGGTATGAAAGAAGAGGCGGGTCATAGCGACAGAAATAAAACGGAACTAAGTATTTTCGCAGTCGTCGTCAGCAACGTCATCAAAAACTAGTTTAAGTGAGCCAATAAGATAATTTAAACTTTTCGTTACGTGTTGGAGGGAGGGGCTCTATGCTGGGCTATGAGTCGGACTGAGGTAAAGGCTAACCGTTCTCCATTCCTACTTCTAAAATTAAATCTATCCCTGGTAGTACCTTTCAATTAAGATCGGTCAAAAGACGACGTTCCTTAGTTTGGTTCTCTATAAAAACATTTCCATGTTATCTCTTTGGGAAAATTTTGTTTTTTCACCTAAAGTTCGGATTTATTTTATGGATTCTAAAACCGCCCATAGCTACTTTTAATTTTTATAACATAAACTATTGAGGATCTCTTTGAAATTTTCACCAGACATTTAATGGCCCGGATTTTAGTTCAGTCGAATTTTTTTATAACGAAACAAACACAATACGAAAAAAGTTACATCCAATCAAAAATCATCCTTTAAAATTAAACCAGTGTGATGTCTTATCTAAGGGAGATACCGCTCTTTTAAAATAATATGAATCTTAACCATTAGAAAGAATTAAAAATTCAACCTCAGCTCTTTTGATTAAATTCATGACGTACTTTATTTAAGTTAGGCTATTAATAATTTAGCAGAGTTTCAATATTTATCTAGTACTTACTTTCATAGGCCCATAATTTGCATTGCCTCAATGCGGTAACCATTTCTGATAACGCCTCCGAACAAAGATTTGAAACGGTAACGTTGTTGGATTTGAGAGCGTCAACAGTTGATTGGAAATCGTTAGCCAAGTTGGTTCCATAATCTTTAAAGTCATCTTCAAGGGCATTCCATTTTTGTAGAAGTATTTCGTTCTCATATTTACTAAGAGGCAAGTTGCTTAAATAATGCGCGTTTACTTGCCAAATTGTCAACGCATTGAGAACGAAAAGTTTTGAAGAAAGACTTAACATAATCCAGCACAATATGGTTAGACTACCTCCAAATTTGAAAAGTGAAAAGAGATGTAAGCCGTTCACATGAAACGCTTTTTTGACTTTACGTTAAAATAGGCTCTATGTCTATTTTTAATGGATGGATCTTGAAGACCTTGAATGTGAATAAAAAAAAATATTTGTATGAGGGGGTAAGTAGCGATAAGTAAGGGTACAAATAAGTGTCAAGGCGACTGGGTCCCTCCATCGATAAAGGACTTTCAATAATATACTGAGAATCCGTATTGAATTTTTAGCTGTCGCACGGTTTCAACGCAACAACCTCGTCCGTACTTCGAGGGAGTCAAAAATTTAGTACAAAATGGCGACTATTACAGATCCACGGCTTCTACTATTACGGCGAATGAAGAGAATATACGATATTACAAAATAAAGCTAATTATATTTTATATAATAACAAGCAAATTCCAGAGGGCCGATAGGCTCTTCTATGTAAAATATTTACAATTGTATTACCATAAAAATTCAAATCTTTTTTCATTTACACTGGGAAAAATTTTGTTTTGGCAGTATAGAGTGCTGTCAGAAGCGCCGGTGTGACGTCACCCATGCTTTTTTCCCATAAAGAAAAAACGGTAACTGTCATGGCCGCCCATTGCTAAAGGCAGACTCGTGACGTTTAACCTTGGATCTGACGTCACAACTGACAGCACTCTATAGAACTAACTCAGAAGTCTTAGTGTGAGGTCACCCATGCTATTTGCCCATAGAACCAAAGCGGTACCAAACATGTCGGCTCACTGCCAAAGCTAAGTCCGTGACGTTTTACCTAGGCACTGACGTCACAACTGAGATAGCTCTATAGATATCAAAATTTATTACCTTACATTAGAAAACCCAAATCAATCAAGAACTGTATTTAACCCGTTCACCATAAACACTGTTTTCATTTGCTGCAAAAAATAGGTTATGTTCCCTTTATTCATTTCCCAACGTTTAAGAAAGACCAAGGTTATAATAAATTTAAAAATTAGTTGGAACTAAGGAATTAACCACCTTGTTCTGAAACATTTTTGCTACTTTTAAATCCAAATAATAGGGAGAATGAAATGGCCTGACAAATTGTTTTACCGATTCAATCATTAATAAAACTTAACGCAACCTTACGGTTAATTTTATATAACTTTTCAAAGAATCGAAAGTTGAATTCTAAGCCTTTGACTTTTTTACAACAAAAACAGAGATAATGCCAGTGACAAATTAGCGACCGACACTTCACATGCTTTATTCCGTGCCCCTTTGCTTCGACTCTGTCTTCGTCAGGTCCATTGTAGGTACTTTTTTAAACTATCAAAAATTCGCTAAAATGTTGCCAACTTAATTTTTATAATTAATTACGTGAATAAAATAACTTAAATTTGCTCAAAAAATTTTTTTGGCAGCTGTCGGAGTGTTTGAGGAGAATTTTTCAAACAAGACGGAGCACCCAGAGTATAAAGCTCCAACTATCGAGAACATTGTTTCAAATCGAATTTTAGGTGTTCTCTCATTGAACAGAATCCTAGTCGACCAATCTTATCTGAAATATGAGTTTAAATCCGCCATTTGTACAGTTTCTGCTTATTGGGAATTTTTCTATTAGTAATATTTTTACTTATAGTGATTTATAATACTTCGTCAAAAGTTACTTTAGCAATATAGGAGCTCTCGGCTCTCCGTGGCTTAGTGGAAGAGCATCGGACTATCGTGCAATAGCACATGGATCGAATCTAGTTTCATGTTATTTATTAGTAATTTTACTAATAAAATAATTCTCAAAATGTTAAAAGAAAAGTCTATACTTTAAGTTATGAGCTTCTTTTGAGAATGAATTAACGACAAACTTTTATTGCACGCAAAAAACAAATTATTTTCTAATCTAATAAAAATACTTCGATTTAATACTGCTTTTTTAATTAATATTCCGAAAAACCTCTTAAATATTTTCATTTTTTTTGGCAACCATATTGAGTTGAAGGTTTTAAATGCTTGAAAATGTGACCTTCGAACACGCTTCACTATCTCATTAACCAAAGGTTGAACAAGATGGAATGACTCTGTTGAAAACAAACCGTAATTTATCCGATTTATTTGCAGTGAATATGTCGCAACTTTGAAAAAATATAAATCCTATGATAATTGTTATAGTTCAAAACGAAATGGAACATTTGAGTGAACAGCCCCTCGATCAATTTTCTATAACTGTACTAAATGACTACCCACAACCCATGCATAACCCATGATTATAGACTATCGAAAGTTTAATAGTGCTAAAATTAATGAACAAGTCACGTAAAAAAATTTACCTATGAACTTGGTGTAGTTGGGGGTGATTCCTGGGAAAATACTCGCAACTACAGAGATTATAGGCCTATTAAAGGGGCTGTACCTAATAGAGCTTATAATTGCGGGTGGGTAGAAAGGGAGAGGGGGTCGGTATGCCGCCCTACCTTCAAAAACTAACGAAAAATATATCACATTAAAACAATCATGTCCAATTCACTCTCCCTTCAACGAAAGATGTTACACTATCGAAGGCGGTACTGCATCACGACAGCAGAGTAGATCGAACTATTATCCTCATTGTAGGTTTAAATCAAACGATGAGGCTAAAAAAGGAATGTAGCGATGTTGTTTCCAAAGATTTCATTCTATATAACTTATTTTATTAAGGTTCAAGATAACATCTAATATTCAAAAACTTTATTTTTACTGTTTTAAATTAATTAATGATACGCAACTTAAAACTACTTCAATATCATTCTGCGACGAGCCATCACTAACTTAGGATTTATTTGAGAGTCAAACAAAAACTACCAAACGAGACTGGATTTGAACATCAAAATTATCTTCGAAATGAAGTTTTCATACATTTTATGTGGATCAGTGGACCGTTTATTGCAAGCCAATAGGATAGAATTGTACAATACTGATATTCAAAGTAACTAAAATTAAGTCACAGCTCGCTTGTCAATATCAGCAGTTTCGGGACTGTTCTGGAATAGGTTTTTAGATTCTCCAAAAAAAAAACACAGCAGCCGAACATAGTGAGAACTAACAACAAATTGTAACTAAACAAACAATTTGTAGGTGGATACGGATAAAGCGTTGCCCATGGAATAAGTATTAAGGCCTGTTCATGCCTGGCTGAAGGTGGGGGACTTTACCTTATTTCAAAATATATATTTCGTCGCATGATGGCGCTCTTTGCTATCCTTCTATGAAGGGATCATTCATAAAAGTAAATTTCCTTTGGTTCATGGACGATTTTAAAAATCTTATTATTATCTTTTTAATAAATATAAGTAATTTAATACTGAAAGCTTAAATCGAGAACCGTAGACAGCGCGAGAACTGACGTTGTATAAACTTGTAGGAAATGAACGCCAACCCAAACCTATTTTTAAAGACCCCAAACATCACCCTCTATTTCTTTTCAAATGGTTCTAAATTTTATTCATTTCATTCCAGTTAATGCAGTCACGCAGGGGAAAGAAATGAAAGTCGGATAGAGGATGATAAAGAAATCTATCCTTTTAGCTTTGGGGCGTGTTGCCCCAAGTCAGTCTCCCGGCAGCTATGTATGTCGCTCAGCTGAGTCAGCTCGGCGCTAAAACATTTCAAATCGAAGCTTGAAAGAGAGAGGAATGGAGGAATACCTATAGCATTGCCTCTGTACGCCCACCTACGGCACCATAGTCTTCCCAGCATCTTAAAGGGATAGAATCAATCTTTTGACTACTAATGAAAAGCTTTCATTTTTTTAAATCAGATAGAACCTAAAATTACGTTTTCAAAAATATATAGATATTGATAGTTTTAATAACTATTTTTAATTAATTTTTAAAAGTATTAGTTTTCGGGGCCGCTCCGATCACTGCTCCCTCTACAGGCGTTTGCAAAAACACGAGCGAAAAAACTAAATTACTCCCACGACTCTCCTCTTGCTCGGAGGTACAGTAGATTTACTCCTAAAAGTAGTTTTCATACTATTCTGCATTTTCGCCAAATTAATATAACTCATTTCGATACGGGGATGCTTTGAAAGTTATAAAGGAAGGTAAATAGTTTCACTGTAAATTTGGTGTTCAAAGTAATAGTTTTACTATGTTTAATTACAATTAAAAATATGTTAAAGCTTAGATTAGGGCCATTAGGCTAAAATATGGCCATACCATTATTATACATGGAAGCTAAGCCTTTGCCAAAATAGCGCAAAAATGTGGTGTTTTGGCCATTACCTGTAACAATTTTGACAAATCTCTATCATCCTTACTCTACAACGTAACCGAGAGTTAAGAGAACAAAGGATAATAAACATGAAAAATCAGAATTATGTTTACAAAGGTCTTCTCAAATATGCGCCGCGGCGCTTCCCCAGTGATTGTGACTGTGAAAAGCTACTATACAGTGGTCTAGAGCTCTCTTCATTCTCCTATTTCCAAACAACCAATGAATCAAGAGACATTTGCAACGTCACAGTGTGAAAAACAAGTTGGGCGGTATTTCGCGGCTAATTTGAATTTCAAAATATCTAACGTACTTTTCTTAATTTTAAACATTTTAATTCGATTTTTTTTGGCACACATAATTTTAGGCACATTTTTTTTACCTAAAACTGCCCTCATCTTGTACTAGTCGGAAAACATTGAACCTGTCCCTTTAAGGGGTTAGGTAGGGTCGTACCGGACGAAATCGTAAAGGACGCTCTCTCTATCTTATTAATAGAAGCTAGTTCTCATACAAATAAAATGGCGCTACGCGGCAGAATTTAGCAATCGCCTACCGAAGGAAGGGGCGTGCGCGAGGTACACTTGGAGAGTTACAGTGCCGAGGGTCGCCCATCAACATTTCCAAATTGCAATCCATCTCACCTCTCTTGTCCCTGATCGCAGCGTCACTGATAGGATAGCAAAGAGCGCACCTATTGGATATTAAAGGCAAACTAAAATGACAGACATATTGCCTGCGAACCTTACGCCGAACTGGCCTGAACTTCCGTAGGCAACGGATCAAGACAGGTATGTAACTTTGTAAATATTATCAGACTTTTGTACAAAAAAATCATCTAGGTAATGCAAGTTGATATTAACTGTTAGTACCTTGAATTTTTTCAAATGCTTTTTTTTCTAAATCGAGATTGTTATTTTCGATTTTTCAAGAGATAAAATAAGATCTCTAACACCAGGGTAACAATGCATATTACGATGCCAATACCAAAGATGCGAAATGCGACCATTGTTTGAACTAGCGTTACTGGTGAAAGGGTCTTCTCGGGTACTTGCCATCTCACTTGTTCAGTGACGTACGTCGATTGAAGAAAAACATTATCGAAACATTTAGTTTCAAATAGTCTCTCGACTCTAAAATTAAAAAAAAAATAATAATAATTTTTTTTCTAAATGACAATAAAAATAGTACATGGTGATAATAACGGCTTATCGCTTCGAAATATTTTGGCAAACAATTACAGAAGATCTTAAAGGGAGGGTGAAGTGAAAAATCAACTGATTTTTATCGATTCTTCCACTAATTACAAGACCAGTCTGCATAGTGAAACATTCAGGAAATACTTCCGAATGATTTTAAAATTCAAATTAGGTTCAAATTTTAAGAATAATTATAAAAAGGACCTCTGAGCAATCTGAAAATTTTAGTGCCGTGTTTTATTTTTTCCTGGTTTGTTTCAATTAAATGTGAAGTCTCTAATTTTTTCTGATTTTTCAAGCAATTTTTTCAATGAAAATTAAATTTTTTTTTAAGTTTGTTACGCTTAGCAATGGGTCTCGATTTTAGCGCACTTACCTACCGGCCAATAAAAACCTCTTTAGGGATAGTGCCAAATCAGCCAATCCCGTGAGGTTTAGAAAATATTAAGTCGTATGCTGTCTGTTTCAAATAGGAAAAGCTAGTATGGGAAATAAGTTTTTTTAGAGTGCACTGGTCTGAGTCGACTCGTCACCAGCCCGTCGTCTGCTTAAGTTTGAGGACGATAGTAATTGTGTTGCAGCTTGACTCTGCTGAGTTGTAAAATATGGGTTTTTAATTTTTTAATTTTTTAAATCGAAGGTCACAAAGAACACAGATCTTCCCATTCCATAGGATAATAACTAGACATTCTGATATACAACAAAATACGACACGCCACATTTTAATATAATAAGATTACGAGGGTAATTTGATTTGAAGTGAAACGCAAAGCATAAACCTGCTAATTTTAAAGTTCCTAATCCGCTAATCGTTAAACGATCGAACCCGCGTCTTTCTTTCGAGTTCTAAAAAGTAGAATATTGATTTCCGAACCTAATGCAGACGACGTAAATGAAACTCGACTGAGAAAACCTTTGGGGATTGCCTCTTATAAATCGCGGGCGCTGATTGGCCGGTAGATCTTTTTACCAAAATTCAAATGCATGTTTTGGATACAAAACTTCAATTATTGTTTAAATCTGTAAATAGTCCTTCAAAAACCAGTTCAAGGCGCCATATTTCAAGGTAAGAATCAGGATAAAAATACTTAATATCTGTCAATAATGTCTCTTTAAGGTTTTCGCCAAAGTAGAGATTATAGTAATACTTACACAATCATGGTAGTTTCCACGAGCCAAGGAGTATCTACAATCGTTTTTTTAAACGCAAAAACGTAGTTCAACGTCGCCAAAGATTTTTCGCTGATGAAAAGTTTGGGTTTGTAGAAGAGGAAATCGCATGCGACATCAATCGCAAAATGAAGCAAGACTTACGGAACGAGAAAATCGTGCTGTCCCTCGGCGAGTTTCTCAACGAAAATGGCGGAGGCACTTTCCACAATACTCACCTTCCCAAATCTTTCCAAAGAGATCCTTCCCTGGGGCAATTTGTCTTCCTATTTGTTCGGATGAAGTAACGAAATGTAATTTTTAGTACGGTTTTTACTTTCACGCTCGTAGCTAAAAACCAATTATAACTAAGCCTATGCATGTATATATATACATTGAAGGGTCAGGACAAGGTTTCTACGACAACTAACAGCAACCAAGCTCTCCTTCCCGCCTGAAACTGAATCTCTCCCTGCTATCATACCCGCATTCCCCATCCCCCCACGCCTATATACGCTTTCCAACGAATCGCTTCCATACAGCCGTCCATAAAATTAAACCTAAACCTGAGGCTTGCCATAATCTAACTGGGTGAATTCCTTTACGATGCTAATGTCGTTCCTTTCCCTATAATTCCAAGAGTCGAAAGTGGACCTTTTCTTAATAAGAGTCCCAGAAAACTTGTTTTAGGGCCATAAGAAGACAGGAAAACTGCTGCAAACTCGTACCACAGCGCTACTGCACTTTCTTTTGCAATTCCTTAACAATTCGAGCTCCAAGGTGGAAGGGTATTTTGCCTTAATCGATTTCTATCCACGCTTGTTTTTCGTGTAATCCCGGGTTTCAAACATCCCTACCGCCCACACACACACAGACAAAACACCATCGCAAGAACTAGGTCTGGTTATATAACCACACCTAGCTAAAAATGTAGCGTTGAAGACAGAGCTTAGCAACTGTGAATTATTCGGTATAAAATTTTTAAAACATTATTTCGTAGTTAAAATCAATAGCCTTTAGATCATGAATTCGAGAAATTGTAAAAAAAAATGTAGTTTTGGAAACTTAAAAGGAAATATGAATCAACGACTCCACCTTGGACTCGCTGGAGGCAGCCATTTTTTGGAACCTGTTGGTGTCATATGGAAATCTCTGTTGCCATGGCAACAACAGAAGTCGTTCTATGTTGCTATAGATCCGCGCTTAGAGCAAGATTAAGTCCTTGCCCTCTTTCAACCCTACACATCGCAGTATAGGCTATATAGCTTTTGCCCATTCCAAGGAGAGGTATAAATTGCTGCGTATATGTATTGGACGTTGAACTATTCAATAGTATTTTCAACGTGTCGGTCGAACCTTTACTGGTGAATTTTGAAAAATATGGACATTTTCAAAGTATCTTAGACTTACCCACGACTTGAAGAATTTCAGGGAATCGGAATTATGATGCATCAACAATTTTCGACCCGATAAAGTGAGCCAATCATCCAGGGTGTTAATTTTGACGTATGACTCTTCGTAAGCGTCCGATTTGAAAATGCAGGAGATCCAAATTGAAATGACGGTTACTACCAGTAGCCAAGATCCGAATAAAATTCTCAACGAAATATTTCTAGACATCGCCGTGACAGCTAATAGAAGTGACAATAAGCATTTCATTCATTACGCATATTCATGTTTTGCTAAAAAAAAACGCGTTCATTGATATACTCACGTTCCAAGAAAAATAGAAAAAAGGAATCCCACATTTTAACCAAAAACATCTTGATTTTGAACCACTTTTTTCTTGGTTTCTTAGAAAAGCACATAATATAGGACATAATGCACATATACGAGAAAATCAAAATTAACACCTGAAATTAAAAAAAATAATTATGTTATCAAGTATCGAATAAAAGATCTCAGAAGAATAGAGACAAGAGCAATTACATTAAAATGACAAGTGGGGAAACAAAATTATTACCTCTCCGGGTCATGAGGAGGATCTAAATTGGTTTTAATTGACAATAAAACTAGTTGATAAACAGCAACATGGTTTATTCAAGACGTTATCTCATATTCGGCTTACCTCTATTCCAAAATATACACACCTATTTCTTTAAATACGATAAAGAACATATGCTTAAAATATCGTCGTAAAAATTAATGTTTGAACTCTGTCAGTTCCAAAAGTCCCCCTTAAAGTGGGTGAACCTTATTAAATAATTTCAAAAAATTGTTTCTTCGTGAAATGCGAACCGATTTAACGAAACTTTGTAAATATAACAAGTTGGGAAACCAAATTAAACCTCTCCAAGTCGAGACACAATTAAGATGTTTTTCTTAAATAATTAAATAAATATAATTAGTTTTAATTATTTTAATCGTCATTAATTTACCTTAATTCTATTTAAATCGTTTTAAGAAACTTTATTTCTAAAATCAGTTTAAACATAGCCTTTTAGGGTATAAGGCGTTTGATTCATAATAAATGATAAGAAAACCCGCAATTGCCTGAAACTTTGGTGGAAGCCCTGCCATTGGGAGGCTAGACATTTCTCGTAACCCTAAGCCGATGGTCGCGTACATCTTAACCCTAACTATTATAATGGGGTAGAAGCCAATGTTCCTTTCTGCGAACACGTTTGCACCGATTTGCCAATCAGACAGACAGACAGACACACGCAGTGTAATACCTCTCCTTGATGTCATCGTCACTCGGAGAGGTAAAAATACCCTAACAGCATTAAAGGGTATGCGAATTTACAATTTCATATCTTATTTTAGCACGAAAGTGGTATTATATTACACTTTCAAGACTCTACTTTCAAAATATCAAGTTTTTAATATAATTGATCCAAAGTTTATATTTTTAAAATCCATTGGAAAATCACGAAAACTCAGTTTCGATATATCAATAATGTTGTCTTGTCGAACTTGCTCGCCTGTTTGATGACATCACTATGACATGAGGAAAAAAAAAGCGCGGGAATCCTATACGCGCGAGGTATACGCGTCTCGAGCTTTGTCCATGCTTCTCCCCTCTGGGTCTGATAGCGGAGAGAGTGGCACCATCTCGCGTGTGTGACGTCAGCCAACAGGGAAACGTTTTAGCCTTTCTTAAAAAGTGGATTTCATAAAAATTCATATGAAGCATTTTCAAATGCATATTGCCAAATAACCAGGAATCGGAGAATTAAAAGCTTGATATTTTTGAATTCAAAGTAATTAATTCTATCTTTTGTTATATAAATCAGAGGTTTTTCAAACGAAGCTTCTCATACCCTTTAAATTGGCTTTGGAAAGTGCCGTTTAAATGGGCCTTGCTATTTTAACCACATACCCAAGTATCAATGTTGATTAAATTAGTCGAATACTTCGGGAACTTGGCAGGAGGGCGTGAGACTAGAAATAGATCAGTCTCCACATAGGTCGGTGTTGGTAGCCAATATTCATTTTCGTATAAATCTTCCACGTTAAACAACCATATGATAAATTCAAAATCCTAGGAGAAAAATTCAAGCACATTTATATGCTTATCCCGAGAAAACCCGAAAGAAAACTTAATACGACAGTGTTACCTGATCGCCTTGAAGTATACTTGTCGCATTTTTCCCGTCTACATCTATGGGCTTTAAAGCAAACCTGTTTTACGTGAGTAACAAGCCAAACAAATTAGGATTTTCGAATTGGTGGTGAGGAGGGCATTCTAGTACATGCATACGAAAACTGCTGGGTCATATGGGACTATCAAACAATGCGAAATTTTTCATTTCCATTATGAGTTTAAAAATGATTCTACACTACTACAAACTCTAGTGAGATACGTTTCACACCCTATAGAACCCCAGCTTTATACTGAACTACAAAACCCTCCCACGATTTTTGAACTATCAAAGCTGTTACTTAACGTGGCATTATCCATGAAATCGCGTGAAACGACTTTTTGAGTGCATGATACTTAATAACTTTATAGCTGGGTATCAGGGCATTAATCCGTTGGTTATTACATAACTATACGGGGTAAAAACGGGATTCCGAAGTAAAAAGGGACAAGGTATTATCTCTGGCTAGCACACCTTGGGTTTGGACTCTGATCTCCAAAATTTCAAAAATATTTCGTAATTTAGCACGTAAAATTACCATTGTAAAATTACGGTAATATATAAATCAGTAAATTACTCGGTATTTGGTTTATTATCGATAACTAACGGACGGTAAATTACCGACACATTTCTATTCGTTTAAATAGCAAAGATTAAAAAAAGTTTAGCCACAACATCAGTTATAAAGAAAATTCTACTAAACAATAAAAATTTATCCAATTCAAAACACAGCAAGAAACTAGGGATGCAATAATACCGTATCTGCAAAAACCCAGAAATTTACCAGGTAAATTACCGTTAACTAAAATTTTGAAGTACTGATGGAAAGATAATTTAACTAAGTTCGGAATAAAACAGACGATAATGTGAATCTGGAGAAGCTTCACTTAAAAAAGCAGTAACCCCAAATTTATAAACAATTTGGTTTTAAAATAATTTACGCTTATTTACAGCGGCAATTTACAACGGTATTTGAACATCGGTAATTTACAACGGTATTTGAACATCGGTAACTTACAACGGTAAAAATACGTATTTGAACATCGGTAATTTACAACGGTAAAAATACGGTACTTGAACATCGCTAATTTACAACGGTAAAAATACGGTACTTGAACATCGGTAATTTACAACGGTAAAAATACGGTATTTGAACATCTGTAATTTACAACGGTAAAAATACGGTATTTGAACATCAGTAATTTACAACGGTAAAAACACGGTATATTTGCCAGTAAATGACCGATGGTAAATTGCCAATTCAAATCCCTACAAGAAATCGCTGGGGTATATTGTTATAATTATATTTGTTAAAGGAAAATATCAGGTAACATGATACCATACCTTTGAAGAACGGAATTTTTCTAAATATAAAAGGAAATTACTTAAAAAATTATCTCTTATTACAAAATAATTAGCATTTATTTTGTCTTAAAAACGTGGAATACTGCACCGCCATTGGTTTAGTGACGTCTGCTAAATATAACCACTTACCCCTAAAGTGATTGGCTGAATTCTCACAGGCTGAGAGTATTAAGGGTAAGGTAGGGCATAGCCCACGTTTTTAAGACTAAATAAATGATGGTACTTATGATTTTTCTTTTTATATTAAGAAAAAGGCAGTTCTTTTAAGGTATAATGTTATGTTACCTGAACTTGTCTTATAATTTTTTCAATAGGTACCCTAGGTCTATATGCTTAGTTTACATTAAGAATGAAAAACAATTATTCAAAATCAACAAATCTATGTATTTGTAGTCTGAAGACGTACTTTACGTTTAATAATTGTAGAATAAATGCCGCCATAAATTGGTACATATTTAAAAATGAATTATGATAAAGCACCGCCTGTTTGAAAAAGGTATCTTGTGTTAAATTTAATACCAAAAACAAAACGTTTCATTATATTTCAAAGAATATATTAAATAAAAAGGAAGAAATTTTTAATATTCTTACTTCCATAATTCCAACATTTCCCGTTGTAACATTCGCGTACCTGAAAGCGTAACTGATAAATATATCGTTTATAAAACAAGTTGGCGAAGCCAAATTTTTACCTCTCCTAGTTGACAGAACTATCAATACCAACTTATTTATCTGAACATGCAGCTATTGCACTTTATTGATAAGCAATTGCACGCGTTAAAATAAAAATTCTGAATTATCCAAGTGTGGGGGCGCCGAATAGCATAGAATTCTAACTTATATATGTCCATTTTAAGAATTATATTTATATTTTAAGATATTTAGATTTTATGATCATATATTTAGATTTTAAGATAATACATTTCCATTCTAAGTAAATACATTTTCCATTTTAAGAAATTTGTTTCTATTTTAAGAAAATACATTTTCTATTTTAAGTAAATACATTTTCTATTTTAAGAAAATACAATTTCTATTTTAAGAAAATACATTTTCTATTTTAAGAAATGTGTTTCCATTCTAAGAAAATACATTTTCTATTTTAAGAAATTTGTTTCCATTTTAAGAAAATACATTTTCTATTTTAAGAAAATACATTTTCTATTTTAAGAAAATACATTTTCTATTTTAAGAAAATACATTTTCTATTTTAAGAAAATACATTTTCTATTTTAAGAAAATACATTTTCTATTTTAAGAAAATACATTTTCTATTTTAAGAAAATACATTTTCTATTTTAAGAAAATACATTTTCTATTTTAAGAAAATACATTTTCTATTTTAAGAAAATACATTTTCTATTTTAAGAAAATACATTTTCTATTTTAAGAAAATACATTTTGTATTTTAAGAAAATACATTTTCTATTTTAAGAAAATACATTTTCTATTTTAAGAAAATACATTTTCTATTTTAAGAAAATACATTTTCTATTTTAAGAAAATACATTTTCTATTTTAAGAAATTTGTTTATATTTTTAGAAATTCATTTCCATTTTAAGAAATTTGTTTCCATTTTTAGAAATTTATTTCCATTTTAAGAAATTTATTTCCATTTTAAGAAATTTATTTCCATTTTAAGAAATTTATTTCCATTTTAAGAAATTTGTTTCCATTTTATGAAATTTATTTCCATTTTATGAAATTTATTTCCATTTTAAGAAATTTATTTCCATTTTAAGAAATTTATTTCCATTTTAAGAAATTTATTTCCATTTTAAGAAATTTATTTCCATTTTAAGAAATTTATTTCCATTTCAAGAAATTTATTTCCATTTTAAGAAATTTATTTCCATTTCAAGAAATTTACTTCCATTTCAAGAAATTTATTTCCATTTTAAGAAATACATTTTCATTTTCGGAAATATATCTCCATTTTAAACAAATATGTGTCTGTTTTAAGAGAACAGTTTTCAATTTTTTTTTTGCTCCTGTGGGGGAATGTTGAGCTAGGGTTTATAATGAAACCTCACAGCTCCAATAACATAGAGGCACATACGAAGAGAATATATTTCTCATTTTAAGAAAAGTATTTCCACTTTATTGTAGCAGTGATATAGCGTTCTAGCATGAACGAAATAGTGAACAATCCAGGACATGCCTTTAACGAAAAAACCCGTCCACTGTGTCAAAAACGACTACTATTTCCCCCTGTTGAGACAAATTCGGGCTAGCGGAACTACGTCATTTTAGGGACAGAGTTAAAGGTCACGTGAGAGGGTGGCTATCTACGACGGAGTATATGCACGAAATAGAGAATGCGGTTTAGGTAAACAGGGAGAAATGAGGTAAGTTGTAAATATTGGCTATCATTGTTACAGTTTGAAAACACACTGCTTATTCTTAACTATTTTACTTAAATAACGACAGAATTCTAATAATTTGAAGAAAAGTGAACCGGTGATAACGTTTTACGCCATTAGACTTCAAAAGTTCAGATATAATACTTTATTTGTTCACCCGCAGATGGCGTTAGCAAAACCGGAAATAACTACATCAATTTGTCCCCATTTCTTTCTCTCTCTCAAACCTTCATAACGTTCGCCTATCTTTTACCACCTTATTCTTACAACTAGTGGATGTATCGGTTTGTACGTGCTGTTAGGTCCTGGATTGTTCACTATTTCGTTCATGGTGGTATACACGAAAGATTGGTGCATAGTTTTGTTGTAAGAAGTCAATAAGTACAGATTGGTCTTTATGTGGTAGAAACGAAAAATTAGTGCATGGTGTTGTTAATAGAAGCCAATAAAAACCGATTGTTGTGTATGTTTATAATTATTGGGTGAAAGAATTGGCAGTTAGCCAGTCGATGAAGCTAATTAATAAGTAAGTGAGATAGGTAGTTAACGCAATGAAGTTCAATTTTATGAATTTCCGTGAACTGCGAACGGGATCCGGAATTTGCGCACACCCTTGCTCCGATTTGCCAACTGCGAATGCTGTGAGAGACAGACACACACAAGAGACACGTCCAGTATAATACCTCTCCGTAACGCCATCCTCACTCGGAGAGGTAAAAATCCCTTTATCAAATCTAAATCTAAGTCTTATCTTATATAAATCCTGCCTAGGTTATCTAAAAATCTCGACAATTTAACTTCAATCAGAAGTCCATTAAATTAGGCTAATTTAATGGACTTCTGCTTCAATACATTTGTTAGTTCTAATATATTCACCACCACTTAGTAGTTAAGACAGTATTATAAAAATCATGCTTTCGATGCATTGTCAAAATTTAGCAACCGTCCGCAAGCTGACGAAATTACCAGTGAATTAGTGTTTTGATGAAACTTACTTGAATTTTGAAAAGCCTGTTTTTGGAACTAATGGCAAAGTCAAATTTAACGGCATGGTTTCTTATAACCTTTTTTCAACGGGACTCGTTTTTCAGTTACAAGTTTTTCGCCCCCTTTTTTTCCCTGTTGAATAACCCAATTTTTTCAACACAAAAGGTATTTTTCAAGAAAAAAACCGCGACTAGTTTTCCATGTTGATATATACGCAAAACAGTGAACGTGTTTACTTCATTACTTTTTCGTAATAAGCCATAACAACAAGTATACTCGACAATGTCTAAAACCTCATTTAGGTAATTAAACCTTGATAATAATCTAAGCTTTGTGTGTTTACACAAGTGGGTACCTTTACAATGTATAGAGGCGTGGGAACTAACCCATATGCCACAGTTAACGAACAGCACACGATGGGCCTCTTCGATGTAACTAAGAAGGAAAGATACTGGGGTAAAACATTGGCTTCGATCTCACTTTTGGCGCCTGCGCTCTAGGTTGTTTGGATCCAGAGAGTAAGCAAAAACAACCCATTGTATGTCCCAATACTAAGAGTTGCCTACCCCCTTCCTTTCATCGAAAAGGCTTATACTAACTGTTACCGTTAACCTCAGAAGCTTTGATTGGAAGGGAAAACAGGGTAACTCCACGGAGGAAAACTTTCTTAACAAGAGGGGAGGGAACTATCTACGTAGAATGGTTTTTCCCAGGTATATTTCAACATTGGAGTTGTTTTTCAGAATATCCTTACGTTGCCATGACAATGCCTGTAAACAAATTATAATAAAATAATGATATGCAGTTGTAATGTAGTTGTTACATTGCTTCAACGTGAAATGCGATATACGTCGGCTGGCACCTAATGCCAATTAAAGTTGTCTTGGGTGCATGCCATCAATTTACGAATTTCTCCAAAAAAGAGAAGTAATATCTTCAGGGACATGATTGTTGTTTGATGGATAGACCAACAGTGCTATCAACAACACTTGGACCTGCTGTGTTTATATTCCGACTTGGCTCTAATCCACTGCTATTAAGTAGTTAATTGCATATTTGGTTATTCTTCTTGGTTTTATTTTATTTAACGATTACCTTCAGTTATCATAGAAAAATTAAAATTAAAATGTATATGAAATTATATATTTGAGAACTCTCTTTAATGTACTAAAAGGAAAACGCCCCATAACGATTATTATTTATGAAATGTGAATTTCTTATATGTTAATTTTATTATAGATATCAGCTTGTTTATTTTAAAAGTAAAAGATTTTGCTTGAAATCGTACTTGATTTCACATTAAATAACGTAATGTTGTTCATGTCCGTTTGAATTTAATGACAACATGTTCCTTAGCCCATTTATTTCGTAATTGGGTTATGTTTGATTATACCCATTTAATTGTTGTAGCTACAATATTTAAATCTCGTAGAGTTGATTTAGGCCTACTTATATGTTAATTTTAAAATAAATTACATAAATGCTTGACCTCCGACTAATCAAACAACAAATTGATCAAAACATATTTTTCAGGTACCTTTATAATGACAAAGAGTAATTTTAATCAAATTAGAAGTGGAGGAAAATCATTCCAAGATACGTTTGCAAAACCTGCCTTGAGGCTCATTGCCAAGTTTTAAATTATGATGAAATATTATATTAACTCACTACGCAGTACATCTTTTTACGTCCCAGAGTGACGATCATGCCACTGATTGGTATTACACTGGAGGTGTGTTTGCTTGTCACCGTGTTCGCAGTTAGCAAATCGAAACAAATTACTTCGCTATTTCCGGGCGGCTCACAGAAAGCAATATTGGCTTCTACTCCACTACCATCGCTAGGCTTAAGATGCACCGGATAACGTAGGAATTGTCATGAAACTATAGGATAACGTAGGAATTGTCATGAAATTATAGGATAATGTAGGAATTGACATGAAATTTTAGTATAATGTAGGAATTGTCATGAAATTTTAGGATAATATAGGAATTGTCATGAAATTATGGGAAAAAATAAGACGGACTTAATAATATGGGAAATAAAGGAAGAGTGGCCACCCGGCTTTGGTTTATTTATTTTCTGCATCGAATGACATACGGTTTAAATCATATTTATTTAACATTTAAAAACTGTAATATATGTGATTTGGTTTTAAGTACTATCTCTTTAAACCGACGAATCAATTCAAAATTGCCATGAATATATAGTGAAATGAAACCGTACCTTTCGATAAATTGTTGAGAAGATTTTGAATTCAACTTTACTAATAACGTTTCTGTATTCAAATGAGTATGGAATGTATTCGTCTCTTAAAGTACTTCCTGTTTGCATGCTGCAAGAAGATTCTGTTCATTGAACAACTCAATCTCATTTGTACAATACTACAATAACATGCTTACGCTCGACGTGTGTATATGTAAACGACGTTAATATTGTTATGCAAAGCAAATGTGGGCCCATCTCCTTTGAAACATACGCATCGGCTCCATCAAAACGCTTGAAGACGAATTTAGATATCTTTAATCATGCTATCTTTGTAATTCAAAGCATCGCCTTGTGTTTAAATTATAAGTTCAGGTAACTCTCTTAGAATAACTGATTATACCTTAAAAGAACGGCCTTATTCTAAATATAAAAGGAATCAAGTATTAATAAAAAATAAAGCATCAATTAGACAATAGTTAGCATTTAATTAGTCTTAAAACCCAGGACTACTCTGCCGCCATTGGTTTAGTGGCGTCTGCTAAATCGAACCACTTACCCCAACGGGATTGGTTGAATTCTCACAGGCTGGGAGAGGTAAGGTAGGGGCAAGAGGTTCGATTTAGCACATTCGGATTTGAGAAAAATAATTTCTGACTTAGAAGAACTTTATTTTGATATAATTTTAAATTGGTACACATCGACTTTGGTTAGGTGTATATCTAGTGTTTCACTGTGAGGTATTTGTTTGCTAGTATAAGTGCTGAAGTTATGATGCCTGTGAGCGCCGCTTTTCATAGCCTTTTTTAAGCGCAGATAATTAATTTCACGGTCTTTTTGCGACGAATTATCTTTGAATCAAACGTTGCTTGAAACACCGACGGTTTTTAACAAAGATTTCCCATGTCAAAACGAGGAATGCCGGCAATAAACTAATGGTGAACATGTTGAGCAACAGGCGCACTTCGTTCTTGATCTGGGCATAATCTCCGTCGTTAAAGTGGTTCTCCATCGTCACACATTTGGTGTTCATCCAAGCGAAGGCCTTCTTGATTGCTTCGTCACAGAGACACGATGAAGCGGCGTACCGCAAACTGCAAACGAAAAACTCAAAAATTGTCAAACAAATTATTAGAAGACGATGGTTTAATAGGGATCCCACGCGTCTAATGGTATTTGTGGTGTTTCAATTTTTCATAATTCATGGCTAACTTTCCCTAGTCTAGTCTAGTGATCATGTTTAACACAAGCCATATAACAATCATATTTTCACCAACACATTTAAGTTGTCTTATAGGACAATGCCAAATCAGGGATAGATAGACTTTTTTAAGACGGAATGGGTAACAGGGCTATTCGGGTGCGCGTCCAAGTCCACGACCCCCTTACCCGTGACGGAGGGGTATGAAAGAAGAGGCGGGTCTTATTTTTGTTATGGCGTTGCATGTATATCCGGGTCAAATAAACGTCGTCTGCCCCTTCGTCTGCCAAGTTGGAATGGGCTCGGATTGTAATTTTTGAAAGAACATTGTTTAAAAATGGAAGTTACACAAGACATAGGGCTTGCAACTGAAAAAAAAACGGGGAAGACCAAAGAAAATTAAAAGTGAGTTAGAATTGAGTAAAAGTCTTCATAGATATTACAGCACGAACAGGTTTTAACCAAACACTAAGCTCACAAAACTCCTGACCATTCACTAAGCTTTGGTTAACTTCATCAAATTCGTTTACAAAATCATGAGGATAGTAGAAATGATTGGCTTAAGAAAGAATTAGCGAATACTTTTCACCCTTACAGCTGTACTCCAAATCCAAAACACCGGCACCAAATTCACTAACTACCTTCTTAATTGCTATTAAAAACAATTCCCGAATAATTACCGGACCCTCGCATTTAGACGGCTCCATTTTGAACCCCTGAGAAGACGCTTATCTGTACAACAAGAGCCCACTCGATTCGCGCTCTATAGCTATAGCGCGAGCAGCTTGCGTCGTGACGCGCGTGATCGAGTGAGCTATGGTACAACGAAAGAGGGCTCGTAGTCATGGCGACAGAGGTAAACAGGAATTACGTATTTTTGGCCCTCCTTGTCAGCAACGTCACCAATACGTAGTTTTTGTGAGCCAATAAGATAATTTAATTTTTTGGTTACGTGTTGAAGGAAGGGACTATATACTCGTCTATGAGTCGGACTGAAGTAAAGGCCAAATATTGTTTATTCCGTCTTAAAAAAGTCTATCTATCCCTGGCCAAATACAGAAATTGTTCCAAATAAATTTCTCTGAAAGTCTTTTGCCATGTATTTAAAGGGCTCCACCGGCAGCGACGCGCAGCGTGCGGGCACTGTAGATTTGGTAGAGGTAAAAGGTGGTCTGCCGTTTGCACGTGTAAGCATAGAGACCCCGCAAGCCTCCGGTGGAGCCCTTTAAACTCTTGAAAAATTTTTGGAGATTCGAAAACTTTTAGAACAACGTGTTTATTCACTGTGTGTGTGAATTTCACTCCAGGTGACAAAATTTTTGGCCAAATGGTAGTATTCCCCCTCCACGGATTTTTAAAAGTTTGTACTCATTTCTGATAGTAAATGAGGCGGGGAACACGATGCCGTCAAAATTTTTCACCGCAAATGTTTTTTTTTTTAAAAAAAAGGTAGCACATATTACTTATGGTTGTTTGTATATTTGATATTTGGGGCGCATACACTTGTTTAGATTATGTTTGGGATATTTTAGGTTCAGGTTAGGTTAGGTTAGGTTAGGTTCAGGTTAGGTTAGGTTAGGTTAGGTTTGGTTAGGTTAGGTTTGGTTAGGTTAGGTTTGGTTAGGTTCAGGTTAGGTTATTTTAGGTTAGGTTAGGTTCAGGTTCAGGTTAGGTTCAGGTTAGGTTAGGTTCAGGTTAGGTTAGGTTAGCTTAGGTTAGATTCAGTTTCTATTAGATTTCTCCTTTTCCAAAATATTGCAATTTTCATAAAAAAAAAATTCAAAAAAAAATTTCAAAATCATTTGCGGTGGAAATTTTTAACGGCATCGTGTTCCTCACCTCATTTACTATCAGAAATGAGTACAAACTTTTAAAAATCCGTGTAGGGGGAATACTACTATTTTACCAAATTTTTTTTGTGGCTACACTCCTGAAGATTTGAGTTAACCGTAGAGGTAATTTTGCATTAACTAACACATGGAACATCAACGCATACCTGGTGCGATGAATTTTTTAATTGACTCGCACTTACCTTCTGTTGATTCCCCGCATTGTATCCTTATCAATGGAGTGGTTTCGTGACAAAAAGAATCCTACTGAATCCATTTTCAAGGGAAAAGGTGATTGATACAACAAAGGGCGGTGATCTTTCTTCCCCTTTAGTTCATTTTGGCAAAATTCATCGAGTTCAGCCACTTCTTCGTGCCAGTCGATGTAAACCTGTTCGCCATTCACCACTTTCTTAAATCGATCTTTCCTTGAATAAGTAACCCTTTCTCGAATTTTTTCTCCATTAATTCCAGGTATTTGCTAATAAAAATTGTCGAATAATTATCATCGTGTTCACTCGGTTGGTCACAGAATTAATTACTTCAAAAAAATCTTCCATGGCATCCGAAAAAGACGTCGAGTACTTGAGGTTTTTAACTCTCAGGATGTCGCTTAAATGATTTATTATCATTTTTTGTCCCACTAACACATCGGCAGTAATATCGCACAACACGAATATGTTCAAGACAATCAAAGTAGCGTACCAGCTATTCAATAAATGCGCCGAAGTGCGATGCGCAATTTTCACCGGAAAACCTTAAAATGAAAAATTTGAGAACAACGGACACTGTCGATAATGGTGTTCCCTTACTTCTCTGAAAGAGTGGGGCGCAATACATCCACATATAAGATCCAAGTTTGTTCGACTTTTCAAAAGCTTTCGTTAAAGTCGATAGAACCAAAATGGCCAGAAAAACTAATACAACAAACTGGACAAAAGAATTAGGAGTTAAATGTGATTTCCAATGCGTAAGAGCATTCAAAATTCACATTTATTCCTAACACGAGAAATAGTATCAATACAACGATTAACAAGAATACATGGTTTTATTCTACTTGGAATCGGTAAGAGGTCATAGACCCCAAACTAATATCAGCGCTGTTAGCCGTGTCCTACTGAACGGGATTTTGATTTTGGGGTTTGACGTCACGCTGCTCAGCGCTGTGCCAGCGCGGTCACAAAAAAATTGTCGGTTTTTTGGATCGCGTGACGTAAAACGCGTAGTTCTCAGCTTGGCGAAAAAACATGGAAGAATTATTCTTATGGGACTACCTATTTAATTGCCGTGAAACCAGTTGATCTCGCGAGAATTTTAAGAGATATGTTAGTCTTTCTAATTTTGATTACTAGTTGTTCTTACTTATCTCTATAAATATGTTTTCAAACAAATTTTGTTAAGCCTTGGTACTTTGCAAGCTTCATTGCGCTACCATTATTTTTAAAACACCGAGCTTTCACCAAATCTATGACGTCATTATGACAACAGAGGTCACCGGTAAATGTTTTTCATAATCCGCTGTTTTGCTTGGTGAGCTCTGCAGAACGCAGCCAGTATGAATATTAATTTGCCAAACGGGGATTTCCACTAATCCTAATCATTTTGTGTCATCAATTCCCATCCTCCGAAAAAATTGGGTGACTCCCATAATCCCCCTGGACATAATCCCCCCAAAAATTTCCCCCCGTCCAAATGGGCATAAGACAAAATCCCCCCATTTGCAGACAAAATCCCCCCAAACTGGAGACAAAATCCCTCCCAAATTGGAGTCAAAATCCCCGCTTACGGAACGAAATCCCCACCTTGGAGACGAACCCTTCAGGGGTCATTCCTATTTTAGAGGTCGTTTTCCACAGTGGAAATTTTTTTAGTAGGATAGTAGTATTCCCCCTACGAGGAAAAGCGGAACCAATGATGGAGAAAATAGTATGAATTGCCGACTAACCATAAATTTTCGCCTTTTCCAAAATATTGCTGACTAACCATAAATTTCCGCCTTTTCCAAAATATTGCTGACTAACCATAAATTTCCGCCTTTTCCAAAATATCGCTGACTAACTATAAATTTCCGCCTTTTCCAAAATATCGCTGACTAACCATAAATTTCCGTCTTTTCCAAAATATCGCTGACTAATTATAAATTTCCGCCTTTTCCAAAATATCGCTGACTAACCCTAAATTTCAGCCTTTTCCAAAATATCGCTGACTAACCATAAATTTCAGCCTTTTCCAAAATACTGCTGATAACCATAAATTTCCGCCTTTTCCAAAATATTGCCGACTAACCATAAATTTTCGCCTTTTCCAAAATATTGCTGACTAACCATAAATTTCCGCCTTTTCCAAAATATCGCTGACTAACCATAAATTTCCGCCTTTTCCAAAATATCGCTGACTAACCCTAAATTTCAGCCTTTTCCAAAATATCGCTGACTAACCATAAATTTCAGCCTTTTCCAAAATACTGCTGATAACCATAAATTTCCGCCTTTTCCAAAATATTGCCGACTAACCATAAATTTTCGCCTTTTCCAAAATATTGCTGACTAACCATAAATTTCCGCCTTTTCCAAAATATCGCTGACTAACCATAAATTTCCGCCTTTTCCAAAATATCGCTGACTAACCATAAATTTCCGCCTTTTCCAAAATATCGCTGACTAACCATAAATTTCCTCCTTTTCCAAAATATCGCTGACTAACCATAAATTTCCGCCTTTCCAAAATACTGCTGATAACCATAAATTTCCGCCTTTTCCAAAATATTGCTGACTAACCATAAATTTCTGCCTTTTCCAAAATATCGCTGACTAACCATAAATTTCAGCCTTTTCCAAAATACTGCTGATAACCATAAATTTCCGCCTTTTCCAAAATATTGCCGACTAACCATAAATTTTCGCCTTTTCCAAAATATTGCTGACTAACCATAAATTTCCGCCTTTTCCAAAATATCGCTGACTAACCATAAATTTCCGCCTTTTCCAAAATATCGCTGACTAACCCTAAATTTCAGCCTTTTCCAAAATATCGCTGACTAACCATAAATTTCAGCCTTTTCCAAAATACTGCTGATAACCATAAATTTCCGCCTTTTTCAAAATATTGCCGACTAACCATAAATTTTCGCCTTTTCCAAAATATTGCTGACTAACCATAAATTTCCGCCTTTTCCAAAATATCGCTGACTAACCATAAATTTCCGCCTTTTCCAAAATATCGCTGACTAACCATAAATTTCCTCCTTTTCCAAAATATCGCTGACTAACCATAAATTTCCGCCTTTTCCAAAATACTGCTGATAACCATAAATTTCCGCCTTTTCCAAAATATTGCTGACTAACCATAAATTTCTGCCTTTTCCAAAATATCGCTGACTAACCATAAATTTCCGCCTTTTCCAAAATACTGCTGATAACCATAAATTTCCGCCTTTTCCAAAATATTGCTGACTAACCATAAATTTCTGCCTTTTCCAAAATATCGCTGACTAACCATAAATTTCCGCCTTTTCCAAAATACTGCTGATAACCATAAATTTCCGCCTTTTCCAAAATATTGCCGACTAACCATAAATTGCCGCCTTTTCCAAAATATTTTTGACTAACCACAAATTTCCGCCTTTTCCAAAATATCGCTGACTAACCATAAATTTCCCCCTTTTCCAAAATATTGCTGACTAACCATAAATTTCCGCCTTTTCCAAAATATCGCTGACTAACCATAAATTTCCGCCTTTTCCAAAATATTGCTGACTAACCATAAAATGCCGCCTTTTCCAAAATATTGGAATTTTGGAAATAAGTTAAAACAAAATCAGTAGTTTACTTCTTTTGGTTTAGGAACATTGTTTGCAATACCTTTCACTCTTGTGAATTATACTTTTGCATTATTATTAAAGATAATCTTTGGATTTGGGCTTCCGTTTACCTTTACTTCTAAATGCCTATTATCTGGGGGATTTTCAATAAAATGATCCTTTCGGTAGGATTTTGTTGAACAGTTTTCCTTTTGGGGGATTTTGTCCTGGACGTTTTCTCTGGGGGGATTTTGTACAAACACGTCTAAAATCGGGGGGAAAAAGTCTTGGCAAATCCAAAATAGGGGGATTTTGTCCGGGGGGATTATGTCCAGGGGGATTATGTACGAGACCCGAAAAAATTGTGTTATTTTCTAGCAACGTGATGATTGACGCAAAAAGCGTAAAAAACATAACCAAAACTAAAACTGAATACGTCTTTATTTATCATGTTGTATAACGTACATACCCACGAAGGTATCTTGATTATATTCGACAGAAAACTTCCACGTTGCGTTTGAGAAAGCTGGGAAAACATGGTAACTCTGGAGTAGTAGATTTCAGTCGAAAATCGGAACTGTGGCAAGCGATTATATGAGACAACGTTCGGGTAGGTCTTCATGTCCCAAACATCATCCTCCTTAAAATATAGGTAGAAAACGCTTAGGGGGGAGGTAAAACTGAGCGGGCGTTATGTATTGAGGAGCACGACATTTGGGTGACAACGATTAGGTGTCCGACAATTGGGAGCGCAATAATTTGAAGAGCTGAAACTTGGGTGTCCGACAATTGGGAGAATTTCAAAATTGGATGAGCGACAATTGGGTGGCAATGAAATGACAGAGCGTCAATTGGGTGAATAAAAAATATATTTTGAAAAACATCATACTTCTTAAAAACCTCAAAAATTCGAATGGGCAAAATTTTATGTTGTGTGGTTAGATTTGGTTCAGTTAGGTCAGGTGTGGTTAGGTTTGCTTCAGTTAGGTTTTGTCTCTCGCCAAACGTTTATGGTTCCTCAACAAATATTTACTTTTTGAAAAATAAATTTTCTATTCAGCCAATTGACTGTCGGTTTCATTGTCACCCAATTGTCGCTCATCCAATTTTGAAATTCTCCTAGTTAAGCCCTCGACAACGATTGAAAATTCTACGAAATATTTTTAGTTTCTTCCTGTTCACCCGCACTTCACGAAATAATAAAGTTGAAGCGCTTTAATACGTTACGCGATATCTCATATCAAAAAAGTATTGGAAGTCAGCTGCGAGCTTTTGATGATCGATTTTGTCGGGAGTTGACAAAGGAAGCGTAGTGAATGTCTTACTTCGAACACTTCCTGATACGTCAGGCTAAAAAAGACAGATTAATTAATTTTAATAACATCGATGTTTTAATGTAAGACTATGTATTTTTGTTAAAAAGACAGTAGACTAGGCTATACTTTTTTAATTTCGACCATTATAAGGTTTTGATATTTTAAAATAATAATGATGATGTTGCTGACGGGGACGGCGAAAAATACGTAATTCCTTTTTACCTCTGTCGCTATAACCCGCCTCTTCTTTCATACCCCCCCCCTACTCGTCCCGTGGAAGGGAGTCCGGGACTTTGACGCGCGCCAAGATTACTCTGTTCTCCATTCCTACTTCTCAAATTACATGGATCCCTGATTTCGGCAAAATGTCATGGAACATTTTCGACTCAAAATCGCCCAAGAATCCACTGTCCCACCACACTTTTTGGTTCGCCCTGAATATTACACAATACATAAAAAATATCTTGTATCTATCAAGTTGTAATTATCACATACGAAGACTCGCTAAAATGTTACAAAATTGCCGCCACTATACGGCAATGTCTATAAACTGCGATAGCCTAATTCACGCATGCGTAGAGCAACGCTTCAAAATGAGCTTAACTGTTGTAAGTTTAAAGGTAGATAAAATAAGATTAGATCACGAGTATAGGAGGGCCTTTTTTAAAGTATATTTACTTGAGATTTCTTCTAATTGCGATCATGATATCACGAATAATTCCTTTGTATTCGTCAATTACGGGTTCACCTCTGTTGCTTTCACCAACCAGATAAAATAAAGGATAAAACTTAAAAGAGAAGAAAACGATCGAAATTAGACAACTATATCAACAGTCCAATTGTTTCGACCTTATTGTGGCGTAATTCGCCTGATCACTGATCGTAGTGTGAGTCAGGGAATTGAATCATAAAAGTAAAGAGTCACTCGACATGTGAAGCGCCATTTCGAACTTGAAATGTTCCATATGTTCTCGTAACACTAGAGACTTACTTACTAGTTCTAGAATGACGGAAGCGAGAATTGACTACACTCGGTGGATAATTTTGCAGGACTTCCATCTTCTTATTAGCCATATCGTAGTATACGATAGGCTCTTAGTTTGACCCGAGCCGTCCGTAGTAGCCGGGGTTGTCGCTTCGTTATCGTCAGATTTTAGCTTAAAAGGAACTTTATATTACCACAACCCACCCATAGGGGTTACTGGGCTCGGTTAGAGATTTAATTTTAATTAAAATTTTTTCAGGTCAGACCCGGGAATCGAACCCGGGTCGCTGGCGTAGTAAACAGCCACTCTACCAATGAACCATAGAGACTTGATAGAAACTCCGAGTTTTTTATTATTTATTCTTATCTCTAAAATGTCGGGGTGATGTGGGGTGGGGTACCTCTTAATCTGTGGGTCGGAAACTTTTGAATTTTTATCTGTGGAGTCGGATACTTATGAATTTGTATGTTTGGGGTTTTTATATTTATTTTCTTTTTATGTATGTGCTAATTAAATAGATAACGATTTTCCCCGTTTTTCGTTCTCGTTCGGTAGCTATCGTCATCTATGTTATGTTTGACTGGAACGTTTTGGCGGTTAATTCAAATGTGGGTTTAGATAGAACTAACATAGTGTTAAATGAGCGTTATGCGTTTGATCATTTTAGCATTGCTAAAGGTAATTCGAGGGGATAATCACTAAAATGCGTAATCACTATAACTAAACTTTCTCTTTCAAAAGTTTCTGGGCATAAGTCCTTGTTAGAAATTTATAAGATGCGATAAGTGTGCATCGGCATAAGTCTATGTTGTAAACTCATCGAGGGGATTATCACTAAAAACTATCTGTTCTTCGATTCACCGGAATATTAGAATTACAGCATAAGTAAATTTATACGGTTATAATTTAATCACTGTTTAGAGTAGGGAATCGAGGGGCTATTCACTCTGATTTTATGCACGGTAAATCATTTAAGCATTGAAAAAGATAGCGCTATTCACTCATTAGGGTAAGGTATAGAGGGGTTATCCACTCATTAGGGTAGGGTATAGAGGGGCTATTCACTCGTACGATATGGCTACTATTACGAGCCCTTGGGCCGTCTTGTTTAGTCTGCATTCCTAAGCCTTTGACACCGCCTCATCAGGCTTCGCTTTACGAGAATCTATGACGCTTCACCTACGTCGCTCCATGACAAGCTCTCAGTAACCATTGACAAACTTATGGAACATATCTTATGAACTTATGCTGGAGCGTATTTTTCTCTCTCAATATTATTAAGAAATTTACATGTAACATACCGTGTATGCTGTTAACAGTCGTACTATCTTAGGATTCACTGCCATCTTCAAAGATTTTTACGATTTTACTATATTAACTCTTAAAATTCTAGTTCACAATCTAGAAACGGAAGAGAACCAATTCTTCGCGGCTCGCTCAGATGGTGGTAGAACGAGATTGTTTTTGCGCCCGCTGTTCTACCTGACAAACTCTTTCGGACTCTAATGATGAACAAGAAAAATACGATTCCATAATATTATATCTACCTGTGTAAGCGCTAAGACCATTAAACACAAATGGACTGGAATGGAGATACGGGTGGCGCGTGGTTCTTTTAGGGCAGCGCCTCTCTAGCGCCACGCCGCGACAAATATTGAAACTCAAGCCATAGCCATAACATAAGGCTTATGAGTCGAAAGGTTTCGGGACTCTCCCGCTAGGGGCGCTGCTGACAGGCGATGCCATTAGAAGAACGGGGGCTTTAGCTTATAATTTTTCCAGTCCATCTGTGCATAATGGTCTTAGTTCCAATTCTAATCTTCTAGATGCGACGTCGGAGCTGGTAAAGGATCAACAAACTTGTCTTTCGTGTTCCACAAACATAACTCAGTTCTCATAACCTACGTTGTTATCATTAAATGAAACACGCTGATAAATATTACCCGAATATTTTTCTAATAAGCGGAAGTTTCCGCCTTTAATTACCGAAACATTATAATTTTGACCTGTTGAGGTTGATTTTAGTTGTTTTTTTTCGATTAGGGTAATGAGAAAGATTTATCTTGTTTACAGCAACTGACACGCATTATAGCATTATAGCATTATAAAAGCTGGCGTGGTATTATTCTTAAATGAACTAAATTATTATGTTGTAATTATAAAGGGTATCACGCACGAGTGGATAAACATAATTTGGACAAAATTTACTGTTAATCAATGGGATATTTAACATATCGAGTACATACTCTTTAAAAGGTCATCCAGCACTTGGCAACAGAGGATGAAAAATAAGTTCAAAACTGCAGATCCTAATTGTTGAAAAACTCGTTTTTACAAGCGTTCAAGACTAGCACGATCTTCTTTCTTCTAATTGGGTGATTTTGTAAGTATTCTATTACAAGTATGCGAGATATCTGGCCCTGATGAACTCGTATCTTTTCCGTATTGTGAGATCTTGGAATAGTCAGAATTTTCTCTTCCAATCTCACATTTACGGTGTTTAGTTTAAAATTTTGTTTTCAATAATTGGCTAAAATAATAATTCCTGGCTATCGACGTCATTTCAATATTTCTCCGACGCTATCTTTCTTTTTCCTTTATGCCACTTTTTTATCGGATGGTTACAAGTGTTGATAATTGGTTGAAACCAAAAAGAGTTTGAAAATGTCTTTAAATGAAAAAGCGGTTGAAATCGTCGTTAAATGACTAAAAAATTAGACATCTTAAACTGACCTTGTACAGCGAATAACGGTTTCACCATAATTTTCAAATTAATTAATATAACATACTTAGACTCGATTGTTTTAAATGAAGCTTGGAAAAGACACACCTTGAATAGTTACTTGTTAATTTAAAATTATTCCGAATCGTAACTTCGTTGTAGTTTTTAAGTTATTCGATGTGATTAAAAACCCCAAGCCTTTTCTATTTGAAATTTAGCAAAAAGGTGTATTTTTTCGTTTAAAATTACGGCGAGTGTCAAGTCATATCTACAGGGACTACTCCCATGTTGCGTTACTGAACAACTGTACTCAGAAGCAATTACAAGTACATTTAGTTAATTTATAAAGGTGGAACAGTAATATCTTAAAACTGCATCTTAAAGGCTAGTTTGCACTGGGCAAAAACGCGGCGCAAAATATTTTCAATTTGGCGGAAAGTTAGCGACGTTTCCGCGACAGGTTTTCACTAAAGACGTTTTTCGGCGTTTTGTTTTTCACGGATTTATTTAGCGCATGCGCATCTACCGGTAAGAAGACTTCCGTCAAAGCAAAGGGCAAAGGACAAAGTGCGCGAAAATAGATAGCGCGAAACTACGTTAAAGCGCCACCACAAGACCGTCAGTGATTGGCTACTATTTCGTGTTTTTACCTCTCCGAGTGACGATGACGTCACGGAGAGGTATTGCACTGGACGTGTCTGTCTGTCTGTCTGTCTGTCTGTCTGTCTGTCTGTCTGTCTGTGTGTCTGTCTGTCTGTGTGTCTGTCTGTCTGTCAGACCCCACGTGACCGCGTTCGCAGTTTACAAATCGGAGCAAACAAATACCCGATTTCCGGAAACGCGTTCGCGGTTCACGGAAATTTGGCCATTCATCTGCCAACACCAGTCTTTACTAACTGGCTTCTAAGGACCACAGTCTGCTAGTCTTTGTCCATCCCACATGGACACTAGCCTGTACTTGCTGGCTCGTAAGCACCACCATCTTCTGTTCTTCGTCAATCCCACATTGACACCAGCTTATAAGCACCACCATCTTCTGTTCTTAATCAATCCCACATTGACACCAGCTTCAGGTCTTTGTCCATTCCGGCTTCTTCTCCATCGTTATCGTTCGGTTTTAAGATATACGCGGCGATCGGCTAGGGTTACGAGAAACGTCTAGCCTCCCCAGGGCAGGGCTTCCACCAAGGGTTCACGCGAATGCGTTTTTATCTATTATTATAATGGAAACGAATCGTATATATACCCCAAAATTTGAAGAAAGCGGGCAAGAGGGGTACCCTTCACTTTAAACGTCAATATTAGAAAAGTTTCAAAAGATAATAGGAATAACTTTATTTTAAACGATTTAACTATTATTAATGTTAATTATTGAAGATTAAAATAATTAAAAATAATTATATTTATTTAATTATTTAAGATAAACTTATTTCTATGTAATGACACAAGTGAGAGTTTATATAGAACGAGTAATGAAGATTGCATCCGAATCGAAACACTACACGCATATCAAAGTTAATATAAAGCGAGTAGGATGATAAGATCTCTTACAAAACGATAACATTTTATTTTTGCAGAATACTAAATGGAAATATTTTAAATATTTTTCGGCATTACGATTCTTTTAGTAGTTGTGTAGCTATAAAGCTCTGTTTCATCTCAATATTCCAAGAACATCTTTTATATTAATATTTCAAATTTGGTGTTTACTTTTTAATTCAGCTTTACTACATTTATATATAGTGTAAACGCAACTTTTAATTTCACTACATAATATGGATTTTAATACTTCGTCTCAAAAAGTGTTGAAGCGATTGGGTCTATGGAATAAGAAACCCTAGATTTAAACTAGAACTGACCTTGATTCGTGTCCTCTTTCAAGAGGTGTTAACGGTTCAGAGTGAGCCGAAAGTTAAATACACACTTTAAGCAAAGGTGGGCTCCGTTGATACCTCTGAAAGATGCCTTTTCTGCTACACGTTGGCTAAGCTTGGCAAAGGCTAGTTAAACCAAAGCCAGGAACCAATGGGACCTAGTGCATTAGGTCTGATTGGTTCCTGCCTTTGGTAAGGTAAAATTCGTGTCCAGAAGATTAGCCAGCATGCTAGGGGTTACTTTAAGTGATAGATATTAGGTCCTCATTAGAATTATGAGGATACACAGGGAAATGTTAAACGATTAAACAAATGACCTTCGCAATATCCCGACAATTTGAACTACGTATTTCCGGTTTTTCTCACTGGCTGGTGGACCTGTGTTTAGATTAGAATTTAGAAAGTAAATTCGTCTCGGCTCGGAGAGGTTTATTTTGGTTTTCCCAACTTGTTACCTCTCCGAGTGACGTATGTCACGGAGAGGTATTACACCGGCCGTGTCTGTCTGTCTGTGTGTGTGTCTGTCTGTCTGTCTGTCAGACCCCACGTGACCGCGTTCGCAGTTTGCGTATCGGAGCAAACAAATACCCGATTTCCGGAACGCGTTCGCGGTTCACGGAAATTTGGCCATTCATCTACCAACACCAGTCTTTACTAACTGGCTTCTAAGGACCACAATCTGCTAGTCTTTGTCCATCCCACATGGACACTAGTCTGTACTTGCAAGCTTCCAAGCACCACCATCTTCTGTTCTTCGTCAATTTCACCTTGACATCTGCTTCTATGCAGGACCATCTTCTGTTCTTCGTCAATTCCACATTGACACCAGGTTCTATGCACCACCATCTTCTGTTCTTCGTCAATTCCACATTGACACCAGCTTCAATGCACCACCATCTTCAGGTCTTTTGTCCATTCCACATGGACGCCAGTCAGTACATTCTGGCTTCTTTTCCTCCGTCATCGTTTGGTTCCAAGATATACGCGGCGATCGGCTAGGGTTACGAGAAACGTCTAGCCTCCCAATGGCAGGGCTTCCACCATCGGTTCACGCAAATGCGTTTTTATCTATTATTTGGTTTTAAGATATACGCGGCGATCGGCTAGGGTTACGAGAAACGTCTAGCCTCCCAATGGCAGGGCTTCCACCAAAGGTTCACGCGAATGCGTTTTTATCTATTATTATAATGGAAACGAAACGTATATATACCCCAAAATTTGAAAAAAGCGTGCAAGAGGGGTACCCTTCACTTTAAACGTCAATATTAGCAAAGTTTCGAAAGATAATAGGAACAACTTTATTTTAAACGATTTAACTATTTTTAAAGTTATTTACTGGCGATTAAAATAATTAAAAATAATTATATTTATTTAAATATTAAAGATAAACCCAAGTACCGAAGTCGTTAAATCATTGCCTCCTATATCTATCAAGGCCCGTGCATTGCGTTATATTTCGTACATTGTCTCTTATATCTTTTTAGGCCCGTGCATTGCGTTATATTTCCTACATTGCCTCCTGTATCTATCTAGGCCCGTGCATTGCGATATATTTTTGAGAACAACAACCAAAATGGGAAGCTCCTCTCAGAACCATAATATTTTGTTTTCTCTGTTATATGAAATGAAAATATGGATAATATTTTCGGCAATTCGATTTGAATGGCTCTTTCTGATGTATCATTCTCTCAGCACTGTTCATAATGGACAGGAACTTAGAGATTCGAGACACTTGGAATTACGATAGTGTTTCAAATCCTCTGTAATGAGGGCTTAACGACTTGGAGTGACTGGAAAGATAGATACACATCCTATTTTTTAGTTGTACCATGCGTACCACAATGTTGCCAGGCGTTTATTGAAGGATGCTTGGGTACTTGGTACAGACTGTTACGTCTACCAAGTTTCCTAGCATCCAAGAATAAATAGGATTCATAGAAGCCAGTGTTAAGGGCATGTCATGGGTCAAGTCGTTAAATATATCGACGCAGTTAAATAGCTGATGGCATTATTTTATCCACTTTCCCATTGCCTTTCGAGTGGAAGTTCAACTTTGGCACGGACGACAGATGGCGCTCTTAAACTTCTACCCCCAAAAATCGTTGTTGTCTGCTCATTTTCCCCTTCCGCGTTTTTTCGTTATAAACTTATGATTTAACGAACTGTTAAGATAAAATTTCATATTTCCTTAGACAGATAAGCTTCTACTCCTTTCATCTTACTCCCAGTTAGATTTAACCTTGTTAAAACATAATCAGATGAATTTGAGTTATAATGTCTAGGAGTGATAGAGACATTTTTACCGATGTCTAGAGATGATAAACTTAAGCGAAATTGTTTTACGTTTGAATAAAAATACCGCTTCCAGTAGTGGGTTTATAGTACTCCTTGTTTGTGTAAGATTAGTGTAGCTGTAGAGCGTTGTTGCTGCTTAGTTTATACGCCCCTAGGCCTATTTGTGAAAGACCTTTTTTTACGCACTTTTATCATTCTTTATTTGAAAAAAGTGTTGGCAATGTATATTTTTTAAATATGACGGAATTGCTGTTGGTATGATAGCGCCCTATTCGCGAAAAAAACCTTTTTTTAAACAGTTGATTCATTCTTTGATAGAATTTCGAAGGAAGAAGTTAAGTGTTAAATTTGCTCGATTAATTTTGTTCGGCAAATAATATAATTAAGCCTTACGTATTACTGAAGGAGATTGATTTTGCCAACCTGTGTGAGTATTTAAGGAGATTGATTTTGCCAACCTTTGTGAGTATTTAACTGATTAATAAGTAAATGGAGGAAGATAATAATTTAAGTAAAGAGGAAATCAGAAAACGAAAGGCAAGGGAAAGAATGAGGGCAAAAAGGTCAGATCCTGAATTTAGGAAACGAGAAAATGAAAGGAGAAGAGCGTTAGCCGCGGAAAAAAGGCTGTTTCTGGAACAGGTTCTAGCACACAAAATGTTGGTCCTACCGCGAGGCCAGTTGGCCATGATCGTACGAAAGATAATGCATTAAATAAATGTTCTATTGAAAGTACTGTAGGCGTAGGCATATCTATTAATAAGGAACCCAATAATGTACAAAATGTTAATGCTAATATTAGTGAAATCATCGAAAGCGATGAACAAGTACGAGCCTAGCTTATGTGTGATTGGGTTGTGGCTTCCATGTTTTGTGGACATTTGCTTTTTGTGTGGCGATGTATGATTCAGCTTTGATATGGACAAATGTTACAAATCATACTGGTAGACTAAGAATACGGTTGAGGTATAGCAAGAGAGTAGAGTTTCCCCAGCAATTGAGAGATATTGAAAAGGCTTGAACAATTGACTATTTTAAAATTGAATTCCTGCACTTGCAAAGAATTAAAAAAAGCGATAGATGCATATATTTAGGTTGTTTAAGGGGTAGTGATAGTCATCTCCACTCGGAGAGGTAATATTTTGGCCTTCCGAATTTGTTTAAATAGCGGCGGAAAGATAGAACTTCAATTCCGTGCATTTCCACGTAAAATCGCTAGCTTTCCGTAATATTTTATTAAATGAAGATAATTGTGAATTATTCTTGATATGGGTGATTTGTCGTGTGGCTGTTGCTGGAATAAACTTCTTTCTCTACTTATGTGGGTTAAGAAATTGAAGTGTAGGCTAGATAACATTGAGCGTAATTTAATTTTATTATCTTGTGTAATAATTAAGATGATATCTAATTTTTTAAATGTTTCTGCGATTGAATCCATGTTAAGTTCCTTATGAAGTGTACACATTGAAAATATGTATACTTAGTTTTAAATTAAATATCCTTGGTGGTAGATTTTTCTTACAATTTAATAACTTTGAAATGATTTTTTAAATACATGCTACGATAATGACCTCTAGGGACATATGCACCGATCCATCACTAGCTTGGAATTTATCGGAGAGTCAAACAAAAACTTCCAAACGAGACTGCATTTGAACGGAGCCTCCGAGATGATCTAGGCCCGTGCCTATCGCGAAGCGAGAATATTTTTTTCACTAAATTAATCGCCGTGTTTTCTCGCTTGGGGGCACTTTTAGTATCGTAAAATAAAAATAAGTTCAGCCTCGTGACCCCGTCGACTGCTACAATATTAGGGCTAGGCATAGACGTCGAGCGGTGAAGCCGAGGTCGTGGATAGTAAGAAAATATTTTAGAAAATTTCCGAAGACCTTTATTAAACAATCATGCCAAAGTAAAGGATCAAAAAGCTAAGGTTAAACAAAATGAAAGGTTATGAAGGAGTAAAAAAATCCCTCTTATGGTATAATGAATCTGTGAATTAGCAACAGCAAGAAGTTTTGATTTACTAAAAGAACAAAAATGTTAAAATCTCATAATCAATTTTGTAGCCACATAATCTAACCAAAAGATTCAATAAAACCATTCTCTTCCATACAATTTTTATAATTGGCAAATAAATTATCAACGAAAATTTATGAAAGACCCCCCTTTTGCAACTGTAATAAGAGCGCCATCTAGTACACATATTGGGTGAAAACATTGCATCTATGAAACAGGATATTTCCCCACATAAAAATCGACACGCGCGGGCCTAGATCATCTCAGAGGCTCCGGTTTTAACATCACAATTATCTTGGAAATAAAGTTTTTATAACTAAAATGAAGTCACTCGCTTGTTAATTAGTACCAGCAGTTTCGCGAATGGTTATTAGATTCGTTAAATCAAACATAGTGAGAACCATCAACAATTTCAATTTGTATCTAAACATTTTGTTTAAATATTATTAGACCTTTGGATAACAAAATCATCTGATGCCAGTTGATATTAAATGTTGGTAATTTGAATTTTTACGAATACTATTTTTTTCTAAATGGAGATTGTTATTTTAGATTTTTCAAGAGAAAAAATAGGATCTCTAACACCAGGGTAAAAATGCATATTACGATGCCAATACCAAAGATGCGAAATGCGACCATTGTTTGAACTAGCGTTACTGGTGAAAGGGTCTTCTCAGGCACTTGCCATCTCACTTGCTCAGTGACGTACGTCGATTGTAGAAAGACATTATCGAAACATTTAGTTTCAAATAGTCTCTCGACTCTAAAATTAAAAAAGATTCAATTATTATTTTCTAAATAACAATAAAAATAGTACATGATGACAGAAGTTAATGACATAATATCGGCTTATCGCTTCGGATTTTTTTGGCAAGCAATTACAGAAGATCTTAAAGGGAGGATGAAGTGGAAAGAGTCTTTATCGATTCGTACAAAAATTACAAGACCAGTCTGCTTATAGTCTGTCAAACGAAAGAAGAGCCCTGAGAAATTTGTCCAAATTGGTGTCGCCACCATCGACCCCATAGTACTTTATCAACTTGTTTTGTTTTGACAATAGTCGTCTGTAATATAGTCTGCAATATACAGATACTTTAACTTATGTCATTAAAATATATTGCAATACTAAATCAACAAAGATAAAACTGGTGTCTTGTCGTTAATTTTGTTTTATATTCTTTAATACTCGATGATCGTAAAAAACCATGAAACATAAACGTATTAAATATATATTGCAAAATGTATTGGTTCTATTGCGATTAAGCCTATCTGTATATAGCAGACTATATTACAGACGACTATTGACAAAACAAAACAAGTTGATAAAGTACTATGGGGTCGATGGTGGCGACACCAATTTGGACAAATTTCTCAGGGCTCTTCTTTCGTTTGACAGACTATAGTGAAACATTCAGGAAATACCTCCGAATGATTTTAAAACTCAAATTAGGTTCAGATTTTAAGGATAATTTGAAATAAGGACTTCTGACCAATCGCGTAACGCCCTGCCTTCCTGTTAACAAAATTCCAGTTGCACGCTCAACTTCTCGCGCCACGATTGTCACATCGCAAGAAACTTTTATCAAATCTCGCGATAAATTTCATTAGCGTGCAACGAGAATTTTGTTGACAAGAAGGCAGGGTGTTACGCGATTGGTCAGAGGCCCTTATTTCAAATTGTCCATAAAATCTTAAACTAATTTTAATTTTAAAATCATTCGGAGATATTTCCTGGATGTTTTACTGCGCAGACTGGTCTTGTAGAAGAATCGATAAAAATCACTTGATTTTCTACTTCACCCTCCCTTGAAATGGCAGGCATTAAGGTTAAGCCTAAGACCATTGAACGCAGATGGACTATAATGGAGATACGGTACGTGGTTCTTTTAGGGCAGCGTCTCTATAGCGCCCTGCGGCGACTAATATTGAAACTTATTCTACTCTAGACATAGCCATAACACGATGTATGCGACGAAAGGTTTTGGGATTCTCCCCGGGAGTTTTAGCTTATCATTAAAGTTCATCTATGATTAATGGTCTTAGGTTAAGCATACCGATTTTCGTCCAAAGTAGAGGTTATAGTAAAACTTACAAAATCATGGTAGTTTCCACAAGCCAAATCGTACACAGTTTTTTTAAAAGCGAAAACGTAGTTCAATGTCGCCAAGGATTTTTCGCTAATGAAAAGTTTGGGTTTGTACAAGAGGAAATCGCATGCAACATCAATCGCAAAACGAAACAAGACTTCGGGAACGAGAAAATCGTGTTTTCCCTCGGCGAGATCCTCAACGAAAACGGCGGAGGCACTTTCCACTAAATCCACCTTGCCTAACTTTTCCAAAGAGATCCTTCCCTGGGGCAATTTGTCTTCCTAATTGTTCGAATGAAGTAACGAAATGTAATTTTTACTAGGATTCTTACTTCATGTAGTTTGCAGTGCCATTCGATTATTTTTGGATTTTGAGCCGTTGAAAATACATAACAAACAAGTATCAACAACTAACTTATTTTATCGTGATTCGTAAAACTGATTAACCCGCCTTACAACTTTCCTTGACCTACTATAATGCCTGATTTGACAAACTTAAATCCTCAGTTTACTGGAATATCTCGAGACGCGTAAAGAATCTCTCTGCATTCTGCAATAAATCATAACCAAAAATCCTACGTCAAGTTTTCTTCCATCGTGTCCTACATAGATTTTAACATTTAGGTATTGGACCTTGAACTATTCAATAGTTTTCTTCCAAACCGCTGGTCGAACCTTTTCTGGTAAGTTTCAAAAATATTGATATTTTCAAAGAATTTTTGACTTACCCACGACTTGAAAAATTTCACCGAATCGGAATTACGATGCATCACCAATTTTCGATCCGATAAAATGAGCCAATCATCCAGGGTGTTAATTTTTACGTACGACTCTTCGTAAGCGTCCGATTTGAAAATGCAAGAGATCCAAATTGAAATGACGGTTACTACCAGTAGCCAAGATCCGAATAAAATTCTCCACGTAATGTTGTTAGACATCACCATGAAAGCTTATAGAAATGACAACGTGCATTTCATTCATTAGGTTTTTGTCCCAATTCTCGTCATTCACGTTTTGCAAAAACACGCATTCATTGATATACTCACGTTCCAAGAAAAATAGAAAAAAGGCATCCCACATTTTAGCCAAAAACATCTTGACTTTTGACCACAGTTTCTTTGGTTTCTTGGAAAAGCACATAATTAAGGACATAATGCACATATACGAGAAGATCAAAATTAACACCTGAAATTCAAACATTTACGAGAGCTATGAAGCGTCGAATGAAAGGTCTCAAAAGAATATGGACAAGAAAGAGCAATTGGGTGACAGTGAGGAAATCAAATTATCTTAAGAATTTTGCGGTACCGGAAGTTGATGTTAGTTTCCTGTGGCGTAGAATGTCTAATGTTTACAAGAAATAAGGGTTAGGCTTAAATCTAATCTTATTCACAATGTTATTGTTAAGCCCAGTTCGAAAACTTAAATTGGATAAACATTGGATGATAATTATATCCCCGAGCGTTTCGGATATCAGAATATAGAACCTGATTTAATATTGTTTCAAATATTTGTTTCGCGGTGAAATATTAACTGTTCTAACGAAACGTTTTACCTCTCCAAGTGACGAAAACGTCACGGATAGGTATTTCACTGGATGTATCATGGTGTGTGTCTGTCTGTCACCGCGTTCGCAGTTAGCAAATCGGAGCAAACGTTTTCGCAATATCCGGACCGCGTTCTTAAGGGTGTACCTCATATGAGCAGTTCTCGAAATAGAAACCGCTGCTATTTTGGGAAATAGCAGTGTTTGTCTTGAGTTTCGAGCATTTCTTAACAATACAGTTATATTCGTGGGTTTCAAATGGTACCTTTTCCGTGATCATATAATCAGGAATGTGACCTAATAAAACAAGTTTTTGAGATAATTGTAAACAGTAATTTTTTGGAAAAGGCATATTATAATTCGAGAGGGGTTATTTTATTTCGGAAGTAGATAATTGTAAACAGCAATTTTTCGGAAAATGCATATTATAATTCGAGAAAGGTTATTTTACTTCGGAAGTAGATAATTGTAAACAGTAATTTTTTGGAAAAGGCATATTATAATTCGAGAAAGGTTATTTTATTTCGGAAGTAGATAATTGTAAACAGTAATTTTTTGGAAAAGGCATATTATAATTCGAGAAAGGTTATTTTATTTCGGAAGTAGATAATTGTAAACAGTAATTTTTTTGGAAAAGGCGTAACATTGTAACACCATTTCCAAAATATTACTAACTTAAGTCTAACCAAACGAAAAAAAACCTAACCTTACCTGACCTAATACTATTTAGTTGAAATAATCAACTTTAACCTAACCAAATTATCCATATCTGACCTAGTTCTTTTTGAGTTCATATAACCCAGCTGGGCCAGCTTACACCATAATAAACAACTATAGTTTTTCGCATATCTGTTTTTCCGCTATTTAGAGAACTGTTGTAACGGTACGCCGCGTTTACGAGAACCGCTGTATCGGTAATTGCTGTAATGTGTAAACTGCCATTTCGGGAACCGCTATTTAGAGAACTGTTGTTACCACGGACTACTAAACTAAGAGGACATTTTAGCTCTGCTATCGGGCGGCGCTCAAGCTAAACGGTTTTACTAGTGTCTCCTCTAGCGGTAGTTTTTAAAAAGCGGAACTACGTCATTTCGGTAAAAAGGCGAGTGAGGCTGGAAAACAGTATTTTTAGACTACTTAAGTAGTATTGAGTAAAGCTTACCATCTGTCTTTTTAGGCCATAGCTGACTTTGAAAAAATCGTCTTTTAAATGTTTAGAACACTGGTACGTATATGAGGTCCAATGTCATCTACTGTAAATCCGTTATACTTTGCTAGCCAGTTTACCCATTGAATGCAATATACTTGCAAAACTAAAAAGCGAGACAGGCCTAAAGCTATTATAATAGTAGCAGAAGGCAGAGTCAAAGTTCATGTAATTAGTCTATTGTACAGTAGATGGCGTTGCGGTACGTGTTACACGTTCCGGTGCGACCCCCTTTTTCCCTCCTAACTCACATAGGTGCCCGTTTCTTTGATGAGGCAAACCGTTCGTATAGGCAAAGCTAGAGCTGAAATGTCCTCTTAGTTTAGTGACCCGTGTTGTAACGAGGACCGCTATTATGAAATCCGCTCATAAGGGAACTGCTGCTTCCCGTTCTTAATTTGCAGAAAGCCATATTGGCTTCTACTCCGTTGTACCTTGTTAAGGTTAAGACGTACGCGGCAATCGGCAAGGGTTACGATAAACGTCTTGCCTCTTAATGCTAGGGGTTCCACCAAAGATTCACGCAATTGCGGCATTTCTTGTCATTTATATTGAATCAATTGCCTTATATACTCTAAATTTCCAAAAAAAAAATTAAAGAGGCATAGGCTATAATTCAACTATGTTTAGGAGTAACGTTTCTTAAAACGACTTAACTAGAATTAAGGTAAATTATAGACGGTTAAAATAATAAATTTATATCTATATAAATCAAAGCCCTGACTGACTGGCTGACTGATAATGAACGCCCAGCCCAAACCGCTTGCCCTAGAAGGCTGAAAATTTGCAGGAACGTTACTCATAAGTAGTAAGCGCGTACTAAGAAAGATTTTTCCAATACGCCGCCATCTTAAAAAATGGCGCACAGAAATGTAAAAAATCTTCTCTATGCAACAAAGTCCGCGTATTTCAACCGATTTCAAAAATATTTAGTACACTGGTTTCCTTTAACCTTTAGATGGGCTGAACGGTCTTTTGGGTTCGATTTGTTGCCATCTTTTCAAATGGCGGCCAAAAACTTAAAAACCCTTCTTTATGGAATAATGTCCGTATGAAAAGTAATAAAAAATGCATCCCTATAGGGACTGACGGGCAACGCCGAGTGCCTTCGCTCCTGGAGTGCTACAAAAAAATTAGTCATCAGTAAAATCTACCCATTCTTTACATCATTTTGATGGAATTTCTTATTTCACGCGAGCGACGCCGCGGGTAACAGCTATATTTAAATATTTAAGAAAAACTCGACTCGTAGAGGTTTATTTTGGTGTTCCAACTTGTTAAATATAAGAACAGCCTCACTAAATTGGATCTAAAATGTGCCGATTAAATGAGACTTGCTATTTTAACAACATACCCAAGTATCAAAGTTGATGAAATTAGTCGAATACTTCGGGAACTTGTCAGGAGTGCGTGAGACTAGAAGTAGATCAGTCTCCACATAGGTCGGTGTCGGTAGCCAATATTCATTTTCGTAGAAATCTTCCACATTGAACAACCAAATGATAAATTCAAAATCCTGCGAGAAAAAATTCAAGAAAATTTAGGCTAATCTTAATAAAACCAGAAAGAAAACTTACTACCACAGTGTTACCTGGTAGCCTTGAAGTATCCTTGTCGCATTTTTCCCGTCTAATTCTACGGGCTTTAAATCAAATCTGTTTTAAGTGAGTAACAAGTCACGCAAATTAGGATTTCCGAATTAACCAGTTTATGTTGCTGGTCGGGAGCGCATTCAGTAGTAGCGTCCTTAGGGTTTTAAATTGGGGGGGGGGGGGGGTTTATTCTGGGTAAACTATTTGAAAGTTATTATAACAAATTAATAACTAAATTTTGCATAATTGGTTCTTTGGAATATGTGTAGACCATATACCAAAATTTTGGTCTATGTGAAATAATTCGTATTTTAAAGATATAAAACTTTCATTGATAAATGGCGCGGAACTGAATTATTGACTATGAGATTAACTGTGTATGAAGAAATTTCACTCGTCTTAAGTTTAGTTTAAGCAGAAGTGAGATGAGACTAGAAGAACTGAGCTAACCAAATTCTTCACTCGGCGAAAGTGAATATTCTTGATAACCCAAGAACGGTTGGCCCTCTGGTAGCGGTTTCTGAATTTTCCCTCCAAAACGTGAGACGCTCGTGGCGGTAGACGGCCGAACTAGATTCAAGGTGCCGCGTACGTGTTCCGCGGCTTTAGGTTGAGGGGAAGGGGGTAGGAATTTTTTTTGGAACTCGACCAATTTTTTATTTTGTCGCCATCTATGATGGAGTCAAAATATTACGGAGACATAAAACGGAAGATTCTCCGCCTTCGTCGTCGTCTCTTTAAACTACTCCCTTATCACTCGCGCTCCGGTTATTTCATTCAAATTTCGGTTCCTTGTTCGTTCTGTTTCCGGATTTTTGCACATAACGACTTCTAAAGCCTTCCGATAACGGTAATCAAACTTAATTTTGAGTGATTTAAACTATTTTTCGTGTTATCGCCGTCTTTTGGTTTTACCTACTGGCAGCGTTTTGCCATATGTCTTGGAAAACCTCGTATTGTTTCTGCCTCGGGACTCATGACGGGGCTTTTTCTATAACTGTGTTTGAGACCTTACTAAAAATATCTCCACTCATGTTTTCGCTGTTATTCTTTGAATTTGGGTAATTAAACGTGCGGACTCGACATTTTTTGTTGCTCACTGCATTCCGCTAACGGTGTTTAATTTTTTAATTCGGTTTCATCGTTATTTTTAATTCGGTTTCATCGTTATTTGGCTCATTTTCGCCGAAAGTGACGCTGTAACGCCGACGGGGATATTGCCTAGTCCTTGTCTCAGACCGTCCTAATAAGTTTAAAATTCATTATGCCGTCTGCTAAACACTATGATCTCATTTAAATTGTACGGAAACGTCTTTTAAACTAATATGGGTCATTCCAAGGACACGTGTCTTTTGTGTGACCTCTTTATGTTCGGCTCCCTGTCATTGTAGCCGTAACAGGCTGAGAAATAAGGATTTTTTTTAAACTGGACATCTGGCCTGTGTCGACAGAGCCGCATGAGAACAGGCTGAGAAATAAGGATTTTTTGGGGTTTGTTGTATCTCGGCTTTTGTTGAGGAGATATTCTTTATACGATTTCAATATTAATTAGCAATGTTACTGTATATAAGTAAGGCATTAATTATACAGTGCCTAAATATAGTTTTTGTAATAATTATCCTTTGCTATTATATCAATATGGAGTTCATTATACAATGCTAAAATACATTAGAAAGCGCAACAAAATTGTAAGGGTTTCCCTTGGAACCTCTTGTTTCTCTTTCGATGGAAGCGTCATAAAATCCTCAAATTTGTTCACTAGTGCCAGGATCTACTACCAATGCTAGAGCCCTTCACTTCTAGTCTCATCTCACTTCTGGTTTAAGTCTTGGTTTGATTTTAGTTGCCTCCACTGCAGGGACTCCCTCCGAAAGAACGGGAAACATTTTACATGTGGAGAATGGTCTCTATTTACTTATTTTTCGTTTATTTATTTATTCCTCAAAATTGTACTGTTTGATATCTCTACAAAGACGAAACTTAACGAATCTATCTATATATTTTTAATATATTGGTAATGAATTTTAGGGGACTAAGAGCAATTTCTTGGTAGAGTTTTCGGATTATTTTGATGGGGCTATTATCCCCCAAAAAGGTCTGGCGACTCCATTGCGCATTCCAGTTTCATATGTGCTAACGCAGACCAATACCGTGTTGTCTAATTCGCTAATATACTGTATGAGGTGATCCAACGACTGGGGTTTTGTTCTTACGCTTACGCGCTTCAATCAATATATAAACGAGTCACAAACACACGCACACAGATCATAAACGTAAAAGCGATTAAGTCTGTCACACTCGTAGCTTAAAGCTATTGCCACTATACGGGGTGTTTTGGAAAAGTCCATCAATTATGATGGAGCGTGTTTATCGGGCCCAACTGAGTGGAAAGTATCAAAGAACTTGGGTGTACTACCTCAGACCACCTACCCATGGACCGGCATCCCCGTGTTAAACCGCAGTTTTCAAATTGAAACGCGTTGCACGCGCCCTCATGTGTCGGCGGGCCGTAATATATCTCCACAAGTGACACGTGATCAATTAAAGAGACAAAATTCCTATTTTTTTGGCCAAGGCTTAGTATTATATTAGTCTTATAAGGTAACCCAGAGTTATATTTACTAAGCTATTATAAATATAACGTTTAAAAATCTTTAATGAGATGAACTAAAAATATACGAATGATAAAGGTTTTCTCGCTTTGTCACATTTATAAGATTTTAGGCTCGATTGACGCCTATTAGGCTACTGTTCTCGAGGGAATTTACAGTAGCTGCACCGCGGCGCTTTCGTCAGGCGTTACACTTTGCTAACCTAGCTCCCTATCCTCATGCCAGTCCATGGGTAGGTGGTCTGAGGTACTACATTTGGTTAAGGAGTTATGCCCCTCCCCCAAACATATTGGCCCTTAAAAACAAGGAAATATCCAACAATGTTGACTACTTTTAACATAACATAAGAATGAAGCTCTTTACACATTACAAACATCAAATCACACTTAAAATTACCAGGAGGCTAACTTGACCACCAGATGGCGCACCCAAAAATTATTTTATTTATTTATTTTTTCAAGGTCCTAGATTTCAGTGGGAGTCAAAAATGCATAAAAATTGTTATTATGAGCCTTGTGGAATTTTTGCCAAAATATCGGTCCTTTGTAACATAGTGCCCAGCACGTACTCTACATTGTTGGACATTTCCTAGTTTTAGAGGCCAATGTTTGGGGGGGACAGATCTCCGTAGCCAAATGTGGTACACCCCATGTTCTTTGATACTTTCCACTCAGTTGGGCCCAATAAACACGCTCCTTCATTATTGATGGACTTTTCAAAAACACCCTGTATATAGGATAAGAAAATATTACAACAACAACCCTAAATAACACCAAGTTAGCCTTTATTGCCCTTTAACCTGAAAATTAATCCCTCTTTCTAGCCACTGTGCCCGTATCGCCAACCCTCGGAACCGGTATGGTGAAAGACGATTTCCCGCCGCGTGAACGAACGGGAAGGAAGTCTGGAGACTTACTTTATGTTTACTAATTGTAGGATAACCGCCGCCATATATTGGTACAGTCGCCGCAATTAAAAACTTTCTCTCTCGCGACGTCTTGTTTCAATCATAAGCCGCAAATTATTGATCTGATACAATGGGTATAAAAAAACGTATCTTATATTGTTGTTTCAATAAATTTTTTACTAAGCGTTTTTTTTTACACTCTCCACTTTCCATTTCCAACTGCTAAATAGGGGGTTTTGAATGATTGGGATGATTTTAAAGAGAAGGTGAACAGTTGAGCATAGCTGGTCCGAATTACAGAATGACATTCCAGTAAAGGGAGAGTGATGTTAATTGCAATTTTCTGAATACACGTCCCCCACGGAATCAATGCCTTGAGCCATATTCTTATGGATAGAGATACCCTTTAATGTTGCACAAAGATATAATCAACAATTGTGGAATGAAACTTCAAATCTTCCTCCGGTGAAGATATGGCCACGGGTGCGACATTCTGTTCCACTATGGTTCGCAAATGCCAGGGGGTGGAGAAAGATTTCTATCTAGATTAGTGGGCGATTCTTGATGTCAGATTCAACATAAGTCTGCACGAACGTTTGGTTGAAAACAGCGCATTTCGGAGAGAACCATCTAGAAATTCAATGGCCAACCAATTCCCTCAATATGTCACCCATTGAAAACCGCTTGGTGGAGGAAATAAAGGTTCACTGAAAAGGAGAATACCCACATTCAAAGTATAGCATGGGTCACAAAGTGGTGCCTACATTTGAGAAAGTGGTTGTGTTCATTGTCTTCAACTAATTGGGATTCGCCATAATCAAGATGACGAACCTTTCTCAAGAAACCCTTTATTTACAATGCGAAATTAGTATTATACTAAAGTTCCACTAGTCTTAGCAGTGTATCCGATGGCAAATTATGGTCTTTTTGACAATCAATGGAATCTGCTGAGCTGCACGAAGTATTAAATCCTTGAAGGTTAAGTAAGGACGCAATTAATGCAGAGTGTGTATATATTTTATTGAGAACAACCCAACCAACATAGCAAGTTAAATAAAGAATAAAGACACTTTGCTAATTACTATCCAACATTTATTCTTAATTATGAACATGGTTAGGATAAATACATTTATACGTTTTCATTTTTAATTTCATTATGCGATTAATATTTGATCATTTTCCCGTTGGCGTTTACAACCTGTTGCATTCTCTGCGGCATTGATGAAAACAGATTGCTTAAATAATCGGGCCGCTCACCAAGACAAACTGATAGTCTTTATATAACAATTTAAGGTAAAAAATATATTCTAACACATATTTGTTCTATTGTAAAAATGCCACGAAAAACCCAAATTTAAAATTATAAAATTTTAAAATATAAGTTGCCTGAATAAAATAGAAAGACTATCAGTTTGTCTCACTCATTCACCAGTCAGTATGCCAAAATTATCACAGGAAGAACGCAATAGGCTCGTTGCGTTACATGAGGCTGGTAGGGGTGTTCCTTTTATTGCGCAGCAACTGGGCTGTTCAAAGCCAACCGTGAGGTCATGGCTAGCCGCTTATGGTGAAAATGGGCGATTGACAGACAAACCAAGACCGGGAACTCCACGCGTTACCACTGCAGAAGAAGACGACGTTATTGCTGCTCTTGTTGTGAATAATCCTACCACCACTGTTCGAACAAGAACGTCTAGCATTTGCGCGCGCTCACCTTCACTGGAGGAACGAATGGAATGAAGTTGTCATCAGCGACGAATCAACATTTTGTTCATCTACGGACCATCACGTAAGAGTGTGGAGAGAGAAAGGGACCCGATATGATGCGGCTAACATTCATTCAATCCAGAAGAGCGGACGGTTTTCTGTGCCAGTGTGGGGTTATATTTCAAAACATGGAATTGGCACCTTAGCGCGAATAGAAGGGAACCTTAATTCCGATAAATATATTGATATATTGGAACATACCTTTTTTCCTTATGTCGTAGACAATCATTTTCCGGACGGTAAATTTATATTTCAACAAGATAATTCGAGTATACACAAGTCACGTGCAACCATGGCGTATTTGAATGAGAAGCATCCGGAAATAGATCTAATGAACTGGCCATGAAATTCACCCAACTTATCTCCAATCGAAAACGTCTGGGTTATTATGAAAAGAATTATATCCCAGAACAATATAATTCTAAATGATAAGGACGAACTATTCACCATCATCCAGGCCGCATGGGAAGAGGTTGGTGAGCGGCCCGATTATATAAGCAATCTGTTTTCATCAATGCCGCAGAGAATGCAACAGGTTGTAAACGCCAACGGGAAAATGATCAAATATTAATCGCATAATGAAATTAAAAATGAAAACGTATAAATTTATTTATCCTAACCATGTTCATAATTAAGAATAAATGTTGGATAGTAATTAGCAAAGTGTCTTTACTCTTTATTTAACTTGCTATGTTGGTTGGGTTGTTCTCAATAAAATATATACACACTCTGCATTAATTGCGTCCTTACTTAACCTTCAAGGATTTAATACTTCGTGCAGCTCAGCAGATTCCATTGATTGTCAAAAAGACCATAATTTGCCATCGGATACACTGCTAAGACTAGTGGAACTTTAGTATAATACTAATTTCGCATTGTAAATAAAGGGTTTCTTGAGAAAGGTTCGTCATCTTGATTATGGCGAATCCCAATTAGTTGAAGACAATGAACACAACCACTTTCTCAAATGTAGGCACCACTTTGTGACCCATGCTATACTTTGAATGTGGGTATTCTCCTTTTCAGTGAACCTTTATTTCCTCCACCAAGCGGTTTTCAATGGGTGACATATTGAGGGAATTGGTTGGCCATTGAATTTCTAGATGGTTCTCTCCGAAATGCGCTGTTTTCAACCAAACGTTCGTGCAGACTTATGTTGAATCTGACATCAAGAATCGCCCACTAATCTAGATAGAAATCTTTCTCCACCCCCTGGCATTTGCGAACCATAGTGGAACAGAATGTCGCACCCGTGGCCATATCTTCACCGGAGGAAGATTTGAAGTTTCATTCCACAATTGTTGATTATATCTTTGTGCAACATTAAAGGGTATCTCTATCCATAAGAATATGGCTCAAGGCATTGATTCCGTGGGGGACGTGTATTCAGAAAATTGCAATTAACATCACTCTCCCTTTACTGGAATGTCATTCTGTAATTCGGACCAGCTATGCTCAACTGTTCACCTTCTCTTTAAAATCATCCCAATCATTCAAAACCCCCTATTTAGCAGTTGGAAATGGAAAGTGGAGAGTGTAAAAAAAAACGCTTAGTAAAAAATTTATTGAAACAACAATATAAGATACGTTTTTTTATACCCATTGTATCAGATCAATAATTTGCGGCTTATGATTGAAACAAGACGTCGCGAGAGAGAAAGTTTTTAATTGCGGCGACTGTACATTTTTAAAAATGAATTATGATATAGCACTGCCTGTGTGAAAAAATGTATCTTGTGTTAAATTTAATATCCAAAACAAAACGTTTACTTTAATTTCAAAGCATAAATTAAATATGAAGAAGTTTTTTAAATTCTTACTTCCAGAATTCCGACTTTCCCCGTTGTAACATTAGCATACCTGAAAGCGTAACTGATAAATATAACGTCTATAAAACAAGTAGGGAAATAACATTAATATCTCTGCTAGTCGACAGAACTATCAATACCCACTTATTTACCTCAACATGCAACTATTGCTCTAAAATTATCAACAATTTAACGTTAATACATCTGTTAGCTGTCCTATATTCACCCCCACTTAGCAGTTAAGAAGTATTGTAAACCTCAAAATTTAGCAAACATCCATAAGCTGACGGCACAGTGGCCATTTTCTTTCTCTAACACTATTTAGTTTATAACGGGTAATTTTTCTTTTCATGAAACTTACTTGAATTTTGAAAATCCTGTATGTGGAACTATTGGAAAAGATAAATTTAACGGCATGGTTTCTTATAGCTTATAACCCTTTTTTCAACGGGACTCGTTTTTCAATTACAAGTTTTTCGCCTTCTTGGTTTTCCCGATGAATAATCCAATTTTTCAGCACAAAAGGTATTTTACAAGAAAAAACAGCGACTAGTTTTCCATGTTGATACGCAAAAGAGAGAATTTGCTTACGTTATTACGTTTTCGGAATAAGCTTTAACAACAAGTAAACTCGACAATTTCTAAAAACATCTTCCAATTAATTAAACCATAATAATACTCTAACCTCTGTGGGTTTATATACCACCTTTACGATGTATGTAGGCGTGGGAGCTAACCCATATGCCACAGCTAACGAGCAGCACACGATAAGACTCTTCAATGTAACTAATAGGGAAAGACAGGGCTGTAAAACATTACCTTCGATCTTGCTTCTTGGTGCCTATGCTCTAGGTGGTTTTTTGGGTCCAGAGAGTATGCAGAGACAGCTATGGGTCAACCCCCTTGTGTGTCCCGATACTGAGGGTTGTATACCCTATTTTTTTCATCGAAAAGGCTTATACTTACTATTACCGTTAACCTCAGAAGCTTTGATTGGAAGGACAAACCGGGTAACACCACGGAGGAAAACTTAACAAGAGGGGAGAAAGCTATCTGCGTAGAAATAACTCTACGGAGAATGGTTTTTCCCAGGTATGTATTTCAACATAGGAGTTGTTTTGCAGAATATCCTTTCGTTACCATGACAATGTCTGTAAACAAATTATAATAAAATAATGATATGCAGTTGTAATGTAGTTGTAAATTCCTTTAGCGTTACTTTGTTTCCTTAATATTTATGGCTCCTTTCTTCATTATTTATGTCTCGTTTATTGTCTATAGGGTTTGCTTATTATTATCATTATTAATTTTTAATTATTTATATCAGAAGTAGCGGATAAGGGACTAGAAGTAAAGTGCTCTAGCATTGGTAATAAATCCAGGCACTATTGAACAAATTTGAGGATTTTATGCCGCTTCCATCGCCCCTACACTAGAGAGAAAAAAATTGGTCGAGTTCCAAAAACATTTCCTACCCCTTCCCCTCAACATAAAGCCGCGGAACACGGTGCTTGAATATAGTTCGAGCACCTACCGCCGCAAGCGTCTCACGTTTTGGAGGGAAAATTCAGAAACCGCTACCAGAGGGTGAACCGTTGGTGTGTTATCAAGAATATTCACTTTCGCCAAGTGAAGAATTTACTTACCTCGATACTTCTAGTCCCTTATCCTACTTCTGATATTACCTTTATGTGTTTGTAAAGGCCCAATAGTCCACGCCTCAAGTGTATATTTATTATCGAAGCTACATTCACATCTGGATTGTTACATATGGTATGTTTAATCGTATACTGAACAACTGTACACAGAAGCAATTACAAGTACATATAGTTATGTTCTGAACTCAATGATTGTGCCCTCTATTTCTCACAATAGACCCAAACAACAATTCTTTTGAATTTTTATAACGGCTCAGATCTCGTTCTCGGGTTTTGAACCTGATTGGCTTGATTTTGCCACGCGCAGAGCCTGTTTTACCCCAAAAGTCAGACTCTAATCCAATCAGGGCTTATTTTCGTCGCTCAACGACAGATGGTACTACAGTCAATTTCGTTAGTCACGTGATCCAATCCCTTAGATGGATACGAGACCAAGTCAACTTGTTTATTTGTTGGTTGGGTCTATTAAAACGTGTTAAACTTCTTACCGAACAAGTTGCGCAATTGGCCTCTCAGTGTAGAATATTGGTGCAGGCTATTCTAAGTTCTGGTTCGAGAGTGAGATAAGTGGGTTCGGAGCCTCCGAAATGAAGTAGGCCCATGCATGTCTAATTTTATGTGGGGAAATATCCAGTTTGTTAAGGAAAATATTTTCACCATATATGTGTACGAGATGGCGCTTATATTACCGTTGTGACAGGGGTTTTCCTTAAATTATCGTTGATATTTTAGGGGTCAGTCATGAAATTTTTATGATACAGAAAAGTTTCATCCTAAAATTAACGTAAATGTTTTTGGGGCTATTCACTTTCTATTGAATCTTTCGGTTAGATTGTATTGATGACAACAAAATAAATTATTTCAATTAAAATAATTCAGTAAGAGTAAAACGTATTCTGAAAATCCGCGACTTAAGCAGTCGACAGGGTCACGGGGATGAACTTTGTTTATTTTTACGGTAATATAAGCGTCCCCAAGCGTAAAACCACGGCGAACTAAATTGGTTAAAAAAATATTCTCGCTTCGCGACACGCATGGGCCTAGTTCATTTCGGAGGTTACTTTAAGTTTTAATTTAAACCGAGTGACGGTTAAGATTGACTAAGTTAAGCCGAGTGAAGGTTGAGAAAACTATGTTTGTTTTGAACAATTGTATAGTTTTTAATTTTGACGATACTGGCACAGAGTTTGGCCTGACAAACAAACTTTGAACTCAATGCACTGTCAAAGCTGAACTCTTTTGAACTCAGGTGTACACAAAGATCCAAAACGTATATCCCCTTGCTTTATTTCACACTGCATTGCGAGAATTGCTGAAAACTCGCAAGCTTTGGCGGTGCCCCTCTGTTCAAACCGAAATTGGTTAAAGCTGGTTTTCACCCTCCAAAAGCTCAATGAACCGTTAAATCAATTCTCCAAAAAATTAAAACTTGTATGTACGAAGTAACTTTCGTGAATTGCTCAGAGGCACAATGCCGAAAAAAGCACAGCTAATATTCAAAAGTCAATATAACATGGATACTAGACCATATTACGGACTGCGATTATTCTTTTAAAAATAATGTTATGAATTCATGATAAAATATTTTCGACAAACAAAAGGATATTTTTTTAAATAATTGGTGTTTTGTAATCACGTGGTCAAATGTAAAAATTTCAGTATTTGGACTTCTACCAATCCATTTTGTGCACTTTTCATTTGCTTTTTTAAGTCTTTGTCTACTACGACAGTATTTTATACTAAACCCAAAAAGGATTCGGTTAATTTTGGGACTTTATCTAACAAAATAATGAGTTCAAAACTATTTACAACATTACAATATTGCTGTAATTGAAACACAGTAAGTTAATTAAGCTAGAGGTTACCATATAAAATGAATATAAATGTGGGCAAAAATTAGAGTGAATTATAATTCTATCTTCGTGTTTCCCAAAGTATGCGAAGTTAAGACACATTTTTAGCTAAAATATGAATGCATGACACATCTTAATTTTAGAGGGCTATCATTTGAACCATTACTCAATTTTTGGTTTTGTTGTATGCAATATAAATATTTTGGTGAAAATATGAATGTTATAGCCTTGTTTTAAAATAACACTCACTAGACGAGACGTTTAGAGGCTGTGAGTCAATAATTACTTGTTATCCAATAACCACCTTTGGAATGTTTAGAGAAATATATCTTGTTAATTTTTTGGTCCAATATTTAAAAGTTGATCTAAAAATCTCAGTATCCAAGAACGTGTCTTTGTGTTTGAGAAACGCTGTCTTAAATCTTCTACGTCACCAGAAAATCAAATTTTAAACAAATGAATTTTAAATTGTAACAAGCATTTTACCCAACAAATTATAATCAAAATTATTTCTTATTTTTTATGTCAAAGGGGAGATTCGATTTCAGAATTAATATTTTAGTTCATGTTATTGTTACTTATTTCAAGATCTCCGTTCCACGTGTTAGTTGTTGAAAGCCTGTCGTAACTGGACGAGCATTACCAAAAAGCAAATCATCATTGAAGAGATGTACACGAGAAGTATGGCGCCTACATCACCAAGCGATGTCTTCGAAAAGGCCAAGCTTTGCTTCGTCTTCAGGTATTTTGAGCAGCCCCCTTTGTGCAACAGAAAGTCTGCTCTGATTCGATGTCCACTCTCCCAATAGTTCAATATTCTGTCGCGTAAAGCAAATGTCAGCAAATGATTTTACCAATTACATGGTTTCTTACCTAAGATTGATCAAGTCTTTCAATGTACTTGAAGACGCCTTGGACACTGGGAAAGCGACGGCCAACGACAAGAAAGGATCTCTACCGTAGTGCAAGTCTTTTCCCGCTTTGTAACCTTGACGGCACAAGTATTTAAAATGACGAACACTGCCAAAGTAGACAGCGTTCCCTCGATTGAAGACGTCGTCCTCGTCTCCCGTTCTTCGATTCATTTTTTGGAATCTTCTTTCGTATTCAAGAACAACGTCGTTACGGTTTTTCTAATTGGAATGAAAATTACATATTTCAATTGTTTAGTGTATGAGCCAAGCCTGGAAAGATTATAAGGGCTCGCCTTAGTAATTGGTTATGCCATAAGTACCATAATTACCACTGATAAATTAAACACGCCCGTTGGACTAATGTAACCGGCATTTTCACCCAAAAAACGAAGAAGGCGGCCTCTTGTAGTCATTTGAAACAGCAAATCGTTCACGGAGGCTCATGTTCAGACCTGCTCTACAGATATCTTGTAGGCCACGGACCAGTGTGGGTGTAATGGCGGCCATCAAGCACGCGAGTATAGGTTTAGGGCTGTAACTTAAAATAATATTTTTGTTGCGACATACAGTGTGGAAGAGATCAGAGCAACACCTACCTTTGTGGAAAACCCCCAAAACCCCTGACGGACTACTTCACTGCAGTACATTTTCGAGCTAGTATACAGGGTGTGACATGTGTCATTGTATGCAAATGAGAACGTGCAACAAGTATCATAGTGAATATCGTTTAATGATACGCACTTTGAAACGTTAAAGACCTACGATTAAGCTTAGGAACTAAGGCATCACACTACAAATTAAAGGGCTGTTTGGTAAACCCATCAGCGTAAATGTTCGATGTGCCTACCGTCGTGGTGTAGGCACTCTTCAAGACGATTTCCATGCCTTGTATTACGTTTTCTAGCATTTGAGGCGTGATTCGTTCAATTGCGCTTTGACTTCTGGCCTTCAAGTCGTCTACATTTAAAGATTCTGTTGCAAACACCTTCTCCTTAAGAAGAAATCAAGTGGGGTTAGGTCAGGGGATCTTGCTGGCCACGGAATTGGTCCACCTCTACCGATCCAACGGTTTGGAAAGTGCTCAGTTAGCCATTGGTGAACATTGACCGCCCAATGTGGTGGCGCACCATCCTGCTGGAACCACAGGTCCCGCATCACTGCTAATGGTAATGCGTCTATCGCATCACTAAACTCGTGGCGCAGGAAATGCAAATACCTGTCACCAGTAATGTTATCCTCGAAGAAGAAAGGTCCGATGATTCTGTTCCCCAGAATGCCACACCAAACATTTATCTTCCATCGAATTTGATGGTAATGTTGCCGTAACCAGTATGGATTTCGTTGGGTCCAGTAATGTAAGTTATGTCGGTTTACCGTACCATCCCTGTGAAATGTCGCCTCATCAGAAAAAAGAACATTTCTTAAGAACAATGGATCGGCTTCAATTAGCTCGCGCATAAAAAGACAGAAGTCTTGACGTCTTAGGTAGTCATCGTCCGTTAAGGCGTAATGGAGGTGGATATGATAGGGCCGGTAGTGATGCCGATGTAAAATGGCAAGAACGGTTGAATGGCTTAGACCAACCTCTTCTCCGACCGCTCTACTACTACTATGAGGATTGGCTTCAAAACGTGCTAGAATGTCGACTTCCCTATGATGATTACCAATTATACGGTATCTTCTACGTTGACGGTCTTGCACGACGAAACTCCCGAAATCTCGTAGGTTGTCTCTAATGTTCGTGAAGGTTCTTCGAACCGCCCTTGGTCGGTTTGGGAAGCGTTCGGCATAAAGCAATGCCCCTTGTTGAACTTTACCGCGACATTCACCCAAAATAAACGTCATGTCCAATTTTTCTCGGTTGGAGTAGGCTGCCATTCGTCTACGACACAGGACTTACAACGTTTATACGAACTAAGCTGCTAGTAACGACGCGTACGTTTGATTGAATAATGTGCCGAATTCTCAGTGCCGCGGATAATTCTGACCTTCGTAACCTCGTATGGATTACTTATCTAAGTAGGCCAAAGCCACGAGTTTAGTGATGCGATAGACGCATTACCATTAGCGGTGATGCGGGACCTGTGGTTCCAGCAGGATGGTGCGCCACCACATTGGGCGGTCAATGTTCTCCAATGGCTAACTGAGCACTTTCCAAACCGTTGGATCGGTAGAGGTGGACCAATTCCGTGGCCAGCAAGATCCCCTGACCAAACCCCACTTGATTTCTTCTTATGGGGAAATGTTAAGGGGAAGGTTATGCAACAGAACCTTTAAATGTAGACGACTTGAAGGCCAGAATTCGAAGCGCAATTGAACGAATCACTTCTCAAATGCTAGAAAACGTAATACAAGGCATGGAAAATCGTCTTGAAGAGTGCCTTCACCACGACGGTAGGCACATCGAACATTTACGCTGATGGGTTTACCAAACAGCCCTTTAATTTGTAGTGTGATGCCTTAGTTCCTAAGCTTAATCGTAGGTCTTTAACGTTTCAAAGTGCGTATCATTAAACGATATTCACTATGATACTTGTTGCACGTTCTCATTTGCATACAATGACACATGTCACACCCTGTATACGAGCTCGAAAATGTACTGCAGTGAAGTAGTCCGTCAGGGGTTTTCCACAAAGGTAGGTGTTGCTCTGATCTCTTCCACACTGTATATTAAGCAATGATGGATAACGGTAATACTTCATCAATTTATGTAGATTAAATGACAATAATCATTAACTCTTACGATATTTGTAGCTTAGGCTAAGGGCTTCTGTGGCCTGGGCCCATTAGTGTAGCAGACGAAACCTTAATGTTTACTTACTCAGAATTCTGACTGAGTATCTAAGAATTCTATACATTTACCGAAATTCCAAGTCAGACTTCGGTGAAGCTAGTGGCACCCTTATAAACATCTCCCATTGGCTAAAAACGTTGGGACAAAAATGACCGCACGGCGTCGCATATACCTAACTTGTGTAGGACGCAGATGAACATGCTGGTTACATTAGTCCAACGGGCGTGTTTTACTTATCAGGGGTAATTATGGTACTTATGGTTATGCCAATTAATACGCGGGGGAAGGAAATGAATTTTAGTTTTGAGGTGACGGAAGGGGTGGTAGTGGTCAAGTCACCTCCGGCGGACACGGGGCAGTCGCCTCTAAGAAGCTTGACTTACACGTGTGCCCCACCCTCCCGATAGTATTGCTAAAGCTTATATTTTTCATCTCGACAGTACGTTAAGTTATAAGTGTGTCGAGTTTTATCTTTGCGAGCTGATTTCCAACATAATGAAAGGTCAATCGTATCTACCGTGTCTATCGGGAATAGACAACAACCAGAAGACGTTGGTTTTAGAAGCAAATGTTTTTTAATGCAGATGAAGGAATGGCGGCTAGAAAAAGAGTATTGATTTCAAGTGGAAAGCCAACGTAGTGGAAAACCATTTACCTAATTTTTGTGATTGAACTGTGAATACGCTCTGGAAATGGCGAACTCGTTTGCATTCATTTGCATACTGCGAACGCGGAACCCAAAGGTGGAAAAACAGACACAAACACACACTCACACAGTTACGGCCGAAACACCATCTCTCCATGGCATACGTCACTCGGATATATAAAGAGCTAGACATTTAGTGCTTTGCATGGCTATATTTGTAGAGCTAAGCAATAACGGTTAAATTATCTCCATTGATTAATTACAGACTAATATAATGGTTCTGAGTTGGGGAGCCCTATTATCTTGTGCTTAAACCCCTGCTCCAAGTACATGATTAAAGGATAGTGTCAAGCGTAGAATACAGTAGCGCAATGCAAAAGAGTCGTTGACAGGCAATTCCTTCAAGCCATGTGCCGTTGATTTGCAGTTCATATTTCTAAAATTTTCGTTGCCTTGGCTTAAAAACGGATAAATTCGAGTATTTATACAACAATTAAACTTCTTGGATTTATGCACTAACGTTTAGAATACGAGAAACCTGGGAATTCTTGACTATGATTCATCCCTACATATCGTTAGTCACCCCAAAGTTAGTATCATAATATTTATACCCGCAAATAATCCTGGCGGACATAGTAGTCATTCTGAAAAACTATACGCATGTTGGGGTATTTGAAGATATCATCGAGGAAATTTATGTTGCGATCAATGTCCACCGTCAGTTTTGTCGACAGGTTCGCTTTGAAGACTTCCGTCAAAATGAAGCAGCCGACAAAGTAGGTGGCCAATATAACCTTCTTGGCGGCTTCGTACGTGTTCCCCAATAGTCTGGAGGATTGGGAAACAATCATGCACTCTATGACGAATGCGTGAAACTTTGCACAATGATGAATAACAGAAGTCCACACCCCCTCGAAGTACTGAGATGTAACGGTTCATACCTTGGCCGTCTTCAGCCGGCCCCGTTTTTCGACTAGTTTTGGGAAAACATTTTCCGCCCGGTTCAAGTCGGGCTTGGCGGCAAAAATATTTTTCAGGGGGTTGTTTTTTTTCGGGAACCGGATGATGTCAGGTAGGAACTCGATACGTTCCCATTTCTACCGTTTCCTCTTGTCATTACTACAAAAGAGGCTATAAAGGTAAAGGCTTGGCGGGAGAGTTCCTCAAGTGCCCTGTTTTTCCATGTATGTAAAATAATAATTTTTTTAGACTTGGGTCAGTTTTCATTTACTGTTGCCACTCGTTTTTTCAATATGTCTCTCGTTTTCCCATGATTTAACTAACGGACGAAAAAAGGTTTTGTCGTCGTTTTTTTTTTTTCAAAATTCACTGGGTCCGTAACCCTAATATCTTGGCTAGCATCAGCGCCACCTTCTGGGAAATCTCCGTTGTCACTTTTTTACAACCTGTCAATTCTCAAGTTCGCAAAACGCAAAAGTATATAAGATGGCTCCGGCCATATAAACGTTTTGCCTGGCTTGCTAAATATTGTATGTTGATCCCGGCCTATATACTTAACGGGGTTTGTTTCTTTTAAATATCAAATATTTCTCTCCAATTATGAATAAAAATAATCTAGCTTGATTTTGGGTAATAGATTATTGAAACCAGTAAATAACAAACGTCTGTCCTATGATCTGAAACAATTTTGTTGATATTTTTGTTGCAAACTCAATATTTGTGGGATAATAGATGTGTTTGGGTACTAAAACTAATCACTGAGCTCGAGTTTCGTTTTATTCATGCATTTCATACTTCTGTTATCGTTGAGTTGTTGATTTAATTTTGTAATTATCTTTGAGCAATTCAAATGAATACATTCATAGTAACGTTATTTTAACCTTCAGTACATTTTTATTTATAGTTGGGCAGCATAGTTTTTAGAATGATATCTTAATTTCAGTATGATGTCAGTTTGTAAATCTGGTTAATAGAATTCCCCCTTTCCCACAGAGGTCTGAAATTTAAATAATTTGGCTGAAACTGGAGGTGTCAACGTTAAGTGAAAGACTCTCAATGGGCATTTAAAAAACTGGGATACATTTAAATTCGAATTCCAAATCATAGTTAAACACTTTTTGTTTGATACATTGATATTAACGTAATCAATACTGGAATTCATATGTTGATTTCATTTGACATTAGTCAGAGTTTCGTTTTGTTCATGCATTTCATACTCCTGTTATCGTTGAGTTGTTAATTTAATTTTGTAATTATCGTTGAGCAATTCAAATGGAGCCATAAATTTTTCATATAAACTTTAATTAAACCATGAGTATGTTGATTGCGTTTGTTATTAATGTTATGTCCGGAATTAAGTTACATTTAAACACCTGACTAAACTATCCAACACGATCAGCCATTAAGCCTTAGACCTTGCCATGGGCAGACGACAATCTAGACTTAGTTTGCAGGGTATTTATGACATCTCATTTTGCCCTCTATTGGATCTCTCAACAATATCGTTAAATTTATTACTTGAATAATTTATTCTTTTAAATATAATAATCATATTAGCAGAAATAATATAAGAAACCTCCCTACGGGAGGGAAGTATACAAGGCGCCATAGGCATAACGTTAAAACACGCGAGACACAGGGCCGGAAATAAGCACAGGACACTGGACATTGTCCAATAAAATTTTAAAATGTCCCATAATTTTTCTAAAAACTAAGGGGGTCACTGGACATTTTGACCAATAAATTTTCCGAAGTTTTGATAGTTTGACTATGAAGATGCGACACTATTTTTGCACACTCCAGTGGACAATGTCCTATAATTTTTCCAGTCAAAGGGGGCGTCACTGGACACTTGTCCTATAAGAAATTTTCCTTATTTCCGGCCCTGGCGAGACATCCTCGAACCGCCAAATACCATATTAAGACACTATTGCTCATGGACAAGGTACGGTAGATCTTAGTCCTTTGATATGGTCGTTGGAAAGGGAAAGAGCAAAAAGCGCTTCAAACTAGTGTAGTCTGCTTAGTCGTCTGTCGTAAAGAAATAGAAGATTCCTGATTTTGCTAATAAATATTCACATTCGGTAATTTCGGAACGAAAATCTAGTTTGTAGTGAAGCAAAGTAGAAGATGAAAATTACGAATACAGGAACAAAATTTCGAGATAGATAATAACACCATTTTAAAATCTATCTATGTATAGTCTTAGTCATATATCTTGGCAAGGTAAGGGTTTAAATTAATTCAAATTTTATGCAAAGACCTATGGAAATCCTATAATCGAGTCACTGCCTGTTTATTAATGATTGATTGTCATCAAAATCTAAAAATGCTGCATGAATTATTTCATTGGAAAAGTTTAAAATTAAAATGAGTCTGTGAAATTGACTTAACTTAAGCAGCCGACGCAATCGCGAGATCAGAGAATGTATTCCTACGCTCTACGAGGCGCGGCCCTATTTTTTAAACTTTGTTTACGGCTGTATAAGTGCGCGGGGACATTCGCGGTACGAGGATGTATCGGGAAAAATTCGCCTTTGTATACTTTCCTCCCGAAGGGAGGTTTCTTATATTACTTTTGATATTAGCTATTTATAATTATTTAAATTTAAATGAGTATGTTTCATTGATTTAAATTACATTGCTAAAAATTATTAGGGGCGCACCAGGCAGCCTAGGCTCTCTCCTCTGCCGCTTGAAATATTCAGCTGCAGCTAGTTGGCGCGCGTCGGCGAGGGGGCGTGTCCAGATCTTACCTCTTCTCTTGACTCTAGCTTAACTCAAACTATCTACTAAGCGACCGTGGCTAAGTTGTATAGGGCAGGCGTCTTCACTGGCGTCAAGTATGGATCATAAGTACGCGGGATCGGTTCCCGGTGTGGCATCAAAATAATTTTATTTGAAATAAAATGCGTTACGCCACCTACGTGGTCTAGAGTGAACTAAGGGTGAAATTTAAATTGAAAATTCGTGGGAAATTCGAAATTCAAAATGTTCATTTTTGACGAAACTCATCAGGTCACACCAAATCTAGTCCGCCGACCAGCCAACTGAGGTCGGAACAATCGTTTTCCAACTCTAAAGAGCGGCAACACGAAAACGAAACACTCCCCTAGGGAGAATTTTTTTCACTTGAGTCCGCCACTATCGCAAGGCTCAGTCATAGGCGAAAATTTGTGTTTCGGAGCTAGCGTCGCAGTGTCTGTACGGGCTGAAGAGGGTATGGGGTAAATCATTACTTTGGTACTCTGGTTCTGAACTGATGGACTCCTGTAAATAAGGGTATTTCTAATTATAATTTAAGATTGGAGCCCACCTCGTACTCGTTTGTGAAAGTTGTGAAAAGCTTTCAAAAGTTCCAATGAAGTTGTCTAAACTTCGTTGCAGTGCGAAAGGCATCCCGCGAAAATATACGTAATATCAAAAGTATATAGATATAAAAACTAAAAGTACACTTCATTAACAATTCCCTGCTTATGGCTGTAGACGACATGTAAACTGAGAAGAAAACTGTCCTCCGCTCAGCCGCCTACAGGAACTAACCAATCAGGTTAATTTTTGGTACTACTTTATGAGCCTGTTCACGGCTTGTTACCTGTGCCTTGGTCGGGAAGGTAATCAAACGCAGAGGGGGTCGACACTATTCTGGAATAAAGGAGGGCACACGACGCGAGCAAGTTTCGATGGAGTGTAACATTTTGCTTTTATATCTGTATACCGTTGGTAATGTATTCAGTGTTATTGATGAATTTTTAGTTAAACAAATTCAAACATTTTAAAATGTAGATATCTAGCTGTAATCCGCGCGGGTAACTAGTACTTAAACTGAAATGTTATAAGGAACCGGTCGTTTTTTTTTGGTACTATAGAATTTATCAATCTATATCTATGTAAGTAGCTGACTAAATCATTATCAACTCTCAGACCAAATCTCTTTACTCGAAGTCTGAAAACTTTTTAATAGGCATGCACTAAGAAAGATTTTGTTCAATCCGTGGCCATCTTGAAAAAATGGCGGCTAGAAATGTAATAACAACGTTTCTTTATAAAATAATGGCCGCCCGTTTCAAACTATTACACTAATGCTAAGTACACTGCTCAGACCAAACTATTACACTAATAATTAACAGGTTTTTCTTAAATATGGTTTCTTAAATCGGTCGTTTTAAGATACATTATTCGTAAAATCATTTTATACCTGTATATAGCTGTTGTTGTCGTTTTGATTTCAAGTCAACAATTTTTTAACTTTTGTTGTAATTTTAGGGTACAAAACGCGATTGATTCACAGTCAATGATAAGAAAAGCCGCTACTACGTTAAATTTTTTTTTTTTGGAAAGCTTGTCGCAAATGAGTTAGTTTGGCTCCAATCTTAAGTTAATTAGAAATACCCTTAATTATCACTGTGCAAAGTTTCTAGCTTTTGAGTGACTTCGGTTAAATTGTCATTATTCTCTAGCCTACAAGTTGTCGGAGACCCCGACAAGGAAACGGTGTACTCTCGGTACCAATCGCTTGGCAATTGTCAAGAAATTGAACAAGAAGATAAAGACAATGATAATCGTCCACACCTTCAAAAGACAGTGTTTAGTCAGTATAAGAAGTCTCCTAAAGATAAAACGTGTACGCACCTTCGGCAGAAAGACTTCAATGATTCCACTCAGTGATATTTGGTACTCGGGTTTTTGGAAATAAGACAACATTTTATGTTCGTAGAACAGAAACGGGTGGCTAAAAGTAAGATTAAACTTTTCCATGCGAGCTAAATCCGCAGACCTCACAGGTGTCCAAGCAAATAAAACATCTCCTTCCTAAAACAGGATACAAAGCAAATTAAATTGTATTCTTCCTTTGTCAGTACCCCCCTGCTCGACTAAAACCGTTCTAGTCCGAATTTATGACTTACCGTCTTATGCATAATATCGCTGGGAATGAACGTTACGTTAGTACTGCCAAAAAATATTCAACACTTAACCTGAACGCCTGCAAGCTCTTAACATATTCGAAATTTACCGGCCTTTCGTATACCCTATGAATTCTTCCAAGAGTTGACTTCCCGCAACATACTTTGTCGTGTCAAGAGTTCTTTTCTTAAAGTCATACGAGTACTAAAATAAGACTTTCAATTTATTTTGGAGCTCAAGTCGCCAACAAAGTTAATGAGGTCGTCACGAGTAGATCTTATCGAAGCACGAGAAACAACGGGTCTGATTTCAGCTAACGAAATATTTTATCACCAGTCCTGATTGCTTCAATTTATATTATAATAAATTGGATTATGAATGGTCTAATCTGAACTCCAATTTGGATTTTATATTCTCCAACAAGAACGTTCCAATATCCTCGAAACCTTTGTCTGTCACCGTTATGAGTTATAGGAGATCAATCCGCCCTAGTCCCCCAGAATTCCTTGGACGCGAGCTCTTTTCTAATTAACATAAACCAGGGATAAGTGAGGTGAAATAGGTTGGAAATGATGATGGGCGGTCCCCGGCACCTTAATTCACCCAATGTAATTGCGCACAACCCCACCGTCGGTAGGCGATTTTTAAGTGATACCATGTAGCGCCATTGTGTTTCTATGAGAACAGGAATGAATGGAGGGGCTGGAATGGCTAAGGGGGCTCTCGTTGTACCCTTGATGGTGGAAACATAAGGCGAGACCTTTTGTTTTTCGAGAAGTGTAGCTCCTCCCCCTACGTCTGTTTAGCTGTCTACCGAAGGCGAAAAATGTCATGACTCGTTAAAAAAGGCATGGCAGAAGTGACCTTTTAGATTTTTTAAAGTTAAATGCGCTGATTTGCCGCCGTTCGCGTTCATATTCGATTCTCTCAGCCTAGGCAGAGGACCTAGGGTAGAGGGTGGAGAATTATAGCAAACAAGTTTTTTTTTGGCAGCCAATGAATGAATGAAAATAATTTAAGTGGTAAAAACGATTTTTACGCCAGGCTATGACGTCACTAGCGTAAATTAAGCCACGCCACTTGTTTCCAAGATCATTTCACGCCGATTAGGATTTGACCTTAGCCATTCCAACCCCTCCATACATTCCTGATGAGAACTATATTCTATTTTTAGGATAGAGGGAGCGTCCTGTACGACCATATACCTAACCGCTGAGGATTCTGGGTGTACCACGGTACCGTAGGTGTGGAACAGAGGCCACGCAATAGGTATTGGGGTTCCCAATCCATCCCTTTCTCCTTCAAGGACAAACATTTCGTCCGACTGTTCTATTGCCACGGCACGTCTCAGTCTATGTTTTTCGAACCATTAAGTACTACTTTAAAAGACGGTTTTTTAAATGAAGAGATGATTAAAGGTTTCCGAAAAAGCGTTACAGCCACACGCCAACAAACTTAATCTATCGTTTCTTGGCCTAATCGAATCAAGGCATACACGATACTCACTGGGTTCACCACAATTCTCAGGGACTCGTTCATGGTGAGCTCCAAGGTTCCTCGGCTGACACGGAGGTAGCGAATGAGGAGTGACGGTCGAACTTTGCGCTATTTTGAAAGGAAAATACGCAAAGGCTCACTGAACTTTAGATCACGAAAAATCTAGATTTCTGCAAAACGGGACGTGTTGTTACTTTAATGGTAATCTAATCGGTATAATCCCATCGGACCGAATTCCCAATGAACCGAAATCACATTCAACCGAAATACGCCAAACTAGATAAGAAACTAGTGGAACGGCGGGTTTTCGAACCACTGGGATATGCGTAAGAGGAGGGATCCCATCGATTCGAATGCAACGGGGTGACGTTGATTTAGGACAGGTAAGGTTAGGGTCGGTTTAGTTTACGTTGAGTTAGTTTAGGTTAGGTTAGGTTAGTTTAGGTTAGGTTAGGTTCGGTTCGGTTAGGTTGAGCGACGTAAATGTTTCGTACTTTTCATGAAAATACCATTGGAAACTTACTTTAGAACACTATTCAATTTGAAACAACCAAGTATAAATAAAAGAGAAAAAATTATTAGACTTTTTACTTCAAGTTAAAGCGTTTTGTAATTTTTTAAGACGAATCGTTTTTTATGTTTATTATAAAATCTGAAATTTCCTACACCGAATCCTAGTTTTTCGTTTAACGTGCGTCTAGTCACAATATAACGCATAAAATTACTCGATTCTGTTGCTGTAAACTTGTATTACAAACAAAACATAAAATAAAATTTGGAATCAACAATATTGTGTAATATGTTTATTCACCTTGATATAAATATAAATCTCTCGTTTTAAGTATCATTTTAAAGTAACATTAAAGAAAATGTTACGGTTTACGGCTTATTTTAGCTTTCCCTTAAATTTACATAAGCCTTTAAAACCGTTTCCACGGTTAACTCATTGCTACTTCGTTTTTAACAGTATACACTAACGTTAAGTGCAGCCATTCATGGTTATCTCCACTTTTCGTAAACCGCCCAAGGTGCAGGATTTCGGTCCAATGGGACCTCCCTTCTTTGGTTTCCGTTGAACGGGATTTCGGTCGAATGGGAGAGAATCATGTAATCTACGTTTTCGACAGACGTTTAAAGAAGTCATTGCCTTCTACCACGATATTTAAATTTATGAAGCAATATTTGGTATTGCAAATAGTGTTTTTGTTCGATTCAGAATTGACTGGGATGCATCGTCACGAGTGAAGGTTGTGAAAACTAGCAGAATGTAATCCTACGTACTCATTTGGTTACATTCTGCTAGTTTATGCTAGGAAATGTCATTTTTGCAGTTCAGTTCAATGGCAGTAAATTGCTGTTCATTGGGACTCGAGTCGAAAACTACCTCGTGTACTAGAGCTTAAGCTGCCGACAGAGCAGTGGCGTCTGGTGTTGCGAGGCGTCCCACCCATTTACTATTATAATATCAGAAGTGAGATGAGACTAGAAGTACTGAGCTAACCAAATTCTTCACTCGGCGAAAGTGAATATTCTTGATAATACACCAACGGTTGGCCCTCTAGTGGCGGTTTTAGAATTTCCCCTCCAAAACGTGAGACGCTCGCGGTGGTAGACGGCTGAACTCGATTCAAGCACCCACGTCCGTGTTTCGCCGCTTTAGGTTGAGGGGAAGGAGGTAAGAAATTTTTTTGGAACTCGACCAATTTTTTTCTCTCTAGCGTAGGCGCGATTGAAGCTGCGTAAAATCCTCAAATTTGTTCACTAATGCCAGGATCTATAACCAATGCTAGAGCCCTTCACTTCTAGTCTCATCTCACTTCTGATAATATATCATAACAATAATATACCGGTTTCCACCTTCTGATACCACGAACGGGGCAAAATAATCAATTTTAGTTCGTTGAAACAGTGCGTACAGCGGTGGAATTCGAAGAGCCCACTCGGTTGTTTTAGAAGCCTTTTTCCGCTTTGACAGTCGGCGCTGAAAAATCCACAATTTGATATACTTAGGAACACTTTTTTTGCCCAAAGATTTTTCAACCCATTCTCCCAAGTTAATTTTAAATCCAAATAACTCGCCAGAACATCATGGCATGAAAACAGTAGACTTTAATTTGGGCTGAAGTAGCGATATGGCTTTTCTAGTCTTGTACGCGTTGACTCTAAACGAGTTGCTCGTAAATCTCGATGAACTAATTGTTCTTTCGCTATTTCGGTCTTTTTCATGAAAATAATTCGAAAACTAGTTACTTTAGACAACTTACAATATTCACTTTCCTTAGTCAAGATTTATTGCAAAACATCTATGTAAAATACAACCTCTTTGGAGCGGTACGAATATACTACAGACGTCTTCAATGTTTAATCGAGAGAAAATATATATCTCCTATACTGAAAGGATTTGGATGAAACTCTCACGCGGAGGCTGAACTAAAGTCGTATCTACGAAAACTTTCCACAGCGTGTCACTTAGCCATTATTGATCCTCTTTAGCGCCTGCCACAGTTTTTGAGTAATCAAGTAGTCATTTAATAGACCATTACTGTTAACGAGTTTTCCCATCTCAAAAATGGGTTTTCAACTTAATATATATGTGTAAGAATAATTACTTTTCTAGGATATCGTTTAATAGTGCAAGGTTATGCTAATGAAGGTTTAAATGAAGCAGCATATTGCAAGGACAGGGTTCATTAAGGCATAGCCCTGCTCCCGTGGATCCCCTACAAGTTGACTTTTCATTTTGTGTAGCAAGTCAAAACTAAACTTCAAAGGGAAAGCTAGTCGCTTTGTAGTGGATCTTCTGGATCCGCGCTTTGCTTTAAAGTTATGATTGGTGAATATTATAATGATCAAATTTCTCAACTGTACAATATATTGACGATTATGTAACTAAAGTACTTGATTGTATTTTTGACGATTTACCTTTCAAAATTTCTTGACATTAATATAACCTTTATGTCAAAACATGCTAAGAACCCTGAACACAATGAAACGAATATGAGTGTTCTCGTCTGATGAGATTTGTAGAGCGTTCTTTTGAGTAGTTAAAAAAACCATGGCAACGCTTCAAACACATCACACTAGCTGTTATCTAGCAAGCAAGTTTACAGTCATTTAAACGTCCAGTCTCCATGGCAATCTCGTTCTTCTTGAGTGTGGCTTCTATTATCGAGATTTAGTGCAGTCATTTTAGCCCAAAAATAGAGGGAACCCGGAACAAATTGAAACAAAGCTAAAAATTTCAGATCTTATAGATTTTTGGGCGCTATTTAACGTGGTGTGGTCTCCCACACTCTCCTATTGGTGGAATTTCCGCCATATTGGAAAATGGTGGACAAAATCGAAAAAACGTTTAATAACTCTGGTTCTACTTAACCGATTACCACGTAATTAGGCTTCAATTGTAGATGACCTTCAAACACATATTTCATCTTTTAAGATATTTTGTCCTACAACTAACCAGAAGTTCACAATCTGACTCTGAACCTTAATACTGCATATTCTGAACCTTATATACTGCATATTCTGAACCTTAATACTGCATATTCTGAACCTTATATACTGCATATTCTGAACCTTAATATCGCATATTCTGAACCTTAATACTGCATATTCTGAACCTTCATACTGCATATTCTGAACCTTAATACTGCATATTCTGAACCTTAATACTTCAGATACCAAACCTGAATGTTGCATATTCTGAACCCTAGTACTGCATATTCTGAACCTTAACATTGCGGATACCGAACCTTAATATTGCGGATACCGAACCTTAATATTGTCTATTCTGAACCTTAATACTGCGTATTCTGAACCTTAATATTGCGTATTCTGAACCTTAATATTGCGTAATCTGAACCTTAATATTGCATATTTTGTTAGTTTACTTTTAAAATGTAATAGTTTATAATTGTATTTAATATTGAAAATGTATACACCCATTTCAATTTTAAAGTTAAATTAAAACCTTGAACCCTAACAATAGTAGACTGTTGGGGGAAAATATTAACATCTTAGCACGCCAGACCTCGCTATAAACTGCATAGCAGAAGACAGAATCAAAGTTCAAGGATATAATCTATTCACGGTAGATAGCGCTGCGGAACATGTTACAAGTTCCGGTTCAACCCCTTTTCCCCTCTTAACTCACTTAGGAGCCCGTTTATTTGAAGAGACGAACCGATTGTATACGCAAGGCTATTGAGCTGAAATGTCCTTTAAGTTTAGTGGCCCGTGATTAAACCCATTACATCACAGTAACCTTATCAGAGGGAAAAGATTCTTAGTACATTTGTACTTGAATTAAACTCGACTTATCAAAAGAATAGGTTCGCTATCAGTATTCATAAAATATTTATTTCGATATTTGATATTACATAATTTAATCTTACATAGTCAAATAGATAAGGAAGATAATAACAATACGTTTTTTTATTGTTAACAAACCCATAAAAAATTTACATATATTTACATAATCAGGCCATTTAAAAAAAGTTAACTTATGAAGTTCTTTCTCGTCGTTATGGCAGTTTCAAAGAGTGCACTTCCTGCGCTTACCCTGGATTTCCAAAGGACAGTCATATAATTAGTGATATTATTTTAGTCTTTTTTCAATCGGTATGTTTTATGAATCTTATCCCATAGTACCGTATTGAACCCAAAATTGTAATGGGTGTACCTAAAAATATATATTTTGGAAATTTAATATAACTCCATTTGAAGGGAGGGTGAAGTGGAGAATCAAATGATTTTTTACCGATTCTTTTACATATTGTAAGACCAGTCTGCGTAGTGAAACATCCAGGAAATATCTCCGAATGATTTGAAAATTAAAAATTAGGTTGACATTTTAGCGATAATTTGAAATAAGGACCTCTGACCAATCGCGTAACGCCTTCTTGTTAACAAAATTCTCGTGGGACGCTCCATGCCAAATGAAATTTATCGCGAGATTTGATGAAATTTCTCGCGCTGTGACAATTGTGGCGTACTAACCCCCTCCGAGATGTTGAGCGTGCAACTGGAATTTTGTTAACAGGAAGGCAGGGGGTTACGCGATTGGTCAGAGGACCTTATTTTAAATTATCCTTAACCTAATTTGAATTTTAAAATCATTTGGAGGTATTTCCTGAATGTTTCACTATGCAGACTGGTCTTATAATTAGAAGAAGAATCGATAAAAAATCACTTGATTTTCCTCTTTATCCTCCCTTTAAGCCACTCTTTTAAACGCCTTAAATTTCACAGCTAGGCCCGCCACTAACTGACACAAGCACGTAAAATTATTAATTATTAATTTTGCAATATGTATTTTTGATATCTTACTGGTGATGTTGATCATGAAATTCTGTTGTGGGCTGCCACGGCCAAACAGATTTAACCTTGACGCCGCAATGTGCCTCAAGGCTGTAGTAAAATACGTATAAAGAGTGTCCGGCAAACACAGCTAAAAAATGAAGGTAAGTTTTTTTTATCGTATACTGGCTCCAAATCTGTATATTGAACCATATGTTCATAAGATATGTTCCATAAGTTTGTTATTGGTTACTGAGAGCTTGTCACGAAGTGACGTAGGTGAAACGTCATAGATTCTCATGAGGCATTGTCAAAGGCTTGGGACAGACTAAATAGGAATGTTGGCCTGCAAAAATAACCGCGTGTTGTGAATTCTCGCTAGTCGTTCTCGAAATATCTCTCAGTAAATCTCTAGGTCATAGATTCGAGGACAAGCGACGCCTGGTGAGGCGCTGTCAAAGGCTTAGTACTGACGAAATAGGAATATGGCCTGCAAAATTAACCGCGTGTAGTGAATTCTCGCTTCTCGTTCTCGAACTATCTCTCAATAAGTCTCTAGCATTACAAAGTATACGTAGTGTCATACTTATGGAACATATCTTATAAACTTATGATTGAACTTACTCCAATGAATAGGTAAAGTGAAGAGGGGAACGTAGCTTAATAGCTCGTAAGTTAGAATTTCCAAGGGATGCATGGCGGTGGCTGAGAAAGGTGTCGGTTGTTTGAATTTGTGATGATACTTGTGAATAGTTCGGTATAGAAATGGGACGTGAAACATTTTATGAGCGTAATACACAGTGGCGTCCTGAAAAGGACGTATAATTTTCATCATCTTACTGCAAATTATTTTGATTTTTGAAAAATCTTAATTTGATCATAATTATATCATTATCTATGGCCAGATCTAATGGTAAATCAGTTTAATCAGAGGTTAATAACTTATATCCTCTGAAGTATAAAACTATAGGTTAAAAGAAATCACTGTGTAGCCATTATCTCATCGTATCGTATCTACGCGGATTTTGTGGGAAAAGCTAGACTTATCAAAATGTGTGACAAATTTTATATCACAATTAGTTTATCTTGCTACGCGTTGACTTCGCGCTCATATCAATCATTGAAATCACAGAAAGACGTTAGAATTATAACGCGTGACTTTACTCAAGCCCAGCCCACAAAACTAACATGCAAATTAACATGAGAAATAAAATGGGGCTCAATGATTCTTATTAGCTTATGTTTTCCTGATTGGACCCATTAATGGTGGTCAATATTTCCCATTGTATTCGTAAAACTGTTCAAAAATTAACCTTTTCATTGGGAGATTATTGGTGTAGAAGAACCAAAGGGCGTGTTTTAATGTGTTCTATGTGTCAACGCATTATATAGCAGAACGTAGTAAATGTACTTACCACATATAGAAATAATATTGGTATTAATAAAATGTAGTAAAAGTAGCCCATTTCGGAAACATTGTAGTACAGCGTTGACTTTGGACCTCCATTGCTGAGGTAGCAAGTAACCAACCCAGAGAAAAAACTACCTAATTAAAAAAACATTTGAGTTACCGTTAGAACATTGAATTGACGAACGCGATGTACTAAGAAAAATATTATGGAATATGTTACCTATTGATAATGAAGTAACACCGAGGATAATCTCATCTCTTTGCTGATCCCAAGTTAAGAACTTCTTCGGTTGAATCTTCCACTCTTCCGAGTTATCTCTTTGTCTGTAGTAAAAGTACCTAAAACCGAATATAACAATTGCTTAAAAAAATCAGTCATTAGCGGTGTTTTTCTGATTAACTTACCAGTGATAAAAAGTTCCCACTGGAAAGTAGATAAGGAAGGCAGTAGCCACGCTCGATATTAAATAAGATCCCAAGTTCTGTAATGGATGTTTGTCAAAAGGAATGAGGTTCGAATGCTCAGAAGATCCGTTAGCGGCAGGCCTAATATCGTCCGTTGAAAACTGACGTGAAGCGCAAACCGATATAAACATCCAATTTCCTGGAGAATATGGTTTATTAAATTCATTAGGGCAGACCAACTTTACGCAGAGATACTTTGTAAGGAATTTACGGGTACTAGTAGAGATTTTAAATGCGTAGTAGTAAAACACGCAATACATTTAATTGTTCAAGGAAACAAAATCAATGGTCACTGATGGGTTCTTAACCCATAGCTACGTTAAGCCTTTGTATTGCGATTTTTAATGCAATAAAATTTAATTGATTTAATATTAATAATTCGTTTTGCAACTACTCAGATAAAATCTCGTCATTTTAACCTCGATATCACGTTAGCAGAAGTACCTAGATTCTGTATAAATCTAGATACTTTAAGAAAAAAATTGCTAAAATATGATTGAGATATAATTAAATCTACTTTTCAATAAAACTTAATAAATAATTAAATATTTAATTAAAAACCCAATATCTAGTTTTACATTTTCTTAACCGATGCATTGTTGTTCACTTAAAGGAAAATTTCAGGTAACATAACATTATACCTTAAAAGAACTGCCTTTTTCTAAATATGAAAGGAAAAAATATTAAAAATACAAAATTATTAGCATTTAACTAGTTTTAAAACAAGGACTATTGCGCCGTCATTGGTTTAGTAGCGTCTGCTAAATCCAACCACTTACCCAAAACGGGATTGGTTGAATTCTCACAGACTGAGAAAGGTAATGGTAAGGTTCGGGCAAGCAGACGCCACTAAATCAATGGCGGATGACGCAGTAGTCCTTGATTTTTTAAAGATTAATTAAATGCTAATTGTTTTGTAATAAGAGATCATTTTCTTTATGATATTTTTCCTTTTATATTTAGAAAAATACCGTTCCTTTAAGGTATAATGTTATATCACTTGAACTTTTCATGTAAGTTAAAGCAGTAGAATTTCAGAACAAACCTCGAAAGAATGGAATTGCAACAACAGCTAAAATAGCGGCGATTACAAATCCGACTTTTTTGGGTAAACGTTTCCATTTGTTGTTTAAAAAGTTGAACGTATAATTTTGGAAAATTTTCCAAAGGTCTACTCTTTCATTAATCGACTTTTCCATTATTATTTAATGAGATACAAAGATTAAAATGAGCTGGCATTAGTAACGACTCCCGAGTATTTATACTATTTTGCATTAAAGTCCCAGATAATTTGTGTCCAATGAAAATATTGATGTAGATTTACGTGTGACGTAAACCCTTTCAAGGAGAAAAATGGGTGGTTTTATCTGTTTAAAACGTTTATTAAATAAACTTTAAATGGCTCACTGAGAAATAACTATTTTAACAAACTCTAAAACAAATATGCATCATCAAAGTAAAGTGCAATTTTCTACCTATTTAAGCATTTTGTTTCCTTATTTTGCTTGAATGTAGTAATTAATTAATAACAAATCAAATTAAACAAATGGATAGCTTTAAACTAATGTTTTGAAAATATTGAAACCCAACCCTTAATTTGTGGGAGGTAACGAACTATATCATAATAGTACCTTATCTATTACGATTCAAAACAACGGATTTAAAATTTCGTAATCGGTTCGGAGTGTGTTTTGTAAACCTCGTTGTTTGGGCTTTATCTATGGTCGAAAAACACCTTCAAGAAATATCAGGATTCAAATCAAAAGCAAATAATATTGTCACGTTATTACGTTTCTGGTATTGAACTTTTTTTGCGTCCTAAATTATTATATTTCGCAATTTTTAGCTCGTAATAGCGATCAGCGAATGCGTTGTTCCTTATTTTATTTCATCTTGTATTTAAATTCTATTTATTCATACATTAGTTTAGTGTTTCATTATACAGAAGGAAGAGCATATATATTTTACCATAAGTTTATGAGATATGTTCCATAAGTATGACACTACACATACTTCGTTATGCTAGAGACTTAGTGGAAGATAGTTCGAGAACGACACGAGAATTGACTACACTCGGTTTTGCAGTCCATCTTCCTATTTTGTCTGTACTAAGCCAACGAGTCACAGGGCCTCAAGAAAATGTATGGCGTTTAATTTACGTCACTGCACGACAAGCTCTCAGTAACTAGTGACATACTTATGGAAAAAATAATATGAACTAATGATTTTACATGAGAACTAGCTTTTACAAAGTGATCACTTATTTAGATAAGTACGTAGTTATATGTAATTACGGTGTTAACTATATTGGAACCCATAAATTGTTTTCACTATTAAGTTAAAAAAAATACACCAATATTATTTTTATAAAATTTGTATAATTTTTTATTTTACAATTTTATGTTAAATATTTATTTCAGTATTTATATTAATTATTTTAGTATTTTTAAAAATTTAATTACTTTAGCAATTTATAGTATATTTCTTTTAGTATTTTATAGTATTTTTCTTTTAGTATTTTATAATATTTATAAATTTTAGTGTAGCATAATATTTATTTCTTTTAGTATTTTATTATATTTATTTCTTTTAGTATTTTATAATATTTATTTCTTTTAGCATTTTATAATATTTATAAATTTTAGTATTTTATAATAATAATAAATTTTAGTATTTTATAATATTTATAAATTTTAGTGTTGCATAATATTTATTTATTTTATTATTTTATAATATTTATATCTTTTAGTATTTTATAATATTTATTTATTTTGGTATTTTATAATAGTGGGGTGGCGTAGCGGTTAGCGCTTTCGTCTCGCAGCAAGAGGATCCCGGGTTCGATCCCGGACTGTGGCACTGGGTGAAAATCTGGGAACAAATCCTTCTGCGAAGAGTTTGCAAGTTCTCTCCCCTCTTGTTAAATAAAAGGAGTTTTCCTCCGCGGTCTAACCCGGTTTCTCCTTTCCATCAAAACTTGCAGAGGTTAACGGTAATAGTTAGTATAGGGCGCTGTAGGTTAGCTGTGGCATAGGGGCTAGCCACCACCCCTCTATGCATTGTAAAGGGACCCACCTGTAAACAAGCCACAGGCTTAGAGTGGAAATCCCTTCTTAGACAAAGCTTAGATTATTATTATTATTATTATTATATTTATAAATTTTAGTGTTGCATAATATTTATAAATTTTAGTGTTGCATAATATTTATAAATTTTAGTTTTGCATAATATGTATTTCTGAAGTATTTTATAATATTTATTTCTTTTAGTATTTTATAATATTTATTTCTTTTAGCATTTTATAATATTTATTTATTTTCGTATTTTATAATATTTATATCTTTTAGTATTTTATAATATTTATATCTTTTAGTATTTTATAATATTTATTTATTTTGGTATTTTAGAATATTTATAAATTTTAGTGCTGCATAATATTTATTTCTTTTAGTATTTTATAATATTTATATCTTTTAGTATTTTATAATATTTTTTTATTTTAGTATTTTATAATATTTATTCCGTTCTCCCAAGATTCTTTTAGTATTTTATAATATTTATTTCTTTTAGTATTTTATAATATTTATTACTTTTAGTATTTTATAATATTTATTACTTTTAGTATTTTATAATATTTATTTCTTTTAGTATTTTATAATATTTATTTCTTTTAGTATTTTATAAAATTTAATTCTTTTAGTATTTTATAATATTTATTTATTTTAGAATTTCATAATATTTATTAAAATTAAAATTTCATAATATTTAATTATTCTAGTATTTCATATTATTTTTTAGTTTTTTATAATATATTCTAATTTCAGTATTTTACAATATGTTTAGTTTTTATACCTTTTGTTTTTGAGATTAGTACAAAATTCCTGAAGTTTTCTTTGAAAAGTGTACCATTACTAGAGATGGGCCGATACCGATACCATATCGGTATCGGTACCGATATTTGGCTTTAACCGATATATCGGTATCGGTTAATAATGAACCGATATTTCTACCCGATATTTTTTGAAGAAAATAAATACTTATGTTGAGAGTAGATGGCGCCATAAGACCTAAACTCTGAGACAGCACAGTTTTTCATCTATTTTTGGATAACGTAACTAGTGTCTAAAATGGGTTTTTCGTATGAAAAGCCAGTTTTATAGTTTCGTCAAGTACCGAAATTGGATCGAGAATCATCTATAGAGATGGGCCGATACCGATACCATATCGGTATCGGTTTGATATCGGTTTAATCGAAGGATCGGGTAAAATATCGGTATCGGTACGTATCGGTTTCCCAAGTATCGGATCATATCGGTATCGGTTTAAACTGGTATCGGCCCATGTCTAACCAGTACTAGTTTATGAATCTACATGTATTAAAAACACTTATAGATGCACTCTTTCGTAGCTCTTTTACGCTAGGCCTATGTCGTTTTTATTACGAGTGCATCTGCACTAAGCATTGTGTATCTTATTAGATCACGAGCACCAGGAACAAAACAATTGAACTGTTTCGTAATCTAGAATTTTATAATATTTGATAACGACATTTTCATATCATATACTGTTATGAAATGAAAAAAAAAAAGATAAGCGATGAAATTGTTCAATTTTAATTTTAATTTAGTGTTATTGACATTTTAAACAAACACTCTTATAAAGTATTCATTTTCTTTTTTACATATTTTGAATATCATTTCTCGATTGCGAATTTTAACATTTTAAAACCACTTAGCTCCCAAAAGCAAAAAGAAAGGAATTTTTATAAGAAAACGGTTTAAGTCTGCCCAGTGTGTTGATAGTTACTTTAATGTTTAATAGTAACTTTTGTGTTTCATATATTTTCTAATCTAAATAATGTAGTTTTTCTGTGGTATTTTAGCACAGGAAGGCTAATGCCGAGTTTAGTAAGCCATATTTAAGGAAAAGGTCAGGTAACGTAACATTATACCTTAAAAGACAACCTATTCTAAATATAAAAGGACAAATATACTAAAAAAAATAAATGCATTACAAAATAATTAGCATTTAATTAGTCTTAACAAACGAGGAATACTGCGCCATCCGCCTTTGGTTTACTGGCGTCTGTTAAAGCGATTCGTGATTGGTTGAATTCTCAGAGGCTGAGAGAGGTAAGGGTAAGGTGAGAGGTTCAATTTAGCAGACGCCACTAAACCAATAGCGGATTGCGCAGTAGTCCTCGATTGTTAAGACTAATTAAATGCTAATTATTTTGCAATAACAGAACATTTATTTTTTATTCTTTTATATTTAGAAAGAAGCAATTTTTTTAAGGTATAAGGTTATGTTACCTGAACTTTTCCTTTAACCAGAAGGGAATAAGAAAGAAGGGACACACTTTATATCTCCACAATGCTTTACACTCGTAACAACAGTCTTACTAACTTCAAATCAACTAACCTTCACTGATTGGCTATCTAACTTCTGTCTTAGCTGTGAAGTCACATAAGAAGGTGACGTCTCGGTTGACGAATAAAAAGTGGTTTTGATTACAACTTTACATTGAAGGAGATAAAAATGGCCGATTTTCATGTTGATAAACGAAATCAAGCTGTGCAATTGAGAACATATCAAAATCAGAATAATTTGAAAACTAATTATTCTGAATTAATATTAAAAATAAAAATTAGTTTCACTAAAATACATACTTGAGGTTATAATTACACAAGAACGAAACATCGACAGCCTTTGGAGAATGAAAATTTAGCAGACGAATAGGCCGCCTGATACCGCGGAGAACTTAAAGAACTATATTTGCAGTAAATTGGTTAAAAGCTGTGTACTTTCGCAAAGTTATCACGGTTTTCTTGAGGTTAATCGGACTCTCGTTACCAAAGCAGACTTTAATGTCTCCCTTCTCTCTTATTCCCTTCTGCTTTAACTCTTTCTCATTTGGAAATATTTTAGTCATTAGCGCGTAAGACAGTTCAGATAATAAAAAGCACATTCAAATCCCAAAGCCAGTAGACAGAAAGACTGCATAACCAAAAGCATGACGAAAAGGGAACCCGTATCTTCTAGACCCAACGGTTTTTCTTGCTGTTGCCCTCGCTCACGAACGCAAAGATCAAAATTCCGGTATTCCCGATTTAGCCAAAATTCCACTAAGCCACTTTCAATAAGCCAACTGAACCTAGAAAAGAAAAGATTAATCAAGTTGATAGGAAATACTATTACAAGGCTCTTTTAACCGAAAGCAGAATTAAGAAGGTCAACAGTGGACTTAAACAGGATGGGCCGGCCAGATTAGAGCCCCTTCGTTTGTAAGGCTACAGCTATTGATAACATGTTTTCTGTAAAACATTCTACTGTCTTTTAGACAAGTACAAGTTAAATGAATCGGTATTAATTTAAAAAACAGAAATCGAACGAATCCGTAATAAACGACAAGGTAATGTATAGTTTACTAGCAATTTTTAGTGAGTAGCCAATTGACCTCTAAAGGTAACCCCCTAAGTAAGTCATAATCAAAATTAAGTTTAAAATTACCACCGAGTTTTTAGTTAGTAGCCCCTCAATGATTACTCGTAACCCCCAAGTAATCCATAATCAAATTCAAAATCATATTTTGAAAGATCGAGTTTTAGTGAATTGCCAACGAGAATTTAGTGAACAGCCCCTCGACGATTACCCGTAACCTCTAAGTAATCCATAATCAAAATCATGTTTGTAATTACCGAGGTTTTGGTTAGTAGCCCCTCGATGATCGCCCGTAACTTCTATGTAATCCATAATCAAAATCCCGTTTAAAATCGCTAACAAGTATTTTGTGAGTAGCCCCTCGATGATTACTCGCAGCTCTTAATCCCCATCCATTTTAAATATACATAGTTCAATACCTAGTGTTAACTTTGCGGAAAATTTCCTTATGCGCGAGACTTTTTCTGAGAATGAGAGCGCCCTCTTGTGTCATGATATCTTCTTTCGAAAAATATAAATTGACGTTTGCAATCTGCGGTAACACGGAGCATCGTTGTCCAATGGAATACTTCATGGTGGTTTTCTCTCCAATAAGGACTATATTTCCGGATCCCAATTGCATCAGTCTATCTGGTGAGTAAAGATTTCTCAAACTAGCCAGTCGATTTGCTTTTTCCACACTTTTCCAGATTTTCTTCACGTCCGAAAATGCCGAATACTATAAACAGCATAGAGTTACATATTTTACAAAAAATTTCAGTGGCTCCAGAGTCCATAGTAGGTACTATGTTATACCAGGGATAGATTTAATTTTAGTAGTAGGAATGGAGAACGGTTAGTATTTACTTTAGTCCGACTCATAGCCCAGTATAGAGTCCGTCCCTCCAACATGTAACGAAAAGTTTAAATTACATTATTCGCTCACTTAAACTTCGTTTTGATGACGTTGCTGACGAGGTAGGCGAAAAACACGTAATTCCTTTTTACCTCTGTCGCTATGGCCCGCCTATTCTTTCATACGGGGAAGGGAGTCCGGGACTTTGAGGCGCGCCCAGATTACTCTGTTCTCCATTCCTACCTCTTAAATTAAATCTATCCCTGGTTATACAAAAGATATTTAGCTAGATATTTCTTGAAAAACTGCATTTATGTTAAAATTAGGGCGAAAAAAAGCAATCCCTGTCCAACCCACCATTCAGAAATGTAAAGGGTCCATAAAGAGTCGGCAGACCGTTGAAAAGTCGTTATTGACGTCACAAACCCCGGAGGTTGTCATAACTAAAGTCTTTCCTTCTTTCATGGAAAATAGTCTTAAGACATTTTCCTATTTTTGTGTTATTCAACCTTATCCGGCAGGTGATACAATTGGGCCAATCACTGTGTTTTTGCTATTGCTATGATTGATGGTTCTAGCAAAAGGGGCCGAGGTCTCGGACTCTAGGGAGAGGGGACTGGGAGTGGGGAATCACCGGAGCGGAGCAGCTCACAACCAATCACAAGAGAGACAACCGGATGTTAGGAACAGCTTTACAACCACGAAATAACTCCTCTTTGACCTTTGCTTTATACATCAGCTGCTGACGTCAATGATTGGGGGGGGGGGCTCAGATGTCTTTTTCAAAAAATAAAACTCAACGCTCCGGCGATGACTTTACAGACCCTTTAATACTTTAAAGAAATTGTAAATTATTAATGTTATCAAATACAAAACTGATTAAGTTTCAATTGACGTTGGTGAAATTCAATATAATACTATATTTTTTAATCAAGTCTGTTCTATAAAGAACTGCGACCGTGAGATATGTAAATAGTAGTAACAGAAGTGAGATGAGACCAGAAGTACTGAGCTAACCAAATTCTTCATTCGGCGAAAGTGAATATTCTTGATAACACACCAACGGTTGGCCCTCTAGTAGCGGTTTCTGGGTTTTCCCTCCAAAACGTGAGACGCTCGCGGTGGTAGACGGCCGAACTAGATTCAAGGAGCCGCGTCCGTGTTCGGCCGCTTTAGGTTGAGGGGAAGGGGGTTGGAAATGTTTTTGGAACTCGACCAATTTTGTTTCTCAGTAGTGTAGGCGCGTGGGAAGCGGCATAAAATCCTCAAATTTGTTCACTAGTGCCAGGATCTACTTTCAATGCTAGAGCCCTTCACTTCTAGTCTCATCTCACTTCTGGTAGTAAACATACCTTAAAATAGTCTTCGATAGAGGTTCCTTTCCAAATCCACGCGTGTATTTTTTCGGTTGATTTTGCCAACTGTTCGAGTGAATTCATTTTCAGTGGTACAGGTGATATCATCATGCTTGCACGAAAATGACCGGTGAAAGAATTTGACAAGACTATTACGGCTAACCACCAAACTCCAAACAAGAATCGTTTGAACGCTGATCCAGGTTCCTTGGCTGATGCTATATTAAGGGATAAACACTTTTAAAGGGATACTTTCTTTTAATTTCATTGCAATAAATCCCTATAAGGTTAATTTATTTCGATAGATAGACAAATAAGGATTCTGAAAATATATATGTTTTTATATTTTAGTTTAATTAATGATTTTTAAATTACGATTAAAAGATCCAAAATGCTCTTGTTTTGCGATCACGAGGGCACCTGGTGACACAGAGCCGAACCACCGAAAAACGTTACTAGTTCGTCTCTACCAATTTCGACGTCATAAGTCTCTAAGGCTCCGTAGTGTTTTTCCTACTGGTAGGGGGATTCATTCTGTGAACGCAGTATGATACAGATTGACGGGAATTGGTATGGCTGCACACCAAATTCTTCTACTTCAGAAGAACTACCCTCAGATTAGTTTATTATAAATTGTTCCGAATTTTCTGAATCCAAAGAATCAGAGTTCGAATTTCCTTCCTCAGATTCAGGACCGGAATGATCAGAAATACTTTCTCGTCTGACATTCTTAAGCATATAAGCAGACGACGATTCACCAGGCAAGCTGACCTAGATTCTCGTTCCTACTACTTTTTACTCCTTAAACGACAGTTTTCATTCCAACTACTACCAACCAATCAGAGGCCGAACTTTACCTACGTAGGTAATGGGTTGAAAATGGTGGCCGATTTTAAATCTGGCGTTCAAAATTTTAATTTTTATTCACGTTTATTTTAATTAATAAATTTTTCTCGCGATTTCTACTGACCCCCATGTTTTTAGGGGTGGTTAATTTATAGAAAACCAATGTTAGTGTGACCAACTCAGATAAATCCAATTCTATCCCTTTAAGTATTTCCAAGTGTATAAGATATTTTCCATAAGTATGACACTACTTGCACTTCGTAATGTTAGAGTCTTACTGAGAGCTAGTTCGACAATGACAAGCGAGAATTGACAACACTCCGTCCATCTTCCAATTTAGTCTGTACTCAGCCTTTGAAAGCGCCTCCCTAGGCGTCACTTTACGACCTTCACCTACGTCACTTCATAACAAGCTCTCAGTAACCAGTAACAAACTTATGGAACATATCTAAGGAACTTATTGAATTTGAGAATTTTTTTCCAAATGCAGTAGTATTTCTTAATGAGCTATTACTCAAGTTATTAAACAAATTTAAAGCTTTGAAACTCTACATTCCTATGCAAAACTAAACGTCGATTGCTATCCCCGAACAGAAGTCTGTATACCCTTTCGACGTATAAAGGGGGTAGGCAACCCTCAGTATCGGGTCATAGACGGAAGTTGATCCATTTCCGCCTCTGGCTGAGTCTCAGGATGCAAAGGGCTTACAGCAAAGGCGCCAAAAAGCTAGATGGAAGGCAGGATTTTCCCCCTGCGCTATGTCCCCTTAAGGCTCTTTCAGACGATCCAACTTTTTGACTCAGCTCGATGGGTCAAATAGTTGTATCAACTTGCCCAACTTTTGAAGGGAAAAGTGAAGCAAATCCTCCCATTTCACACGACTAAACTTTAACCGCCAAATGGAACTTTCTAAGCGCCACCTACCTTGGGACTTACGAAATAACCCCCGAAAAAGGCTTTTTTTGCAATTCATTTTCATTGGCTGAAGAAATGAAATTAAAAAGTTGAGTCAGCAAAAATTGGATCACTGATCCAATTTTTCCTAGCCAACTTTTTTGGTGACTCAACTCATCCAGCGTCTATTCACACGATCCAACTAGTTGATTCAACTCGAGTTGACAAATCAGGCTGAGTCAAAAAGTTGGATCGACTGAAAGAGCCTTTTGATTCATCGAAATGGTGTATTTTATCATATCTCAACTTAACTTAATGCCACTACGAAGCTGTTTCAGAAACAGAAAGGCAAGATTACTAGGATTAGTTATTTCCATTCTTCTCACATTCGTGCTTGTTTATGAAAACCTTTTTACTTTCGTTACGGAAATCTTCTTTATTGTTTTAGAGTTAGCCTCGTATTATTTTAAATTATTTTTAGGCCTCCAATTATATATCTGACTATTCTTGATTGTAATTAGTATCAGAAGTAGAATGAGGACTAGAAGTGAAGGGCTATTGTTATGTAATGGGTATAGGCTTTTCGCGTATGGTCAAGTTGGTTCCTCCAAGGTCCCGAGAGAAAAATTGGTCAAGTTTGAAACTTTTGTCTGTCCCACTTCCTCTCCACCTAAAACTTTCATTTCAGCCTCCTCTGTGGGGAGGACCTACCTAGTACCTACTCATCCTTAATTTAGTTTCCGCTTGGAGCGTCTAATTTTTTCGAAGCGATAATTCATAAACATCTAAAAGGGGGCCAACTGTCGATGTCTTTTCCAGTATATTCATTTAAGCAGAAGTGAGATGAGACTAGAAGTGAAGGGCTCTAGCATTGATAGTAGATCCTGGCACTAGTGAACAAATTTGAGGATTTTATGCCGCTTCCCACGCGCCTATACTACTGAGAAAAAAATTGGTGTTGTTCCAAATCATTTCCTACCCCCTTCCCCTCAACCTAAAGTGGCGAAACACGGACGCTGGCGCTTGAATCTAGTTCGGCCGTCTACCACCGCGAGCGTCTCACGTTTTGGAGGGGAAATTCTGAAACCGCCACCAGAGGGCCAACCGTTGGTGTGTTATCATGAATATTCACTTTCGCCGAGTGAAGAATTTGGTTAGCTCAGTGCTTCTGGTCTCATCTCACTTCTGATTTAAGCCTAGTGAAGAATGGGGCTTCTTCCATTTTCAGTCCCCATCCTACTTCTGAAAGTATTGCAAGGACTCGTGGGGAAGTAATAAGATTTTTCCCATAACCAAATTAACGCATCGTACGAAATAGTCTTTTATTATTTTAATAATCTTGACTATGTGTTTATGAGAAGAGGATACATACCCTCGCTAAGCAAAGCAGCCACGTACTGAGACACCGCGTTGTACGTTTGTCCCCGTTCCAGAACTAAATATGGTTCGCCGTTCGGTCGCTTTACAAGAATAACTGAGGAAAGCGATACTAATATGGCCATTGCAATCAGCACACAAACCCATACCTTTAAAAAAAATTAGAGGGAATCAGCAGTTTCTACAATTATATTTAATAAAACTATTTAATCTTTCCTAAAAGTATATAGAAAGCCCTCATGTAAGCAGTTCCCTTATGACCGGATCCCATAATAGCGGTCCTCATAACCGCGGTTTCCCGAAAACGAAGTTTACCTGTTACGGCAGTTACAGCGGTTCTCGTAAACGCGGCGTATACCGTTACAGCAGCTTAACATGGAGTAGGTTTGGTTATTTGAACGCTTAAAGCATGGTTTTCACTTGGCGTAAATCACGACTTTTCGCCCGACGTCAAGCTACAACCGAAGAAAAACATAGTTACGCTGGACAGAAATTACGTTGAGTGTGGCGATATTAGCTTTCTATTTTTTCGGCCGCGTTCAACGTTAACGCTCTACGCGAGCCAATCAGCAATAAGCTAGAGTCGTGACGTCATTTTCGACCACGCGTGTTCGGAAGAGGCCGTCCGCGGTCCGCCATCATTTTATTTATTTCGATCCTAATCGAGTCAGCTACTAGTACAAATCCCTGAGAATTCCGAAGTTCAATGTTGAAAGGTTTTTGAAGAGGCTAGGTACAATACAAATCTGCATGATATTAGAAACAAAGATTGCAAAAAAGAAAGACAATAGATGGGCCGCAATTAGTGCAGTGTTCAGTTTATCTGTTAAGCCTTGGTTCCTTTATTTGCGGGAACTACGCTAAGTGAAAACGCTATAACGCTGGGCGACAACGTAAAAAGCAAATCTAACGTTTGACGTCTAGCTGCAAAGTAGTTTTTTTCGGTCAAGTGAAAACCATGCTTAACTAAGTTTGGTTACACTTGGTTACTTGTATCAAAAAAGGGCTTACATGAGGTTAGGTTTGATAATTTGAACCCCAGTTTCGTTAGGGTAAGTTTAGGTATTGCTATTCCAACCCGAATAGTGTTAGGTCAGGTAAAGTTAGCAGCTTTGAACAATCGCGGTTGCTATTTCGGGAACTGCTCATACAAGATACCCCAAAATATATAATGTACGCTAGTCGCGGACATGGACAGAAAAGCTAGTAATTTGAATAGGTGTCGGGCAAATTTTCGAGGGGCTGAAAATGCGAATTGTCTTACCGAACCTAAGAAAAAAACGTCAACGAAAATATAGAAAAAACTTTTTAACCTTAACATAAACATTAGGCCTAGTACTAATTCAATGTCATCTGCTCTTGTATAATTTTACTTTGTTATTTTGCTTATTCGTTTTGAAAATCGTTTTTCACACTAACCTCCCAGTCAAAAACCATGACTAATCCCTTTATGTTCGTCGACTGCATGTTGGGTGAGCCTCCAAGCATTATCCAAGAGGCCCTGAAGAACGACTTTAGATATGAAAATGTGAAGCTTCTTTCGTACGATACCATGACGGGAACCATTACCACATCGGCTTCCTATATGTGTGAAAAATACGTTTAAAACAAACTCTGCTGGTAAAAAACTGCTTATCATGCACATAAACCCAACAAAATTACTATGAGAACTTGAAAATATTATTTATTGGTTTGGGCGAGGTTTCAGACCGCGGAACTTTTCATTTCAAAAACATTTTAACTGCATCATAAATTTATGATCTCCTTAAGTTTGTGTCAGAATGGGGTCTGTCACCCGGCAACCTATAATCCATCCCACCCCAACCTGGTATTAATATGAGTACTACCGCCGTTGAAATCTTTCCTTTAGTTTACTCTTAGTATAAAACACGAGAATTGAATAAAAAACTCTTCGATTGCGGGGAGGGATTTATTTCAGAAATTTTCTGCCCCAAAATGGTGTATGCAAAAGCATGGTAAAAACTTGTTCGATATTTTCTCTGTTTGTCTTTCATCAGACTGCTTGATCCGAGTAAAAATCACACGTCGAAGCTAGCGGTTCCTAAACTAAATATTCAACCCAAGAGATTCACGTCACCCACATATAAACTTTTCTTAGTTACGAGCGGCGCTACCAGGAAAAGAAAATAATGATAATCTAAGCTTTGTCTATGAAGGGATTTCCACAATAAGTCTGTATCTTGTTTACAGGTTGGTCCTTTTGCAATGCATAGAGGGGTGGTGGCTAGCCCCTATGCCACTGCAGCTAACCGACAGCGCCCTATACTAACTATTACCAGAAGTGAGATGAGACCAGAAGTACTGAGCTAACCAAATTCTACACTCGGCGAAAGTGAATATTCTTGATAACACAAGAACGGTTGGCCCTCTGGTAGCGGTTTCTGAATTTCCCCTCCAAAACGTAACACGCTCGCGGTGGTAGACGGCCGAACTAGATTCCAGCACAGGCGTACGTGTTCCGCGGCTTTAGGTTGAGGGGAACGGGGGTAGGAAATGTTTTTGGAACTGGACCAATTATTTCACTCTAGTTTTAGCGCGTGGGAAGCGGCGTAAAATCCTCAAATTTGTTCACTAGTGCCAGGATCTACTATCAATGCTAGAGCCCTTCACTTCTAGTCTCACCTCACTTCTGCTATTACCGTTAACCTCTGCAAGTTTTGATGGAAAGGAGAAACCGGGTTAGACCGCGAAGGAAAACTCATTTTAACAAGCGGGGAGAGAACTTGAAAACTCTACGCAGAAGAATTTGTTCCCAGATCTTCACCCGGTGCCACAGTCCGGGATCGAACCCGGGATCCTATTCCTGCGAGGCGAAAGTGCTAACCGCTACATCACCCCATCTTCTCATGGTTATATTGCGCCCGATCTCTTGGAAGCGGTGAAGTAAAGGAAAGGGGCAGAAGACATTCCAAAAAAGCCCTACAGATGAATACTTAAAGCGGATGATTCGCTTTTGACAATATTCAATCAATTAATTTCATATTAGAAGGTATGATGTAAAAATAAGATCGACGACAACTGCCTTTTGGAGACAGGCTTAACTACTTAATATAACTCACATTTCTCTGTACTGTTCCTAAAATTCCTGTGAAGTTTCCATCTTCTTTCCTGATACCAAATGAACCCTCTTCATAAAAGAAAAGTTTGTACCTAAGTGAGAATTGCAAATAGAACCTATAATTGACTTCGACAGGTAAGTTCTGAATTCTATATCGGTAAACAAATAATAATAATCCAAGCTTTTTCTTTGAAGGGATTTCCACACTAAGCCTGTGCCTTGTTTACAGGTGGGTCCCTTTACATTGCATAGAGGGGTGGTGGCTAGCCCCTATGCCACAGCTAACCTACAGCCAACTATTACCAGAAGTTAATGACTTCTTATCCTGGGAAGTATTGGACACTTAGGCTCTATATAGTATCCATCCCTGCTAGTCAAAATTGCCTATGGAAATCGTAAAAGAGGGCCGAAAGTTTCCTCCCCACTAGTAAAACGATCTAGTCTACTGAAAGAATCCCAGGCCGAGAGGCTGTGGCACTGAAACTGTGGGGCGTGTTCAAAGCTTCCTCAGCGGTAATCGTTGAAAAGCCGTCTGTCTAGAACTCTATGAAAATCCAATATAATCCGTGGGCCTAGGACCCCACACTAGTATGACCGGAATTTCTAGCAAACTCGATTAAAAAAGCTGTTATTGTCACCGCTTCTGATTCGTTACCTCAAACCATACACTCTAAGAAATGGAAGTGTTAAAAAGGTGTTAAAACGGTGTAAACACCGTAAAAACACCCAAAAGAGTGTTTTATTACCTTGAGTTTTTAGAGGCCAATTTAAAGTGTAAATTCGGTGTAAAATAACACTATTAAAACACCGTTCGAAATTAAACATGAAAAATTATAATACTGCTGGTTTCTTAAATAAGGTCTTACATTTATTTTTCATTAATGTTTTAATATTAAAGTCAATACAAACTGTAAAAAATTATTGAAAAACGTACTTGTTAAACCTTTTTTTAAAGATTATATTCATGAAAGAAAACAGTTTTATCCTTTAAATTAAATTAACAAAGAAATTGGTAATCTGGCGGTGTTGTACCTTCATAAAACTATGCTAAACGTGTGAGGCGACACTCTTACAGGTGTTAAGCGATACTCTTAAAAAAACGAGACTAGGTTAGATACTGGCCTCACAGTAGGGCCAGCTTGAGAAGCCAAAGTGGGGCACTTGCTTTTGTGACATGTTTTATCATTATTTTGAGAAAAATTAGAGTACTAAATGGATTTTTTTTTGTAAAATCTGTAGTGCAAATTAGATTAAACGCGTTTCTGGTGCTCGAAAAACTCTTAGTGAAAAGAGATTATTAAATTTAACAAGAACGTCTATATCTACTGCTTGAATATTATAGCATCCAAAACTAATTTAATACCCTATGCATATGTACGAATTGAAAACTTTCTGCCTTTTTCAGAAGTTTATAAACCCGTAAATATGACTTTATATGCAACAACCCTCGCTTAAAGAGGTATAGTTCTGCATGTGAGAACTTTCCTCCCTATAGGTGATGAATTTCTCTCAAGATGGAACCCTGCTATGAATATAGCATTGATTGCTAATAATACTGCGGAATGGCGGATAATCAAAATTTAATTAAACAGGGAAACCATACTCGATAATTGAGTTATGCCTCATGAGTGGTCAAAATGTAGCTACTATAGTGTTTTTTACGTCATCGGTAATGCTCTTAAGTCTAGGAAAAGTACTAGAATTTCTACTACTATCCTTCCAAAAAATCTCCCACTCTTAAAGGTGTTACGCGACACTCTTAAAGGTGTGAAGCGACACTCTGAAAGGAGTTGCACAACACTAATATGAGAGTAAAAATTCACTTTCAGTGCGATATAAGAGTTAAAAAGGTGTTAAACTGCACCTCTGTTGCACAATTTTATACTTATCTTCGCCACCCATTGCTCAAATAAGTGTTATTAAACCCTTTCAGTGGTGTAAATGAACACCTGTAACGGTGTCAAATTTGGACCCATATAAACTACTTTTAAAGGTGTTAAAGCACACCCCATTTTCTTAGAGTGTAGGACACACTTTAAAGTTTCGTTACGTTCCCGCTGCTGGCGCGCAAATCAGCCTGCCAGTTCAAAATGAGAGAAGCGCCGTAGGTGGCGCGGCGATCGGACCTAATAAGAAGTTGGCTAACAGAGATGGTTCCGGATATGGTTAGAGTCCAATACTTCCCAGGATAAGAAGTCGTAAACTTCTGCTATTACCGTTAGCCACAAAAAGATTTAGGTGGAAAGGAGAAACCGGGTTAGACCGCGGAGGAAAACTCCTTTTAACAAGCGGGGAGAGAACCTGCAAACTCTACGCAGAAGGATTTGTTCCGAGATTCCCACCCGGTGTCACAGTCCGGGATCGAACCCGGTATCCTCTTGCTGCGAGACGAAAGCGCTAACCACTGCGCCACCCCAAACACCTGAAACAAACTGATTAAAGGATTCGTGAGGCGAAACCGCTTCAAGAACGCGTTCCAACGTTTTCTCTAACGCGATTCAAGGGTAATAAGCAGAAAAGATATTTTTCCAAGCCCAAGCCTTATAAGAAATGTAAAAAACAGTAATCTGGGCGCCCGTCAAAGTCCCACCAAGGAACATATTCCTTGGTCCCACACCCCCTTATCCGGGACGACAGAGGTAAAAAGGAATTACGTATTTTTCGCCATCCCCTTCAGCAACGTTATCAAAACGTAGTTTAAATGAGCCAATAAGATAATTTATACTTTTCGTTTCGTGTTGGAGGGAGGGACTCTTTACTGGGCTATGAGTCGGACTGAAGTAAATACTAACCGTTCTCCATTCCTGCTTCTAAAATTGCATCTATCCCTATTAAAGACTATTTAAGGTGGAATTCATAAACGTCGGAAGCAACGCAATTTAGTACAGGCAAAGGCAGGGCGTCGTGCGTAAAAGGCAGGACGTTTGCACACGACGCACTGCCTTCGCCTGTACTAAAATGCGTTGGGTCCGACCTTCATTAATTCCACCTTAAGAGTGAGTTTATTGGAACTTAAAAAAAACAAAACGAATTTCAACGTAAGCTGTTTAAAATTAAAATTTCAACATAGCAAAACCAGTCACGTGATTTAGCGTTTTTTAGGAGTGCCCTTCCTTTAATTTTGAAAATCATCTGTTCATGTTGCTCGAGGTAAACATTACCTGATTTTCAAAGATTTTATGATTTCTCGCATCATATTTGCCAGGGGACCGTCAACATCATTCAAATCTGTTGCGTTTTTTCTGAACACAATCCAAGGAGGAACCTTTGAAATCAATTTAAATGTACTATTATTGAAGAAAGACTATGAAACATTTACACTGAGCAAGCACGCCCCGTATCTAATGACAAAGCGTAGATCTAATTAGACTAATTCTAAGGGAATATACAAGATGTTTTTGATAAGTCTGGCGTAAATTAAGGGGATATTCCATTTTGGCGATTTTAAGTCGAAAATGTTTTACAGCATTTTGCCGCCCGGGTATGTCACTGTTATCGAGTTGTGATTGGAGTAATTTAGGGATGACCCCTTCATTAAATTAGCCATCATCGTCTTTGAGTAACTTCATTAAATTTAAGGGGTCATCCGTAAAACACTCCAATCTTTACTTTAAAACAGTGGCCCTTGTGGAAAAATGGAGATAGAAGTTACATTTTCTACTCGTAATTTATAATTATTATAACTTGCTACCGGTTTTTACCTCTCCGTGTGACGTAGTCCAGGAGAGGTTCTGTAACGGCCGTGTCTGTCTGTGTGTCTGTCTGTCTGTCCGTTGTTACACCCACGTGACCGCGTTCGCAGTTTGCGTATCGGAGCAAACGTGTTCGCCATTTCCGAACTGCTTTCACAGTCACGGAAGTGCCTCCTCTACTTGAGTTCTCACACCACCATCTGCTGCTCTTTGTCCATCCCACACGGACACCAGTCTGTTCTTACTGGCTTCTAATCACCACCATCTTCTGGTCTTCGTCCATTCGACTTGGACACCAGTCTGTACATACTGGCTTCCAATCACCACCATCTTCTGTTCTTTGTCAATCCCACATTGACTCCAGTCTGCACTTACACTGACTTCTAACACCACCATCCACTGCTCTTCCGTTTATTCCACATAGACACCAATCTGTATCATTGGCTACTACTCCACTATCATCGTTTGGTTTTAGGATATACGCGGCGATCAGCTAGGATTACGAGAAACGTCTAGCCTCCCTAAGGTGGGATCGCCACCAAAGGTTTTCGCAATTGCGCTTTCTCCTTACTATTATAATGGAAACGAATCGTATATATACCCCAAAATTTGAAGAAAGCTTGCAAGAGGGGTACCCTTCACTTTAAACGTCAATATTAGCAAAGTTTGAGATGATAATAGGTATAACTTTATTTTAAACGATTTAACTATTATTAATGTTAATTATTGAAGATTAAAATAATTAAAAATAATTATATTTATTTAAATATTAAAGATAAACCTCTCGTGCAAAGAGAGAGATTATCATTGCCTCCTATATCTACCAAGGCCCGTGCATGCGATATATTTCCTTCATTGCCTCCTATATCTATCAAGGCCCGTGCATTGTGAAATATTTCATTCATTGCCTCCTATATCTATCAAGGCCCGTGCATTGCGATATATTTTTCAAAACAACAACAAAAATGGGAAGCTCCTCTCAGAAACATAATAATTTCTTTTCTCTGTATATGAAATGAAAATATGGATAATATTGCGCTCCTTCTTTAATGGTATGAATCCTTGCCTGTCTATTAATATTTTACGTAGGAGTAATACGTTTTTAGCGAAGTCTAGAGAGCATAAACATAAGCGAGTTTGTTTCGGAAAAAAAATACTGCTTCCAATAATGGGTTTATACTCCTTGTTACTGTTGTATAGAGTAATCATGATAAAAGCTTAAACAATTGCGAGAGGACAGACCTTTTTTATCCTCTTGTTTTATTCTTAATAAGAATATAAAACATTTATTTTGTATCAAAAAATATTTTTTGGTGCTAAGATTGCTTTAAAAAAATCCAAACGGCTAGGCATTGGTGAAAAAGACAATGATATTTTTCAAATCTAATGAGATAACGCCCTCATAGTTGAAAATTGCCCTTTTTTATCCGCGGGAGCCATTCTTAATGAGAATTTCGATGCTAGTAGGTTGTCAATTAAACTACCGGTATATTATTGTTGTTGGAAATTGGATATTAAGTCAAATTAAGTGGTTGTAAAGAGCCAGCAGTTTTTTTCCGCTTCTTTTTGTGAGTATTTGATTTTTGTATGTAAAATGGAGGAAGATAATGTTGAGAGTAAGGATGAATTGCGGAAGCGCAAAGCGCGGGAAAGGATGAGGGCAAAAAGGTCGACGTTTTCATTGGCTACTTAAGGTTATATAATCTTCTCGACACGGAGAGGTAATATTTTGGTTTTCCCAACTTGTATTATAAAGTGATCGTTATGAAGTGTGTGACAATGACAATGGGCAATTGAGAATTCTCAATGATGGAAAATTCAAATTTCTTTTATCGAGGTATTGTCTAAAATATTTTATCACCTTTTGTGTCGATGAAAAAGAAACAACAATAAAATTAGACTATATTACGTGACATAACTGAGAACAATTGACATATTCAAAAACAATGGTGCCATTATCAAAATTAACCCTCGTTGACAACGCAGTCGTTGAGAACTTAAAATCCTTTGAAAGCAAAAGTTTCCATCAAGAACCTTTAGTCAACTTTGAAAGGCGATCACCATGATCTTCCTAACTTTCCCTCTGTTCTTCGCGATGATAATGCTAGCTGTCGGTCAGTATTCTCCAAAAGTGTATCCGTGTAATAAAACGGACGGTACTAGTTACAAACGTGTCGACATAGATATATTGAGATGGAAACAATACGAGCAATTTAACAGGCTTTGCGATAACCACAGTAAGTTTCAGCCAAAAATAATAACTCTTTCTTCCAATCCTTCTAATTTTTAAAAATAAGAGTAAACGTATACAGGGTATTTCTTATTGTTATATTTAAAAGGTTACGTGTTAGCTGGTAGTCAAATAATCACGAACTTTATTGTTAAATAAATAAGTTACTTTATTAGTTTAAACAGGAATGTATGGAGGGGCTGGAATGGCTAAGGGGGCTCTCGTTGTACCCTTGATGGTGGAAACATATGGCGAATCCTTTTTTATTTTGAAAAGTGTAGCTCCTCTCCCTACGTCTGTTTAGCTGTCTACCGAAGGCGAAAAATTAGGCCTCGGACTCCGTTATACATTATCTGAAATTATAGATATTGAGATGTATATATTATTTATAAATATAGCGGAACGAATAATGCTAATGATTACGTTATTTACAAACAATAACATATGTATATAGAAGACCTTAGTGGATATTCAATCGACATTGTTAGTATACAACATTAGCGCTAGATATTTCTATTCCTGTATAATATTGGCAACTGATAAAGATAACATATTTCTTCATATTGGCTCTTTTCCATAACCATTCATACAAGCTTTATTACTGAAAGTAGTCTCTCACAGACAATGTATAGCAACGTTACCGTTACTAACGTATATCCATGAGAGGCTTAAATTAAATTCCGTGCCTATATAGGATCTGGCTTTGTTTAATATTTAAAAATATGCTTCAAGATGACATCAGTCGTTACAGCTGTAAGCGACGAAACTCGTGTTTCACTACGAAAGGGTTGTCATTTTACGGCTATCATTACTCTTAGCTTGATTCCCTGGTGTTTTAATGATAAATTAAACCAAGACGTTAATGAAATAACGTGTGTGTTTGGTATCAAAAATGATTTGAACGAGATAGCCTCTCAATAACATTTTAAACTTTCACAAGAGATCCAAAGATTGTCAACGGATGTGTATGCGTAGGACGAACGTTACAAACGCGGTGGGTAACTCTACTTTCAGAAACTGACAAGTATTTAAACACACTTAGGTTTACTTGTAAATATCGGTGCCACAACAATAATAATAAAGCTTTAGTTACGTGGATATTCTTATGAGCTATGCACAAGAGTCCTTTAAGTTAAATTCACTAGCGTTAAGTAATTCCCAGGTCAATTCGGTTAAAGTTAAATAGCTTCATGCAGTACGAGATGTACAAGTCAGCTGAGTTATGTTATTAAAATTTATGCACCTTTTTGTAAATATGTTTTTAAATAGTTTTAAATGATTTAAATGAGGTTTGACTTATTAATAATAAATCTAGTGAATTCCATAAGCATACACTAAGTCCTCAGCAATCACCTCAGAAACCTCGTCCTGACGCGGGACATAAATCCACAAGCGGGGCTTTTCAAATAGTTAAGCCGTAAGAAAGTAATGATGAGTGAACAATACATCGCGTATGTGATTAGGTTTAGTAACCTTGCTCCAAATATTCTGATGTTGAGAGAGAATCATGCTACAATTACCCCGCATTGTGGTACATCTTTTATAATACATGAAGAACCAACCGCAATTTCATTAACGACGTATTTATTTTCCGGTACAGAAAGTATTGACTGAAAACGCGAATGAAAACCTTTCTTAAGATCTTTCAAGTTTGGTGCGAGAAAAATGACGATTGCATTTCCATTTTCATTTCAAAATTGTCACATTAGGCGTAACTAATTCAAGTTCTTTGGAACTGTAAACTTAAAGAAACTAAAGTGCGAAAAGGTTCCGGGCGCTACACTAGACGGAGTACATTTGTATCTGACTGTATTCTGATAAACATGAAATACTTCTCAATCAAAGCCTCTATGGTTTGACAAAGACACCTACTCACGCTTATATTTGGCTGTATTTTTCAACCTAAAAAACATTTCAACCCAAGAAACTAGAGAGCTGCATGGAAACGGTTTATTTCCATTTATCGCGGTAACCATTGAAAACCGTGGGAATGGATGGTTTTTCGGATCGGGAATGGACGGAAAAAACCAATATGGAATGAAAGTGGTTAAATTGATACACATTTTAGTTGGAAATGGTTAATAAATGGATAGAATCTATTTTCTACGGAAGATTCTAAAATTTTAAAATAAATAAAAACGGTTTTGCCACTGAGTAAGGGCAGATATCGGCCTTTGACAGTATTAGACGATATAAGGCAATATAACATAGGTGCCACTACTAGTCGTCTCATTCTCGGAATAGATATTTTGAGGAAGTGACTCATGCTACTTGGCGACAGGCGAACAGGAGTCCCTCAGCCAAGTTAAATTTTTCTACAGTTGTTCATCCTCCTTATTTTTACTAAAATTGCAGTGGTAATTTTGGGCCAAACCAAGACGCTCAAAGGTTATATTCTTTTGAACTCTTTGGTAGGGAAATGCTTTTCTGCTATTGTTCATTTCGTTAATGGTTGGAACTGCAATAACGTTTCTTAATTGGGAATGGGAGTGGTTGGTATTTGGAAACCACGGATCGGCAACGGATGGGGAGGTTGATGAAAAATATGGGTGGAATTGGTAAACAAAATTGGTATGGAAAAAATGGTGACGTTTGAAACTGAAATGCAGCTCTCTACAAGAAACTAAATCAAGTAAACTTGGACTAGACACATGTATTTGATTGAATTCTGGGAAACTTTGAAACATTTTGACCAAAGCCACTAAACCGAGAACGCTTGGGCAGGGACACCTAATCCCACTTGTATTTAATTCAAGTTTATAGCTGTCCCACGTAGTGCAATGGGAATTTGGCCGAAGGGTTGCCCAAGAGTGGGAGAGCTAAGTTTACTATAAAATTTGAGACTGAAAAAGAACTTAAAAGTCAACTTTATTCCTTTGAATAAAATTAAAGGGTTGGTCGAACTAACGTCGATCAGAAGTAATTCGGTGGAATAATGAACTGATTTTAACAAACAAAATTATTACTTTAAACCATAAGCGTGACTCACGCGAAAGTGAAATAGAACTATGGGCAAGAGAAACCCAAAAAGACTATTGATAAAACTTTTTATTTGAAGGGTTAGTATTTCAATATGAAACAAAACATTTCTAATTAAATTTTTGTACAGAGTTATGACACACATTTACAGTTCACAAAACAAAATAGGGTTAATAATCAAAATCAGTTTAGTTATTTAGTAATTTCTTTAGTTAAAGTTAAGGTCAACAAAAATAATTTAACACTTACTACTCGGAAACAATATACTCATTTCGCAACACGATTTATTTTATTACCGAATGCTTCACATAATATATCAAAATGATGCCAAACACTGATGCGGGTACGCGGAATCTCCAACATGATGGCAATGGATAATGAAACGAAAATGGATCGCAACTAAGTTATGAAACCATAAACGAGTAGCCAAAACGAAGGATTTAAAAACATGAAGATTTTAAACTGTCAATGAGGTCTGCAGATAATTTTTCAAAATATATCATATTGTTGAATTATAATTTCTATTAGTTGAAAAAATTCTTATGAGTATTAAAAAGATGTGTAATAAGTTGCAATTTTTTTAATGGATTATAAAGTATATGACGAAATTATTTTCTTTTATCTATAGAAAACGCTATATACGAATGAACGCCGACATTTATTTGTTGATACGCCTTGTTTATATTTTGTTGGTTGTTATCAAGTCTAAAGTTACGATAATTAAACTGATAAAGTATTTCGATTATCACTGTTTATAACAGTAAATTGAATAAATATATACTTCTTTTGTTTGTTTATAGATATTTGTATATGAACAATTTCATCGTCTACTTCAGTTACAATCCATTAATGCATATCGTATTATGTATAATGACATGATAGTCATCATTATTCAAATGGCTAATATTATAAAAACTCCGAGCGCTACGAAAAATGTCATGACTCGTTGGCACAAGTGACCTTTTAGATTTTTTAAAGTTAAATGCGCTGATTCGCAGCCGATTCTCTCAGCCTAGGGAGAGGACCAAGGGTAGAGAGTGGAGAATTATAGCAAACAAGGTTTTTTGGCAGCCAATGAATGAATGAAAATAATTTAAGTGGTAAATACGATTTTTACGTCACGCTATGACTTCACTAGTGTAAATTAAGCCACGCCAGTTGTTTCCAAGATCATTTCACGCCGATTAGGATTTGACCTTAGCCATTCCAAGCCCTCAAAATCGCAAAAGTAGAACGTCCGCCTTAATTTATGCCAGACTTATCAGAAACATCTTGTATATCCCCTTAGAATTAGATCTATGCTTGGAGAATTTGAAAAATAAGATCTTGGTAAGTATGAACTGTACATTTTAGCAGATATATTAATTAAGTAATTTGTCCACTTAACGAGCAGGAATCTAATCCCGAAGCCGACACCTTATGCTTGAACGATTACAAGCTCGAAAGAGATTTCGCTGGACAGTGTCCTGAAGCCCTTCGTATCATAAAAACAGAAGCAAGTCAAAAATTAACTTCTCGCTAACTAAATTTTAATAACCGCGAATCTTTTCGCGCAGCCTCCTAAGCTTGAAAATAGCCCAATATTTTGTTGCATCCTTAAAGTAATTGACGTAATACCAAGGAATAAACGCAACGCCCTCCTGAATGCCGTTCATTATGTAAGTAAACGCGAGACTTTGCGAAAAGTAAAAAAAAGGCCTTTTAAAACTTGTATCATTATTTCAGGATTGTCAAAGGAAATACATTGGAGGTTAGTGTAATATACACACTCTAACGTAAAACATGGAAATAATTTATCATTTCTTGGAAGATTTACGAAATTGTTTATTTTTGCTTGGCATTATGATAATTAAAATTTCAAAACTGAAATATTAATTGGTATTTATTTTAGTTTTATAGCACTATTTCCAATACATATTTTATCAAGCTTTATATCGACGAAAAAAACATTACCATCCATAAGTAGTAAATCTATGTATCAGGAATACATAGATTTACTACTTGGTATCTTTAAGAAGCCATTTTATGGGTCTGTGTGTTTGACTGAAAGTGGAGGAGGTATAGAAACCGTCACCGTTGACGTCATGCATAATTTATTTCATCTTAAAAACCACGTGACATTGACGTATTTTGCGACCTGCGCCGCGACTCCCGCTGAACCCGAATGTAAACAAGATGCGTCACCTGAACGAGTAGATCTAGTATTAAGTTCCAACAGAGAGAATTTATAATAGGGAGTGGATACTGAGGAATATTATGTAGCTCAAAAATCACGTGATCAACAAAACTGGCCAGGTCTATTTCCGGTGTAATTTTTTGTGGCCCATCCCTCTAGGGTGGGTCTAGAATGTTGCGGGAGGGTCTAGGGGAGATGGACACTACCTTTTTAGGGAAAGGGAAACATCTGACTTAAAAAAACTCCAAATGGCGCCAGTCGCACTCGAAATCGCGAACCCTTATTGGGTAATTGTACAACCAACAGTGATTGAGGGCAAACTTTAAAATTAAAGGAGAATCATGTGACCGGAAATTTACCTGGCCAGTTTTAGCGTCGCAGCCTACTTATTTGAGCTACATTGTATTTAGCACTGTCAAGGGCAAGAGCTTTCACTCCCTATTATAAATTCTCTCTGGTTCCAAAATAGGCGGAAATACTTGGAGACTCGCTTTCAGATTAGAACTCGATATTAGGCCTATACTATTTTCACAGGGTGGAGTAACAATTTAATTCCTTGCACTCTTCACCAGAGTTATACAAAACCAGAACATCAGTTTCCCTATACGCAAAGGCTTAGGTTTAAGAGAAAGTAAACGTCTTCTTTTCTCGATATTATAATAGCAATCGTTTTCAATACTGAATTGCGAGCTACACTTACTTCTAAATCGCCGACTTGATTTACAGTTGAGGAAATTTCTGCTTCTAAAATGGCATAAACGTCCTTAACGGAAGTTCTCGCACTTCCCGGCCATTTCCGAGCCGAAACTGATGCAAACGACAGCTAAAAAGGTCATGATCTCGACCAGTCTGGGAAATAAGGATATTTTTTATGCTAGTCCTTGGGACCAGTGACCTCCCTAGTGTCCCAAATAATAAACTGGTCTCAGGACTAGTCCCAGCCTTTGTTCTCCTATTTGCAATTAATAATCAAAATCATAGATATGTATAAATACTAAGTATTATGGATTCCCATCTCTCACCTTCCACAAGGCAAGAGGTTACTTTCAATCAAAAAACCATCCAATACATTAAATCCATTATGTAATCTTATCTAAGGGAGCGGCAGCCATTAACTTCGTAATTAAAAAGTGCTTTGATATTTCAAATGACATTGATATGAATCCCAATCTCTACAGTGTTTATAAGATCCGTGATTTGGATTTTAGTTACGTATCATTAAACGATATATGATAATTTACAAATATTCAACTTTTTTCAATAGTCATGGGGCAGAAATGAGAAAATTAATTGCCCAAAAAATGCGACAACCGGTGGCCCGCTACGGAGGAACTTGCAAAAGTACCGGTGTAATCACGGATCAGGTAAGTTGATTATTATTATTTTCCCATTGTAACGCGCTTACAGATTATCAGCCGTGATTTCCACCCTTTTTCTTTCCTTCTGGGAGATTCTTAGCCGCGCACATAGTCATCGGGCGTCGACTGTTTTAATTTTCGGTAAAGGCTTAATGCGTCGCGCTGCAATTTTTTAGTGCTTTAACGGAACATATATCATTATTTTATTTTTTATTAATAGTAAATTATGGTTCCTAGATAAAACTGAAGCAAAGGTATTGGCTTTTAACTCTATCCCTTCACCAAAAACTCTTGTAGATAAGTGTTTAAGATGGATTAAAGCCTGTGGGAGGGTCGAATTAACGCCCGATAAAATTAAAAAATATCTCTACATGTGCAGTGAACACGTAATATTGGAGGCGTTGGTTCAAAGGCCTAAGCTAGCATCAACAAGTTGGGAAAACCAAAATATTACCTCTCCGAGTCAAGAGGTCTACTACTGCAAACTTATTTACCTAGATATGGAATTATTTCTCTTTTTTTGAAGTAAAAATTTACAAATTATTGAAGCAGTATTCCAAGCATTGCGAATATATATAGTAAAGCAAACGACATTTTACATCAAATAAGGATAAATCTTGGACACATGGAAATCAGTCAATGGGGAAAAGAACAGGAAATGAAGTGTATAAATTTTGGAGAGATATAACCTTTATGTGTTTGCAAAGGCCCAATTGTCTACGCTTCAGCTGTTTACCCGTGTTATGCGTGTTAAGGTTAAATAACACCAAAGCTGATTTGTGGCTAAACGCACTGAAAGTCTTGCGCACCATAAAAAGAATGAAAACTCCGTAGCTAATACCCGTTTACCATCAACCCTTTCACTGGTCTAATTGCCACCATGATCTTTTCTTCGATTATTATATCTTCACCTCATTATTTAAGCGTGTATTTAACTTTCGGCTCACTCTGAACCGTTAATGTCTCTTCAATACAGACACAAAAATCACCACCCATAGTTTACTACACCTTGGGCCTCAATTATTTACTCTTCAGTTCACTAGGCCTATTACGGATAATACTTTATAACCGACAGTGTGTAAGCCTTAGCGTTCTTCTTGAAAGTTGAAATAACTAAAGCAAGGATTATTCTATATACAGATGTAGTATAGCTTAAATATTATATAAACAGCCATTTCAAACAATAATATTAAAAAATGTCCTTGGAATATCAAAATGAAACAGTGCTTTCAAGTTACAAAACTACTAAATGCATCGTAATTACGAAAAATACTTCCACATATTCACTTTATATTATGGAAAAATGGAATATTAAGGTTCTGTATGATTTCTTAACACATCAACACAAGGCTAACTGCTAACGCGACGCACTAGTGTAACAATGGACGGACACACATAGACAAAAACATAGACTGCTTTTTAACTCTTTCCGTATTAATTTTGAGTTGAGAAACAAGATTATCTTAAATATTAAAATAAATTTAATTAATATTAAATATTTTCTTCGTTAGTTGTTCGCCTTATTGAGCGTTACATCGTTTTGATAAAGAACAATTAAACATTCTTGAGAGGCTTGACTAATATTGGCGTTTGAAATGAAGCATACGCCGGTTGCTTCCCCTTACTCAAATAGGTAGTATATAAGGGTGTCGAACTACAGTTAAAAGCAAGAACAACCGCAATTGCGAAAACCTTTGGTGGACAACCCACCTTAGGGAGGCTAGACGTTTCTCGTAACCCTAGGTAATCGCCGCGAATGTCTTAAACCAAACGATGACGATGGAGTCAGAAGCCAATGAGACAGATTGGTGTCTGTGTGGAATAGACGGAAGACCAGTAGATGGTGCTGTCTAGAAGCCAGTATGTACAGACTGGTGTCCTAGTGGATGGATAAAGACCAAAAGATGGTGGTGATTAGAAGCCAGTAAGTACAGACTGGTGTCCGTGTGGGATGGACAAAGACCAGAAGATGATGGTGTGAAAACTCAAGCAGAGGAGCCATTTCCGTGACTGTGAAAGCAGTTCGGAAATGGCGAACACGTTTGCTCCGATTTGGAAACTGCGAACGCGGTCACGTGGGTGTAACAACAGACACAAACACACAGACGGACACACACGATCGTTACAGAACCTCTCCGTGACTTACGTCACTCGGAGAGGTAAAAACCCGCAATTTTTTGAATTGGATTTGCGTGGTCACGTGATGCGCGTAACCAATGTAACTAGGTGCGCGTGCGGAGAGGCCGAATCCTGAGCTATAAGAACGGGCAGTCGAAGACTCCCTCACCCCCTATATCCTCCTAGATTATTGGAGCACTCAACAAAAAATACACATTTTCAAGTTGACTAATAATGAATAGCGCGAATTTATTCTTCGTGAAATTTTCTCGTGAATAGGCAGGCTTACGATTCATTACTATGTTGTATTGCCGAAGCAGCGCGCCATATTGCAGTAAAAGTCAATAATAAAGCACACAGAGACGCGCTGTGGTCAAGCACTTCTATAAGGTAATTAAATATTGCTCCGATATGGAGAAATATTCCTGAAATGTAATCGTTCTTTCAGACTTGCCCTAATGAAAAAGTGTTTGCCCACTTTTGCGGTGATTAAGGATGAGGTCTTTATAATGTAATGTATTTAACCAGGGATAGATTTTTTTAAGACGGAATGGGTAACAGGGTTATTCGGGTGCGCGTCCAAGTTCACGACCCCCTTACCCGTGACCCCTTCGTCTGCCAAGTTGGAATGGGCTCGGATTTGAAATACGATTTACTTCTCTTCGTTGAAGTTATAGTGATGCTGTAAAAGTCTTCATAGATATTACAACACGAACAGGTTTTAACAAAACACTAAGCTCTCAAAACTCCTGGTTATTCACTAAGCCTTGGTTAACTTCATCAAATCCGCTTACAAAATGATGAGGATAGTAGACATGATTGGATTTAGATAGAATTAGCGAACACTTTTCACCCTTACAGATGTACTCCAAATCCAAAACATCGGCACCAAATTCACTAACTACCTTCTTAATTGCTATTAAAAACAATTCCCGAATAATTTCCGGACCCTCGCTTTTAGACGGCTCCATTTTGAACCCCTGTGAAGACGCTTATCTGTACAACGCAAGAAGGGTCGTAGTCATAGCGACAGAGGTAAACAGGAATTACGTATTTTTGGCCGTCCTTGTCAGCAACGTCACCAATACCTAGTTTTAGTGAGCCAATAAGATAATTTAATTTTTTGGTTACTTGTTGAAGGAAGGGGCTCCATACTCGGCTATGAGTCGGACTGAAGTAAAGGCCAAACGTTGTCCATTCCGTCTTAACAAATTAAATCTATCCCTGATTTAACTCGAAGACATTAAAATTAAATAAAATACGCATTTGAAAACTATGAGCCGTTTTGTTTGCAATAATTAAGGATAAAAACTTATAAAATACCATCAACAGATCGAGGTGATATATTCCGCCACGGAGTAAGTTCATGTTTGTTCCGATATCTATTAAGATGGGGAAATAATCTTGAAAACTTCATGATTCTTAAAAAATTGCGATTAAAGTACTTTCTTTAATATCCGTATTTAAAGTTGAATCCAGTATATATTCCCTATAATTTAATGTATTTAACTCGAAGAGATTAGAACAAAATATACGCATTTGAAAACAGTTAGCCATATTTTTTAATAATAGTAATAACGAAGGGTGACATATTTGGTCGTTGAAATTCTTATTATATACTTTCGTTTTTTATATATGTTAAAACTAGGTGTTACCCGCGGCGTAGCTCGCGTGTAATAAGAACTTTCATCAAAATGATACAAAGAATGGGTAGATTTTACTGATGACTAATATTTTTGTAGCACCCTAGAAGCGAAGGCACTCGGCGTTGCCCGTCAGCCCGTCGGAACATTTTTTATTACTTTTCACGCGGACATTATTCCATAAAGAAGGTTTTTTAGTTTTTGGCCGCCATTTAAAAAGATGGCAACAAATCGAACCCAAAAGACCATTCAGCCCGTCTATAGGTTAAAGGAAACCCGTTTACTAAATATCTGTGAAATCGGTTGAAACGCGCGGACTTTGTTGCATAGAGAAGAAATTTTACATTTCTGGGCGCCATTTTTTAAGATGGCGGCGGATTGGAAAAATCTTTCTTAGTACGCTCCTACTACTCATGAGTAACGTTCCTGCAAATTTTCAGCCTTCTAGGGCAAGCGGTTTGGGCTGGGCGTTGATTATCAGTCAGTCTGTCAGTCAGTCAGTCAATCAGTCAGTCAGGACTTTGATTTATATAGATATAGATAGATGATAAGACTACTTAGTTAAGCTGCACTCAGTAGCGTCGCTAGGGTTTGAAATTTGGGAGGTGCTAAATCTGGGCAAACTATTTGAAAGCTATTATAAGAATTTAATATAAAAAATTGCATAATGGATTCATTGGAAAATGTGTAGACCTTTAAAACTCTCCGTAAATTTTTCTCAACGTAAAATTATTCGTATTTTAGAGATACACTACCTTTTATTGATAAAGACTACGGAACATATTAAGAAGGATTTTCACTCGTCTTAGGTCTATTTTTAGTTTTGGTTAGCTTTTAGTCCACACTATTGGGACTCCGTTCGAAAGAACATGAAACATTTTACTAGTCTCCATCTGTTTTTTTAAAACTTGATAAAATATGTATTGGAACTAGTGTTATAAAACTAAAAGAAATACCAATTAATATTTCAGTTTTGAAATTTTAATTATCATAATGCCAAGCAAAATTAAACAATTTCCTAAATGTTCCAAGAAATGATAAATTATTTCCATTTTTTACGTTAGAGTGTGTAACCTCCAATTTCCTTTAACAATAAAAAACCTAATTTTTGAAAAACGAGCGAGTTTTATTTAACTATTAAAACATTAGAATATAAACCACTTTCAGCAAGTAAAAGTGTAAAATTTCTGCTGAAACGCCGGTTTTATTAAAAAAAAAAAAAAAAAAAAACAACCAACCGGGTTTTATTGTGTTTTTCTGAGTTTTATTGGTTATTTTGGGTTTTTTCCGGTGAGATATTTAGCAGTTTCGTGCTTGTAGAAATTGTCATTCATAGGTCACTGCTTAGTAAAAAAAAACTTAAAATATTTCATAAAAAAAGAAATATTATTAATTAATACTTTTGAAGTTGAAACCAAACTCTTTTTATAATGAAATTATTCTATCATTCAAATCAATCAAAACTAAAAATCTAAGTGATGGGTTTTATCAAGTAGGTTTTTTATGGTGGGTAAAACCCAGTAAAACTCGTGGGGTTTTTTTGGGCTAGGTTTTTTAATTCGAGCCCTGCTTAGCAGGTCAACTTTAAAACTTTCATAATTTTGATAAAATCAACGAAAATCTATTAAAATAGTTGTCTAGCCCTTTAATTCTTAAATTAATAATGGCGTTTTCCTTTGTGTCCTCGCGGAGCGCTCCCATGGAGGAATAAAACTGGGAGATCCTATTCTTCAAAAACAGTCTTTAACGAAGCTGGAAACTACTACTACCATTTTTATTGCTCCTTGTTAGCGCTCCGCGAGGACCCAAAGGAAAACGCTATAAGTGTAAATTTAACAAGAGTGTTGTGCTTGGTGCTTTAAACGAACTCAGTGAATTGCATCAAAATATTTTAGTGTTTAAAAACTGACATTCATTCCAATGAGTCGCAGTGGTTCATCCATCGGTAAATTTCCGTCTGTCACGTCAAGATGTGTCATTCTTATAAAGATCTGCCAACCTCTGTGTCAGTCCTATGCACCAGTTTTGACGATTCGCTAAAGAAGGAATCTCAGCAATAAGGCTACTATGAATATGCCACGCCTGTTAGCAACGAAAAGTTGTTATTCAACGAAAAAGTTAACGAACAAGAGTCATAAACCAACAGACTTTAAAAGCAGAAATCAATAAATTATATAAACCTCCTAATATTCAATGATTTTCAAGTGTCGGTGACAGCCAGTTTCATAGATATACCTTGGAGGTAATAGCTTAACTGGAGGTGAAAAGAGGGTGATATATGTTCGGCAGCATAAGTTACTCACTATGTTTTAGTATACTTGGACCTAAAATTGCGGCGCCATCTATGGCGTGCCTCGGTTTTTAGCCACATCGTATGTATGAAAATTAAAAAAAATGGTGTTTTTTTTTTCACTACTAGATGCCACCAGAGGAGTAGGCCCACCTTACCGCGAAGTATGCTGGGTGTTTTAATTGTCAACCATGGGTGCAAGACCTCTCTGTAATAGGTACAGGCTTTTCGCCTCCAGTCAAGCTGGTTCTTCCTAGAAAATAGGGAAAGTTGTCAGTTGATAAGATCACACATTTTCCCGTTGGAAGCGGCGCTAAGGACGTCTTAAGCAATTAATATACAATTTCACACAAACGTTGATAGCATACTACAACTCTCATAAAATACATATGGATTGCACCTCATCATTCACGTCTAGAAAAACTGCTAAATGCCCTCGATGAAAAACAAAGTACATGGTATCGATCGGAATCTGATGTATATTTGTTCAGAAAATTGATAGTGTTCATTGTCAAATATTCGAAGTCACCGACACTTTATAACTGTGACGAGTTTAAACTCCCGAACTTTTTTTGACGAGGAAAAACTGGAGTTTCTGTATTTTTTAATGTGGTCTAGCCCGAGTAAGTGTTCGATCACTACCCCAAACACATTTTGAAGGATTAACTTCACTGTAATTTATTCTAATTCAAACTAGCTACACAAACTTTATGAAAGTTTAAAATAAAGTTGAATGAACAACAAAGTAACTTTTATATATACAAAAACGGATTTATGTACTAAGAACGTCGGATCATAGCTTTAGCCTCTGGTACCATCCTCGCATACTTTATTGAGAAACTTCGTCTGCTTATATTTTGACTCCACCCACAAATTATGTATATAGCGACTTCTAGTGGTCGGAAATATCATTCTAATCTCTATTTTTGTGGTTAGATAATTTTTTTCCCCAAATTTTGCCAGTGGTAAAAAAGCAAAGTGGGCAATCATGTGATATAACTCCCGATTTAGTGGAAGTTTAAAGTTAAGAATATATATACAATTGATGTTTCTTTAAATATTTACTTTTATTATCTGGATTTTCTTTCTTTGTACTAAAATTATTATTTTAGTACATTTAAAAGTTATTATAATTATTTACTTTACTTATGCAGTATCTACATTTAAAGCCCAAAATACATGAAAGAATAAGGCCGATAGATGGCGAGCGCGAGTTTTGAAATTATAAGTTACTCCCATCAAAACATACAAAGTAGTCGAGGATGGGTAGGTAATTTGCTACGTTCAACATTCTTCTTACATAAATCCGCTTTTAACCCTCCTCGATGTGAAAACAGGATATCCAAACCCAGAGCCGGAAATAAGCACAGGACACCGGACATTGCCCACTAAAATTTTAAAATGTCACACATTTTTTTTGTAAACTTATGGGGTCAATGGACATTTTGACTAATAACTTTTTTCGAAGTTTTGGTAGCTAGACTATGAAGGTGGAACACTATATTTGCGCACTCCAGTGGACAATGTCCTACAAATTTTTCAGTCAAAGAGGGATCACTGGACACATGTTCTATAAGATATTTTTCGTGCTTTCGGCCCTGTCCAAATCCAAGGTATAAAGACATACAAGGGGTTGATACATTGTCGTCTCTGCAATGAACATTATACTTTTTACGATGACGTCACGGAGAAGTATTACACTGGACGTGCGCGGTTGTCAAATCGGAGCAAACGTATTCGCAATATCGGGCCCGCGTTCGCAGTTCACAGGATTAAGATGTACGTTGCGATTGGCTAAGGTTACGAGAAACGCCTACCCTCCCAAAGGCAGGTCTTCTACCAGGGAGGAGAGACTTACTCCCTGCTTCTACCGAGGGTTCACGCAATTGCGCTATTTCTTACCACTTATCGGGAAACAATCGCCTTCTATACCCTAAATTTCCAAAAATTGTTAAAGAGGCCTACGCTTGAATTCAAACGTCAATAATAGCTGTTTAAAATTATTTTAGGAATAAAGTTTCTTAAAACGACTTAACTAGAATTAAGGTAAATTACTGACGATTAAAATAATTAATAAGAAAAACCTCTTCATTGGGAAGATAGCCTCTCATCTCGCCTCGAAGAGGTTTATTTGGTTTACCAACTTGTTTATTGTGATACTTGTACTGAATAGGAATTTACCTTTGAGCGAAAATGATCACTTCTTTAGCTATCAATGCAAATTAGAACGTTTTTGTAAAAAAATTGAGAAAATTACGAATCCTCAAACTAAAATTGTGAATTTGCATAACTCTACCTACGTGTGTTGACATAACTTATTAGCAATTAGCCCAATAACGAAGCTGTAGCAGCGCAAAACGAAATATGATGGAACCAGCACGAACTAGATATAGCCGGGGATCATTGAAGCTATGGTTTCGAAATAAGTTTAATTTAACCGTAAGCAATTCTTCTGCTTTGGCAAATAATAAATCTAAAATCTAAAAAATCATAACTTAGGTAAAGGAAAAGTATAGTTAACATTAACACAACCAAAAAGAACGGCCTTTTTCTAAATATAAAAGAAAAAAGATTAAAAAATGAATAATAATGAATGATCTCTTATTACAAAGCAACGGAAATTTTGTTACGCGTTTTTTCGGAGGTCCTTATTTCAAATTATGCATAAAATCTGAACCAAATTATCATTCGGAGATATTTCCTGGATGTTTCACTATGCAGAATGGTCTCATAATTAGTAGAAGAATCGATAAAAATCACTTGGTTTTCCTCTTCACCCTCCCTTTAAAACACCAGGGCAAAGGCGAGAAGTTTTGCCTGTTCTTCAATATTCTTGTTATTCTTAAGACAAACTTCCTATGCTTCAGAAAACGTGTTCCTCAACTACTACTTCAAGTAACCCTGACGTTAATAAACCTTCAAAGCCTGAACTACATTTTCACTCTGAGGAGATAAATACTGCTATCACAAAAACCTGGAAACACAAAATTGCAGGTTCAGTTACACGCAAAAAAAATAAATAAATAACTCCAATTCCGTATATGACCAGCTGAAGTGGAAATTAAGATTTCTTCGAGATATATTTTTGATACAAGGGTAAGTTCACAAATTTTAATTATTTTAAATATTCGTTGATAAACAAATATCATATTGTATTATGTAAGTATGAAATGAGATTTCGTTTTTCCTGAAACTTAATTAAAACGCTAGCTAAGCTCAGAGCCCTGAACGGGCCGGGCTTAAGCCAGGTTGGGTCGGCCTATTCAAATTTTCGAAAGAAAGGGGCCGAGCCAGGCTTTCGTTTATTTTTCAAAATTTGGGCTGGTCCGCATTCGGTTCTCCTTTAATTCAAAATTCAAATTAAAGATAATATAAATGAATATAAGCTCTTCAACTCATTGGAATCAGATGAATGGTATAGGAAGGCATAATTGAGAAAAAATAAACAGTAATTTTCATACAATTAGGCATAACGTTTTAAGATAAGTACCATACTGGTAACTGAGAGCTTGTCATGAAGTGACGTAGGTGAATAAAAAATTCACACTGTATTTCATTTACACTTTTATTTAGAACATGGTTGACTCGGAGACGAAAGCCGATGTAAATGAAAACCAAGCTAAGCCTGATCTTAAAACAGTAAGCGTTTTAGTAGCATTTCTGAGCATTGCACAGTTTTTCGTCTTTCTATCAGCGTTCATACCGTCGTCTTTCTATCCAGAAGCAGTAAGTTAAATAAAATCTAAGCTACAACGTTTAGAGCTTTGTATTATCTATCCATTATGCGCAAATTAGTGAATAATCGATTATTTACAATACGATTTAGCATAAAGTTCATATAACTTCTGTGGATAATTCTCAAGTACGAATAAAGATAAAACGACGTGTATAATGGATAGATAATTCCGACCTCTAGCAATTTTAATCTCTAGAAACACACCTTAATAGCATAATTTCATACGGTATGCATGTTCCATAAGCTTGTCACTGCATGCTTACTGATAGCTGATTCTCGTAAAGCGACGCCTGGTGAGGCGCTGTCATAGGCTTAGTACAGACTAAATAGGATGATGGACTCCAAAATTAACCGAGTGTAGTCAATTTCGCTTGTCGTTCTCGAACTAGCTCGAACTGTAAATCTCTAGCATTGCGAAGTATAGGAAATGCTACACTTATGGAACATATCTTATAAAACTATGTCGCATGCAAAAGATTATAAGAATTGTGATGTTTCCCGAAAGGTTGAAAATTTAAGCCCTATTTTCTAGGCGCAAGCAAAAGGTCTTCATGGAGTGGAGATTGGCTGGATATTAGGCGTTCTTCACCTTTGTGTTATATGCGTTGTGTATATCGAATTTAAACTGGTAAGTAAACATAATCTAGTCACGGCTTATTCAAATAGTTTGAATGATCGTTTCCTTGTAATTCGATCACTGGTTGGGACTAAGCATATGATGTCATTACATTACTGGGTTATTGCATCGTTTGACGCGAACACAGGCAATTTATTGATAAATATGTTATTAATTGTCATAGATTAATAGATAACATTTCTTACAGATCTATTTCATTTCCCTTAAAAAACAACTAATTCTGGGATTGGTTGCGTCCGGATTAGCATCTATCCTTTTTGGGTAAGATTAATGCTTGTTATGAATTTTAAACGCCATTTTATGACGTCCAGAGTAATGAATTAGAAATCAAGGCTTATCACATGGAGCACAAATCCTTAAAATATAAAAGTGCACGTTGTTTAAAATTTGAAGCAAGGTGTAACACCGCGGCGCTAGTTTGAAAAATCATTACTTTTGTGGTTGTACCAAGGTGTGCCGAAGAGTGGGTTATGTTTCTAGAGAAAAGAGAGAAAATTTGATTTCACGTGTTTCTTGTCAGTCTTTTGTTCAATTTTGCATTATTGCCAATACTATTATGTTTTACATAGAGCTCGGCATTATCTATCGATTATCCACGTCATTTTATCTTTATCCATACTCGAAAATTATCCACAGAACTTGCATGTTAAATCGTATTATATCCACAACTTTCAGGGGCGTCGGAAGTGTTTTGAAGTTGGGGGGGGGGGGGCTCAGACTCCGATGAAGACCAAGGAGGATGTATGGGATGACGCCCCAAACCTGCTCCGGAGCTGTTTCTTAGACATTGTTCTGTCACCTCTGTGAATCAGTGTATTCACACATCTAACATTAACGGCACGAATTACGCGATAACGATGTCAATGTGTAACTAAACCAACATGTATAACGGTCTAACGGATTTTGACAATTTGACTTAGGAGGCTACAGGCTAGTTCCAGTTTTCAGGGGATATACACCGGGGATGAAACATGAAACAAATGCTTAAGAGGAGGATTGGGATATTCACCGGGGATGAGGCATGAGAGTTTAAGGGGATATTCACCGGGGATGAGGCATGAGACTGTAAGGGGATATTAACCTGGAATGAGACTATGCATAAGTATTTCTCAAGGGGTGAGACTACTATTAAAGAAATTCAGAAAGTATAGCTAAAATATGCTTTACAATTTTTTGTAATGCAGTATGTCTTAAAATATAGAAATTTTTTATTTTTAATCTACACTGTTAAAAAAAAAGGTATTTTGAAGGTACTAGAAAATACCCCCGGGACCTTTTTAGTACCCATGAACGTATTTTATTAGTTGTCTCACAGTGCGGGTATTAAATGATTTCGAAAAAGGTATTTCGGGAAAATAAGGTATGTAATGAAACCTTTTAGAGTTTCAGCGCTTCTGGCGGTATTTTATCGTACCCTGGATGTAGAAAAGGACTTAACAGATCCCTTTAGAGGGATTTTTTAGCTCCGGTCTGCTGATTATTTCTAACACTACTAGAGTAAAGTATAATACATGATATAATACTTCTAGTCCAAATTCTCTAACACTGCTCACTTCACCATTAGCACTAGTAATGACAGCGCAGAAGGAATCGCTGTTGGAATATTATATATAAGCATAAAGAAAAGTTTCGGTTAGGTTTAGTTTTAGGTCTTCCACCTAATAGGGTAGTGGTTTTCTACCCGAGATTTAAATTTCAATCGCAAGCATCCTTGCTAGTGGTTTTTCTTAAATATTTAAATAGATATAATTAATATTAATTATTTTCTTCTACAGTTATGTACATTAGCATACGTTACATCATTTAAATTTCGTACAATTAAAATATAAGGTATACATAATTAATATGAAGATTTGAATCCGAGCGTACGCCTTCAGTCGCCATTCAGAAAATATCCATGTATATGTGACCCTCAATTACTATTTTGATGTAACAGTGCCACACCTTCCTTAACAAGGGGTAAGCAAAACTTGGGCAAATCTATAGCGGTTGATCCCTTGCTTACTTTCATGATCCTGTAAGCCTACAGCACAGACACTAAAAGGCGAGATGGATGACAAAAATTTACACTCGTGCTGCGAGCCTACAGACACTAAAAGGCGAGAAGGAAGGGAAAATTTTACCCTCGCGTCTTTCCGTCTCAGTAACATAGAAGTGGTCTATTGCTTACCTTGTCTAAGAATGATTCAAGCCCGTGGTAATTAAGGAAAAGCTTACCAGTTTCAAATGTGCCGCCTATATTTCTGATGGCGCGAAAATATAATTTAGTTCTGTTTGTGGGTTTTATTTGACACCTAATTCGGTATCTCAAAATACCTTTAAAAGTATATTTTCGAACCTTTCTGAGTATTAACAGGTACCCCTTTCGGTAATAAGGAGTACCTTTCAAAATTTTAAAGTATTATTCTGACCTTTGTTGCCTTGTTCGGGTTTAAATGATACCTATTTCGGTATCACAAAATACCTTGATAAAGAGGTATTTTAGAGTACCTTTACACAACGGTATTTTGTAGTACCTTTATAGGTACGTCTGGAGATGCATCGAAAAATTCCTTTAAAGGTTCTAGACAGTACGGTTATTTTTTACAGTGTATCCATTATCCACAAATTGTTGGATAACCGATTATTTATAAACAAAGTTGTCAGTGGCGTCGGAACCGGGGGGGCAGGGAGGGCTCAAGCCCCTGCTATAACAAAATGTGAGGGGGCGCAGCCCCCTCACATTTGGTTTTTAATTTTCTTAGTTTGTATTCATTTAGGTATTAAATTTTACACTGTAAAAAATAACCGTACTGTCTAGAACCTTTAAAGGAATTTTTCGATGCATCTCCAGACGTACCTATAAAGGTACTACAAAATACCGTTGTGTAAAGGTACTCTAAAATACCTCTTTATCAAGGTATTTTGTGATACCGAAATAGGTATCATTTAAACCCGAACAAGGCAACAAAGGTCAGAATAATACTTTAAAATTTTGAAAGGTACTCCTTATTACCGAAAGGGGTACCTGTTAATACTCAGAAAGGTTCGAAAATATACTTTTAAAGGTATTTTGAGATACCGAATTAGGTGTCAAATAAAACCCACAAACAGAACTAAATTATATTTTCGCGCCATCAGAAATATAGGCGGCACATTTGAAACTGGTAAGCTTTTCCTTAATTACCACGGGCTTGAATCATTCTTAGACAAGGTAAGCAATAGACCACTTCTATGTTACTGAGACGGAAAGACGCGAGGGTAAAATTTTCCCTTCCTTCTCGCCTTTTAGTGTCTGTAGGCTCGCAGCACGAGTGTAAATTTTTGTCATCCATCTCGCCTTTTAGTGTCTGTGCTGTAGGCTTACAGGATCATGAAAGTAAGCAAGGGATCAACCGCTATAGATTTGCCCAAGTTTTGCTTACCCCTTGTTAAGGAAGGTGTGGCACTGTTACATCAAAATAGTAATTGAGGGTCACATATACATGGATATTTTCTGAATGGCGACTGAAGGCGTACGCTCGGATTCAAATCTTCATATTAATTATGTATACCTTATATTTTAATTGTACGAAATTTAAATGATGTAACGTATGCTAATGTACATAACTGTAGAAGAAAATAATTAATATTAATTATATCTATTTAAATATTTAAGAAAAACCACTAGCAAGGATGCTTGCGATTGAAATTTAAATCTCGGGTAGAAAACCACTACCCTATTAGGTGGAAGACCTAAAACTAAACCTAACCGAAACTTTTCTTTATGCTTATATATAATATTCCAACAGCGATTCCTTCTGCGCTGTCATTACTAGTGCTAATGGTGAAGTGAGCAGTGTTAGAGAATTTGGACTAGAAGTATTATATCATGTATTATACTTTACTCTAGTAGTGTTAGAAATAATCAGCAGACCGGAGCTAAAAAATCCCTCTAAAGGGATCTGTTAAGTCCTTTTCTACATCCAGGGTACGATAAAATACCGCCAGAAGCGCTGAAACTCTAAAAGGTTTCATTACATACCTTATTTTCCCGAAATACCTTTTTCGAAATCATTTAATACCCGCACTGTGAGACAACTAATAAAATACGTTCATGGGTACTAAAAAGGTCCCGGGGGTATTTTCTAGTACCTTCAAAATACCTTTTTTTTTAACAGTGTAGATAATTATAATTCCGCGCTCTAGTTTTACACGGTATTATGAGTTCTGCAAGCGTAAAACTGTTTTGCCTAACACTGAGTTAATTTTGGGATGTGCTGACAATAAATTAACAATTCTTCTGAGATCTCATTGTCGTCATCCAGATAACATGGAAAACTTATCATAAGATATAAACATTTCAATGGAAACTTTCTTTAATCGACTTTCCTCATGCACTCTCTTTTGTATAATCCTCCATGATTTCCGCATTGCACTTATGCCAGATTCATAAGTACTCCAATGAAGGCAGTGGTGGATGGATAAAATTATTTGAAGTAATAAATGAGACACGTGACCATGCAACGCTTAGTTCGTTTAATTTCGCAAACTATCATCAGGGAATCGCTGCAATTTCCCGAAAATAAAGACTAGATGTCCAGTTCCACTCTATACGTAGTCTTTTGATCTTGGCGTCACGTGGTGATTGTGACGTATTTCAAAAATATTTTACCCACCTGTCGTTGCCTTCTTTGCAGTACCTTTAATGAAATGCTAACTCGAATCTGAATCTATGCTGAGCAGACGACGAGTTTATAGTGCCTGGCTCCAGGTTGTATTATTGTTTTAATTTCATAATGTGACAAATTAACTTCTAGACTTGCATATTTAATTGAAAACAAATCACTGTTCATGGCGAGTCAATTCTTGTGCAGAATAATTAATGGAATAGCACTTGCAACAACGGATATTTCAACTTTCATCATCGCCAATATTAAAGTTCCCATTGAGTACTTATCAACAGCAATGGTAACACTTGAAAGATAGCCGAATAAAACATTTAAAAACTTTCATGAACATATGTCTTACAATGTTTTAAGGGAGTTCTGGAAGGACTTATTGCATTTTCTATGCTTGTGGCAGCGCCACTTGGATCTATTTTATATCAAGTATAAAATTTTATCTGTATACACTTAAAACCAGAGCTTCATTACATGAACGTTTCTCACTTCAGAATATCAGACATGTGTGTTAGAAATATTGCAGTGTTTTTTAAGGGGTGAGTGAACATTAGACAAACCAGTTTGTTGTTCAAAAACTACAAACGGACAAACATAGGACACGGCGTTCACTCTGGAATAACCAAAATACTTTGCTCTCGCTCGAGTCGTGTCGCAAAACAAAAACTTTCGAGAAATATCAAGTAATCGTGAGCAACTCTCGCGAAGGGTTAAACGAAAAACATTGCCTTCATTTTTACTCGCATGTCGAAAGAAATACCAAAGAAAATTTGTTCATGTAACGACTCTTTGCTACTTTTAAATTGTTAAATTAAATAATCCTTTTTTTTCAGGTAGGGCCCTATTATACACCATTTGTTGTTGTTGGAGGGCTGTGTATTATCTACGCTATAGTCATTTTTATTGCTATACCTGAAACAGGTAAACTATTAATGAATAAATTTGGCGATATATTTTACAAAATGAAACGTGTTCCAAAAAAGATGTTGGCACTGAAATACAGTTTTTGTTGTATGAGGTACCTTGAATCCAAAGGGTTTTATGACATTTTGCTAAAATTGACTTTCGTACAAACTCCAGTTTTCGCTTGGGGAAGGCAGGAGGCTTTTGTGGGCTGGATTTATAAGTGCAATTATAAATCCCGCCCCTAGCCTTGAGTTCAGGACTCATCAGGATTCAGGAGAAAAGTAAACTTGTAGGGGATTCATTGGACCCGCATTTTGCTTTAAGGGCAGGAAAATCTGCGGTTTAAGAAACATTCCTAGGGGGTCTCTTAACATCGATACGATTGTCTTTTTTAAGATTATGATCCATTATTTAACCGATCTCTCAAGTTAAAACCATGAACATTCAACGTCTATGATTTCAAATTTTATGGGAGGTTTAAGTTTTGGTGTGACGTAGAGAGGTTTCAGTTTAGTTCAACAGATGAGAGTGACGGTAGCGACGTAAAAGGTGCCGCTATTTGTTTTTGTTTTTTTTTTTGGTTGTTCTTAGAATTTGTCGTATCAATTTGATAGATAACGACATGGAGATTGCTAGTGAATTTGCTGATTCGTGATGACGTATTCAGGCGTTTAACCAAGCGTATTTGATGGGAAATTCAAACAGAGTGATGGCAAGGGCTATTATTTTATGATTTAAATATTTGTAGGAGTAAATAAAAGCGGATATAACAAGATGGCCTCGGCCAGATTACATTTTTGAGCGGCCTCTAGTGACTAGAATTAGTATTACCAGAAGTAAATAGGGGGAAGTACGTTTCTCCAGCTTTAGCTAGTGTAAGGCGTCCCTTTATTGTAAAATCACGCTTTGCGGCCCAAAATTTGAATTCGTCCAATGAGAGTGAGGCAACTTATCCTGGGAAATTTTCTATCATGCGCCACCACTCGGTCATAAAGTTCACTATTCAGGCTAGTTGTGTTGTTAAGCTTAGGCAGAGGCTTAAGTTCATTTTAAAATTTTTCGCATCTGATCATTCTGATTCTAATCACATCTAAATTAATATAACCAGTAAATATTTAGTTTTATTATTCTATTTTTTATTTAGAAAACATTCAGTTATTATTAAAAATGTACTAAAACAGGATATCACGCCGAATAAAATTTTACGCTGTTACTAGGGCCAGGCAGTCGACTCCGTACTCCCGGTCCCGGTCCGTAGCTTGCCGGGCCGACTACAGAGCGAAGGTACGGAGCCGACTTGACTCAGGAGCAGAGGAAAAGAAAATAGTTTCGGGGAAATGTATTCATCCGCGAGTTCCCGCCAAAAACGCGGTTGCGGAAAGGCGCGAAAAATACCATAACTCGACGCCTCTCGAAAACCCCCTTTGATACGTACTTCCCCCTATTTACTTCTGGTATTACTATATTCATTATAAGATGACCCCGGCAAATTTATAGTTTTCGGGTTTTTTTCGTTGTTTATAATAGCATTCCGGTTATGAATAAAACCAATCTAGTAAGAATTCGGTTTACAGTTTAATTAAATAAGTGAATCGAGGCCGTTGCCAGGCGACGATTATCTCTTCACGAGATACGTTTTACCAAATAACTGTAGTTTGTCAACATACCTCCGTGGCCCAGCTTGTTAAGTCATCATTCTGAGGAGAAAAGTGGGGATCCTTCGGGCTCGGGATCGGTTCCCGGTCGGGACGTAAAATAATTTCTTAAATAAAAAAAAATTATATAGATGTTGCAGAGCCACCTAAGAGTGGTTCTGTGAACTATTTGCAATATATCTGACCGTGTACGCGAAAAAAGGGGGAAATGGGGGACAGAAAAGAAGCCCAGCATGTCTGCAAGGGTCGTAACAATACTTTCGCTAGCTCTAAAGAGCGCAAAAGTAAAACACAACTTTGAAACGGAAAGATTCGGGACCTCCGTTTACAAGCTATGACGGATGTATTTACGGATAACCCCTTCACTAAATTAGCTTCACTATTAGGGGGTCATTCGTAAAACATTCTAATCATAACTTGTAAACGGTGGTTCATAGGGAAAAATGTCCATAGAGACCATTATACGTCGGCCTTACCATCCTTTTTGGAACACAATTTATTTGGAACTGAAAGTTTTTACTTTCAGAATCTAAGGAAAACATCACTATGAAATTCGCCCTAAACAAAACCTTTACTAGAGGAACGTTTTATTACATATACGCCTTTCTTTTATATGGAGCTTTGCTCGGGTTTTTCGCTACAATGTTGGAACCAAAAATTAGAGAGGCAAGTATAATTTTTTGTGACTTGCATTGTAGCAACTACATTGTTGCACTAGAAATTAGTCTTTTAATAAATGTTTAATTAGAAAGCAGAATAGAAAGGCCACGGCTGCCGTCTTGGTAACAAAAGCCGCAAATGCTTCTAAAGCAGCCAGATAGTGCTCACAGTTAAACGTTGTTTATAGTAATGGATTTGTCAGCATAGGAAAATATAAATGGCCAAAAATTACCGACTGAACTGTAATTTTTGTTTTCCCAAAATTTCAAAAGGAAATTTACCGGTAAATTACGGATTTTAAAAATTATGGTAATTTCACATCTCTAGTTGAACTTTACTCGTGGATGATCTCGTGTTGCAATTAGAAAGACGTCAGAAATATGACGCGGCTTACAAAACTCGCGTAGAAATTGCCTTAAGAGAACAACTTATATGACTACCAGTATACAAACCCTTCATTATCTTGATGATCTAATTACTACAAAATTCTTAAAAATACTTACTGCTACATTTTATGGCATCCTTACTTAACCATCCTTCAATTTTCGAATTTTGACTTCCACATTTGATTCTAATTACTTACTCCAACATTCAAAACTTTTTGCTTTTGTAGTTACAATTCTAAAACTAAGAATTAATTATGCTCGTTTGGCGTAATATTGTATACTTAAATTTCTAGTTTGGTCTGAATCTTTCGCAAGTTGGCTGTGTAATGATGGTATCTAACTTTGTTCAAGCTGTTGCTTTCCCTATTTGGGGTCAAATTTGTGACCGAACTGTAAGTAGTACCGTAAGTTTATAAGATGGCTTCCATAAGTATGCCACAACCTATACTTCATTATGCTTGAGACTTACTGAGAGCTAGTTCGAGAGCGACAAGCCAGAATTGCAGACTACATTCGGTTAATTTTGCAGAACTTCCATCTTCCTATTTAGTCTGCACTAAGCCTTCGGCAGTGCCTCACCAGGCATCGCTTCACGTGAATCTGACGTTTCACTTACGTCACTTCATGACAAGCTCTCAGTAACCAGTGACAAACTTATGGGACATATCTTATGAACTTATGGTAGTAGTTTTGATTCAAGTGAGGCTGTATGGGTTATCTTGTTTTCTTTATCATTATTATAGGAAATGTATAACGTGGTTGCTCTAGTGTCTTGTTTAATCGTAATTGCAGGAATGGTGTTATTCGGTCCATTTCCTGGTTTAACCGAAGATTTATGGTGAGGTTTTATAAACAAATATTTAATTATAACTTCAAGCTACAACTATTATTACGTATAACTTTCAGGGACATTAAAATTTTCATCGTTTCAGTGGTAATTTGTGCTACAGGAATGTCTGGAATATCCGTTGCGGCATTTCTTTTGTGTAAAATACATTTGATGTAAGATTTATGTTATATTTAGTTCATTTACGTGTTTTGAGCCAAACCTTTCGAGAACGACATTATCGAAGAATTAAGATATTCAACGATAAATATACAGTATGTTTATTTACGTATATTTACTGAGTATGAAATTGAAGATGACGCCTATGAGGAGAATACGTATATAAGCAAGAAGTGATATCTAGTTTACTAGGGAGAAAATATAAATTCGGCACATTTCTAGCTTTATCTCCAGTCCAAACGTAGGTCCGGAGTCAATACCCGCCTCTAAATTACAACCAGCATCTCATTGGTTCATGAAAACTCACGTCAGCGCGACGCGAATGACGAAAATTACTGACGACTGAGTAGAGGCGAAATAATCACACACCATAGTCGAAGTCCCCCTTGTACTTTGAAAGGGGGACTGGGACTAGGCGCGTGATTACTTAGGCATCTTATACCTTCTCCTTATTAAAATAGATATCCCTTCTTGATATAAGCCTACATCTCGCGGTGTTGCAAAAGTTTCGAAATTTTTCTTACTAGATTTGTCCACAACTGAATCACGAGGTTAAAAACATTGGCCAAATGGTAGTATGGGGCCTCCACGGATTTTAAAAAGTTTATAGTCATTTCCTATAGTAAACGAGGTGGGGAACACGATGCCGTCAAAATTTTTCACCGCAAATGATTTTTTTAAAAAAAAAAAGGGTAGCACATATTACTTATGGTTGATTTTATATTTGATATTTGGGGCGCATACACTTGTTTAGATTATGTTTGGGATTTTTTAGGTTAGGTTAGTTTTAGGTTAGGTTCAGTTTCTATTAGATTTGTCCTTTTCCAAAATATTGCAATTTTCATAAAAAAAAAATTCAAAAACATTTGCGGCGAAAAATTTTGACGGCATCGTGTTCCCCACCTCATTTACTATAGGAAACGACTATAAACTTTTAAAAATCCGTGGAGGCCCCATAATACTATTTTACCAAAACATTACCCAAGGCTAGGCCTTAATATTAATTTTACACGGCACACGTGACTCCCCATATAGTTGACCTCCCGAAGGTATTATCATGAGTGAATCATATACTAGCTCCCCGGTATGATTCACTCATGGTATTATATTTAACAACTAAAAAATATTACATATACATGTGCCTGATGTGAAATACCTTTACATTCAGGCACAGCAATAATGTTAGCTTCGAAATATATTTATGAAATGTGAAAGTTTCACTGTTTCTCCAGCCTTGCATTGCAATTTAGCTTCTCAATCTTGCCACTGGTTATGAGGATTTGTAATTTACATATGTACATTATTTGTAAAGTCGGGAGATGAACTGAGTTAAGCCAATGTAAATACAAGAGTGTTGTTGGTTAAGATACACTTTGCTACAACTGCGAAAAAAATTCGACTGACTTGAGTATTTTTTTCCCATAGCAAAACATGCTCTAGTGATAACATTGCCGGGAGTATCGTGTCAGTCATGTACTTGGGATTTGCGAATTGTGGGTACGTATATAAACTACTATGTTCTAATTATTTTACCAATCTAACTATGATTAATCTCAGAATTACATTGGGTGATTTCATCGGTGGTCTTCTCATGGACTACATCGGATACAGTTACGGTTCTTTGATATGGGCAGCCTTGATTGTCATTGGGGTGTGAAGATTTATATATACTTTAGGAGATACTTAAATGATCTTACAATGTTCACGAAATCATTAGCATAAACCATACAATTTTTTCCACTCTGTTTGCTTGAAAGATTAGACACTCTAATTGGGAGAGTTTAATTACTTTCAAACTCGACTGAAAAAGTCCGAAAGTCAATAAGTAATAGTTTGATAACGTTCGTTCGATACGCGCCGAATTAAAATCAGCAACTTAGAAACAAAAATCGACTTTAGTTAATGCAAATACAACAAAGTCCTTATTAAAAGTATTTAACTTCCCAAAATTCCGAGTTACAACTAGATTTTATCTATGAAGTGGACTTATTGACGAATCCATAAATTCTTAGGCTGAATAACGTGTTACAACTGAAGTTTTTAAAATTGTCACTTCGATCTGTCTTAATCGAATTAGAACGAACGTTTCAACCTTTATATAATTTAAAATTTTACAGATGATTTTCCAATGCATTGCTTTTTTCTCCGAAAGAAAGAATATGGACTCTCCTAATAATGAGTCAAAACGGAATTCTGTGCCCTCGTTAAAATTATATACCATTACCCTATAAATGTATCTTTAAAATCATAGTTGTATCATAAATGTATTAGCCGTAGTCACTAAAAGCAACTTCAGACGCATCGATGTGAGAAATAACAGACTCCTATCGTTCAGAACGACATAAATTGCCCGAACAAATGAATTCAATGGATGGGGTCGGAAATAAGTTGAACAATGTCATTGAGATATTTGATATTCCTGAATGAAATAGTTTAAAATTTATTGTAATATAATCTACGAAAAATAAACAAAATACGTTATCCAAACGCTTTATTTTCCTTGAAACTAACAAATTGAAGGTTGCATGCAATTTTTACCTCTCCAAGTGACGTATGTCGTTCTACTCTGTACTTACTGGCTTCTAAATACCACTATCATCTGGTCTTTTGTCCATCCCACATGGACACCAGACTGTACTTACTGGCTTCTATACACCACCATCATCTTGTTTTTTGTCCATCTCACATGGACACCCGACTGTACTTACTGGCTCCGAAATACCACCATCATACGGTCTTTTGTCCATCCCACATGGACACCAGTCTGTACACACTGGCTTCTAAACACCACCATCTTCTGGTCTTTTGTCCATCCCACATGGACACCAGTCTGTACTTACTGGCTTCTAAACACCACCATCATCTGGTCTTTTGTCCATCCCACATGGACACCAGTCTGTACACACTGGCTTCTAAACACCACCATCATACGGTCTTTTGTCCATCCCAAATGGACACCAGTCTGTACTTACTGGCCTCTAAATACCACCATCATCCGGTCTTTTGTCCATCCCACATGGACACCAGTCTGTACGTACTGGATTCTACACACCACCATCTTCTTGTCGTTGTCCATCCCACATGGACACCAGTCTGTACATACTGGCTCCCCATCATCATCGCTCACCGAATATATCTAAAATAAGAGGTTTTATGATGATAAACTTTTGATGGTATTTTAGGATAGATTTATTTTTAATGCAGTTTTTACAAACGAAATTAAAATATGCATCTTTGACTTCTACAGGGTGTTTGTGAAAGGTCCATCAATAATGAAAGGGCGTATTTATTGGGCCATTTTGAGTCGAAAATGTTCTATGACATTTTTCCGTTCGGGCCACTGTTTTCAAGTTATGATTGGAGTAATTTACGGATGACCCCTTAAATTTAATTAAGAAATTGAAAGACAGCGCTAATTTAATGAAGGGGTCATCCCTAAAATATTCAAATCATAACTCGAAAACCGTGGCTCGGACGGCAAAATGTCATAGAACATTTTCGACTCAAAATGGCCCAATAAATACGCCCTTTCATTATTGATGGACTTTTCACAAACACCCTGTATATGTCATTCTACAGGGTGTTTGTGAAAGGTCTATCAATAATGAAAGGGCGTATTTATTGGGCCATTTTGAGTCGAAAATGTTCTATGACATTTTGCCGTCCGAGCCACTGTTTTCAAGTTATGATTGGAGTAATTTACGGATGACCCCTTAAATTTAATTAAGAAATTGAAAGACAGCGCTAATTTAATGAAGGGGTCATCCCTAAAATATTCAAATCATAACTCGAAAACCGTGGCTCGGACGGCAAAATGTCATAGAACATTTTCGACTCAAAATGGCCCAATAAATACGCTCTTTCATTATTGATGGACTTTTCACAAACACCCTGTATATCGATAGCGATATTGCAACGATCAAATCGCAAGCCTCTATTGTAGCATTGCCTTACCTAACCTAATCTAACCTAACCCGAACCGAACCGAACCTAACCTAATCAACGGCACAGTACCGTTTTAGGAATGGGGGACTAAGTGTATTCTGCCTGACGCAGAGTCTCCCCTTCTCCTTGTTCCGGGAAAATTGAGTTCGAAATGTATTTATTCATGGTGAACTTGTTTATGATGAGTGAGGAAATATGTAGAATCCGTTTATTGAGGTTTTCTCAAGTTTACACATCGAATCTGTTATAACTTTTATGCCACTCAGTTATGATTGTTTACGAAGCGTATTTCAAAGATCACTGCAGTTAAGGATAAAAATATTCCTAAACAATACGCGTAAAAGCTCAGTTTGAAATTCTTCAGCATGAGAACTGATTCTTTTGAGTCTTCGTCGACAACGGGTGCACGAGCCAGGCATTTTTCAGCCATCCACAGTTCCATTTCGAAAATGCGTTCACATACGTGACTTTCAAATAGCCAAATATTTCTAAAAGTAGAAATGAGTCACCAATCTTAAAAGCACTCGTCGGTTGAAAGGAAAAGTTCAGGTAACATAAAATTATACCTTAAAAGAACGGCCTTTTCCTAAATATAAAAGGAATTAAATTTTAAAATGAAATAAATGATCTCTTATTACAAAATAATTAGCATTTGATTAGCGTTGAAAACGAGGACTATTGTGTCGTCTGCTAAATCGAACCTCTTACGTGTGTGATTAGAGATGTGAAATTACCGTAATTTTTAAAAACGGTAATTTACCGGGTAAATTACCGATAAATTACCGGTAATTTACCGATTGAAATTTAGCGAAAACAAAAATTACCGTTCAGCCAGTAATTTTTGGTAATTTATATTTCCCCTTACTTACAATCCATTACTTTATACAACGTTTAATTGTGAGCACTATCTTGACTGCTTTACACGTATTTGCGGATTTTGCTACCAAGACGGCAGCCGTGGCCTTCTAATCTGAACTCTAACAAAATATTTATTGAAAGACTAATTTTTAGTGTAACTTTGTAAGTACTGGCTAGCGAGTAGCGCCTGGTGAGTCATTTTGCAAGTAAACTCAGAAATAATTGATCGTTTAAGTGTAAAATTAAGTCTTAAGGCTTAATTAAAATGTTTGGTAATTTACCGGTAAATTACCATTTTAAAATTACGGAAGATATAAAACGGTAATTTACGCGGTTTTTGGTAAATTACCGGTAATTTACGGACGGTAAATTACCGACTCACATCTCTATGTGTGATAGAGTGGGCTATGTCTTACCTTACCTCTCTCACTCAGCCTGTGAGAATTCAATCAATCCCTTTAGGAGTAAGTGGTTCCATTTAGCAGATGCGACTAAACCAATGACGACGCAGTGATCCTTGTTTTTAAGACTAGTTAAATGCTAATTATTTTACAATTAGAGATCACTTATTTTTTTAATATTTTTCCTTTTATATTTAGAAAAAAGACCATTTTTTTAAGGTATAATCAAGAACAAATTCAGGATACCATAAGAATGTGGAATGGTAGCATTGTCCCCTGGTACCGTGAAGTCATACTTCTTTCGAAAACCGTTAATTACCACCTTCGTTCTAGGTAACAACTTAAAATCTGTTTTTAGCGCCATCGGTGGGTTATGAATTGGGCCTTAAGCTTTGGCGCTTTACGCCAAAGTTTGAGAAATCCGCTTTACTGACTTTGTTCCAGATAACTCGGGCTCTCTAATAGAAAATCTAGATTTCTATAACTTCATTGCGGTCCACTCTTTTTAAACATACCAGTTCATCATGAACTATTTTAACAGTTTTGTTCTTGACACCGACCCCAACACTCCAAGACCTGAGAGACTCCATTTTCCATCACTGTCGGAACTCGGAAACGGAAACACGAAATAAATTAATGACAATCTAGACTCTATATAGAGGGCGCTAGAAAGCCCCTCCCTCATTTATGAAAAGTTTAACTTCATGGCGCCAGCATTGTCTTGTTTCAACGTTTTTATGCTACCCTAAATTCGTTCTTATAATTTTTTGTTACCTGAACGTTTCCTTTACAATACTTACATATCCTTAAATCGTTGAGATAAAATTGAGTTGAAATCTCTTCTTATGGGTAATGCCATGTTTAAGGTCATAACAGGCTTCTTCGACATATATATCAATTTTGGTCCAGAATCACGACAGAATGGACTGTTTCTAATTTTATGGCTACTAACGTGGTCCTGCCAAATTCCTATTTCATTTCCTTTAGCTACTCCGTCCAAGGAATAATCTCCTATTTGTTTCGCGTCATAGGCTATTTTGACAACTTTCTTCTTTACCCAAATTGTTTCCCATGCCTTTTCCAGTTTCGTGTCATGCGAGATCTACAGCGTAGAACCGACAATGTATTGCAAAACCAGTGAAAATATTTAGGGGCTGTTCACAAATTACGAGACTTGTAGACGGGTTTTTCATAAAGTATTAAATAACATAAATATTTTAGTATATGAACCTCGTAAATAAACCCTTGCTGCAACAATTGCGCAGTTTCGTTTGCGAAAAAACAACTTACTGGTCTATTGAAAGTGTTCCCTAAGTCTATGGAATTTCGAAAGCAACCTCACCATGACTAATCGTCTCCCAATGAGGGAAGGCTTACAATACATGTATCATAAGTTCTTCACAAGATTTGTTCCATAACTTTGTCACGGGTTACTGAGAGCTTGTCATGAAGTGACGTAGATGTAACGTCATAAATTCACGTAAAGCCACGCCTGGTGAGGTGCAGTCAAAGGCTTAGTATACTGACTAAATAGAAAGATGGACTGCAACATTAACCGGGTGTAGTCAATTCTCGCTTCCGCCGTTCTCGAACAAGCTCTCAGTAAGTCTCTAGAATTACGAAGCATAGGAACTTTCATACTTATGGAACATACCTTGTAAAATTGTGATATATTTGTATACAGAAACTGGTTCAGGGTGGTGGGTCAGGGATAATATATGCTCATATGGGACTATCAAACAATGAAAAATTCTTCAATTCTAGGACGAGTTTAAAAATTGTTCTACACTTCTATAAACGCTTATAAGGTAAGTTTCACAACTCCTTTTAGAACCCGAGCTTTAATCTGAACTTCAAAACCGTCCTCGCGCCACTCTTTTTGAATTATCAAAGCTGTCACGTTTACCAGTCCAGTTTACGATTGCAATATCCGAGGAATCGAATGCACTGCCTTTGCGAGAGCATGACACTAAATAACTAAATAAATAAATAACTGGGTATCAGCGCATAACTCCGTTGGTTGTTACATAATCATACGGAGTAATGAGAAATTGGTTACGCTTTAAAAGGGGTGATGTTTTCCCGATTGTTATTTTTTATACAAAGGATAGCCGAAAATAGGAGTTTTTGCGTTACGTAATTTGTGTTCTGCCCCTTAGAATGAAAAGGGATCATCAGAGGGTTTCACAACCTTGGTTAAATAATGGAATGCCAAATTTGGTCCGAGTGGAATATTCACTTTGGGATATTTCAGTATATCCGTTAGTTCCTCGATAAACTCTGGAGCGTCGGGTAGAGTCATTACTGATAATAATATTCCCGTAAACGCCGTAGTGATGCAAAAGGTTGCTGTGAACCAAGAGCACCACGCAATTCGATCGGCGTTACTTTCATTGGGACTTTTATTGTCTGAAATGAAACAATATGGAGCGGTCACAGATAATTTAGAAATCCACGGTTCCCTATTTCGAAATAATGATTTATAAACGATTTCTTTGTTTACTTAAATTATATACCATTAGTTCGATATATTGCTTTACGCGACTTGCGCAACTAAATGAGGAGTCTACTCTGATTGACTCAACAAAACGACGCAGGAAACAACGGTAATTTTTGAACAATTTCTTTCAAAAAGCTTATTTAACAATGGTTTGATTTGTTTCAACAGAATAGAAAAAGGTATTCATGAACGGGAAAGACAGTTAAATTTAAAAATATATTTCATTTCATATCAACTCTTCAAAAATATGTATGTACAATTTTTGATAAGACACAGTGGAATCTAAAACTGTACGGGATTAAGCTTCAGTCAATATCTTCTCATACAGTATGAAATCTATGATGGATACTTTTCGACTTTAGTCTTATTAAATTCAAAATGCCAATTTATGAACAATTTAAAAAATTGTCTATTTAGAGCTCGGAATCTTCAATCCATTATAAACAAATTGGTGGATAACCGATTATTTATAAACAAAGTTGTGGATATAATACGATTTAACACGTAAGTTCTGGGGATAATTCTCGAGTATGAATAGAGATAAAATGACGTGGATAATGGATAATACCGAGCTTTAATAAACAGTATATTGAGAAACAGCCTTGCGGTTATATTTTTTACCAAGAAGAGTGCGTAAGAGGGGAAACTCGGAGTCAAACAAAATGCACGTGGTCCCCCTTTACTAAAACGGTATTGTGCCGTTCCCCGGTTACCATGGTACCGCTACTCCCGCACGGTAAGAGAGCGTACGTTCTCGCGCATGGGTTCAACCCTTCTTTCTCCAGCCTCATGAGCTTGTTTATAATTTTGAAAAAATCCCTCGTTTCCAACAATGATCACGTTACGTGCGCCTTTACGAAAAGCTTGCGCGTCGAAGTTGCGCTCCACTGTGTGCAGTATCTGCCTCATTTTTACCTCCGCCCTTTCCAGAACTAGTCTACCCTCATATTCATCCTCCTTGATTTTTAAACTCCATTGAGTCAGCCAAAAGACGATAAAAAATTAGATACGTGTGATTACCTTGATGAAAAAGTATCCCAAAGCTTGTAAAAGCAGTTTCAAAGTATCCTTTTAGCCCGGAGTTCAATCTGGATATTTTTTGTTTCGAAGAAATGAAATGCCATACCACAGGATATAGTATTAATAATATCAGGAGAAGAGACCATATCTACAGTAATGTGCAATACAGAACTATTAAAAGACAAATATTTATGCGCTCGGTAGTCTAACAATGTGTCATGAATTAATTGTTCCAAAAAGGAAATAATGTAGGCATAGGAGGATCTAACATCAAACTGTGGGCGCCATTGGAAAGAATTATTGCCATACAGAATAAAGACGTTACGTTCTGTTAAAAGGTCTTAGGTCTGTAAAGAAGTTGGCAGACCGTAGATTCTTTTTTTTTTTTTTTTGAAAAAGTCGTTATTGACGTCACAACTCCAGCGTGCGTCTCAAAGTCTCGGGATAAGGACTGGAAAAACACTGAAGCGGGGCATTCAGAGGACATTTGATTAGGCGATGCACCTGGCGGGGGCCTTATCAGCGCCCCCAACCGTCTCTCATCACTGTTCCCAATGGAACCTGCGAAACCGCCGTCAAGGCACACGGGCCCGGTCAGCGGCCGCGACTAACGCCCCTTGAACAGGTGACGAGAGCGCTACACCGGCAGCGGCGAGCCCAGCCAGGAGGTGCTCGGCGACAGGATCGGACGAAGGCAGCAGAAGGCTCGAGGGGACGGGCGAGTTCCCTCCGAGCACAGCAATGCCATACGGTCCAGAAATGTATACTAGTCGGGCCCCCGATTTAATCGGGCTTTTTCGACCCGACCCGACCCGAACCCGTTTCGGGTCGGGTCGGGTCGGGCAAAATTAATTTCAAAATTTTCCGGGTCGGGTAGGGTTTTCATGCCCTAAAATTAAAATCGGGCCGGATCGGGTCGGGTTCACTTTCTATTGGGTCGGGCTCGGGTCGGGCTTTTTTTTGGGAAAAGCGGTCCAACCCGACAATTTAAGGTTGGAAATAATACAACTCGAGTCTCACAAGTTTCGGGCGAGAAAATGGGAGGAGGCGCAACGCGCTAGATGCTAAGCTCAAAATACGGGAATACTCCGTTTCATAAAAGAGGGTAGAAAAACAGTAACAGTTGACAAAAAAATGTACAGCTTGGCAACCCTGTTAATGCACGGCGTTTCGGTTATCGGTTTCGCGGCTAGGGTCCGGCTACTTTCAAGATTCTTGGATCTCTCGTCTCGGTTGATTCGGCAAGCTTCGTTTTGAATCTTTTTGTATTGGAAATTCAAATAATTGACGAAATGCGTTCAGTGCACAAACGACATACATTGGTTTTGTATAGCTATTAGCTTGAACGTGTAATTTGCAGCACCGGGTCAACGCTTGGACCACGTCGAACTAACCTGAATCGGATGGCACGACTCTATCCAGCCTTACTTTTGGGCCAAACATTTTGGAGTAAATACATCCTTTATTGAATGAATTTTTTATGCGTCAGAGGTTTTTGGTCCGTTTCCGATCGGAGCCCATTCGTGAATTTCGGGTCATGACGGGTTTTTTAAATTCCATAAAATTTGGGTAGATTTTGGTCGTTCTCGTTTTCAAATTTAAGAAGTTTGGGCCGAGCCGGGTTTTATTTTAGTTATTTTTTTCGGGTCGGGTCGGGCTCATTTTCAATAGGGTTGTGTCGGGTCGAATTCATTTTCAAATTTAATAGGGTCGGGTCGGGTAGGGCTCATTTACAAATTTAATAGGGTCGGGTCGGGTCGTGCTCATTTACAAATTTAATTGGGTCGGGTCGGGTCGGGTTTTTATTTTAATTTTTTTTTTCGGGTCGGGTTAAGTTTATAATTTTAAAGTTGGACTCGGGCTCGGGTCGAAGAGAAAGTCGACCCGACTCATCTCTAATGTATACGCGACCCCCAGAGGGTTGCCAAGAGCTGGGGATGAGCCATAGCAACACCTGGACGGGGGCGAGGCGGCCGAGCAAAACGTTCGCGGAACGTGGCAGGGAAAGGTCCGAACCAAGGGCGAACCCAAGGAACCATCCTAACCCAAACCGAACTCGGGCCCCCTCCGCCACGACTAGGCCTTTTCCTCTGCTCCAACGGGACGACGATCCCGAGGGAGTGGGAGGAGGACCGAAGTGGGGCAGCTCAAAACCAGTAACAAGAGAGATCTGACATTAATAATTGAAGGAAGGGGGGACTATTCGAAAAATAAAATTCAACGGCCGCCGACAACTTTACAGTCCTTTTAATAGGGATGGAAATTGACTTGGTCTTGGCGCAATAAAGATTAATTATCAGAAATATTATTACTTCTATGGAAAATATATTTGTTACTCCAAATTCATTGTATTTGAAAGCTTCAGTTGGACCAGAAACGATGAGGAAAGGTCGTGGGGATGGTTCTAATGCGAAATCCATGTATTTGTATGATTCCAAGTTTATCGGCATTGGCGTTAATGCTATGTCGCATTCCTGTATACGATTACTCGTTCAGCATTTATCTTCTATACGTGAAACATAAGTTTATAAGGTATGTTCCATAAGTATGAATTTCACTTCTTATTCTTCGTAATGCTTACTGAGAGCTTGTTCGAGAACGACGAGAGAATTGAGTACACGCGGTTTTTTAAGTCCATTTTAATATTTAGTCTGTACTAAATCTTTCACTGCCACTGCGTCTCACCAAGCGTCGCTTTACCTCGAATCTGTGACGTTTAACCTACGTCACTTCATGACAAGCTCTCAGTAACCAGTGACAAACTTATGGAACAGATCTTATGAACATATGCTATGACTTACATTTCTCATCAGAAAACCAACAAAACCACTTCCATTTGAGGGAGAAGTTACTTCGCCGTATGAAGTAAGATATTCAGGTATCAATGTGAAACTTTAAGAAAAACAGAATAACGCAGTGTAGAACAGATCAGACTAAAACTTTACTCGAGTAAATTGTTGCTGTAGTGCTGAAGGAAACATATTCCGTATGATAAACGTAAGCCCCATTACACCCAATTAAAACGACACTGTTTAAAACTATAAATAGGAATGACGGATTTGATTTCATGAGTAGAACAGTCACATTTTACTGAAGACGTGTTTCTTGGATCTGTACCACACTGTACATTTTTGAATTTTAGATAAACTTGATGGAATATGTACGCCGGTACTGGCACAATATATTTTCTATAGCGGGTGCAGAAGCTTCAGTGTAAAACCGATATCTAGTTCGAGAAGACCACGTTATCGGTTTTACAATGCAGCTACTGCACCCGCAGCAGGTACAGTACAGCTATAGAAAATACATTTGGTGCAATTATAGAAAATACACTGGGCGCAACTCTAAAAAATACATTGGGTGCAACTCAAAAAATACATGGGGTGCAACTATATTAAATCATAAGTTTATAAGATATGTTCCATAAGTATGTCACTACCTATACTTCGTAATGCTAGAGGTTTAATGAGAGCTAGTTCAAGAACGACGCGAGAATTGACTACACTTGGTTTTGCAGTTCATCCTCCTATTTAGTCTGACAGCGCCTCACTAGTTGTCGCTTTACGAGAATCTATGACGTTTCACCTACGTCACTTCATGACAAGCTCTCATTAACGAGTGACACACTTATGGAACATATCTTATAAACTTATGATTAAATACATTGGGTGCAACTATAGAAAGTTCATGGGGTGCAACTATAGAAAATTCATGGGGTGCAACTATATTAAATACATTGAGTGTAACAATAGAAAATACATTGGGTGCAACTCTAGAAAATACATTGGGTGCAACTATAGAAAATACGTTGTGTGCAACTCTAGAAAATACAGTGGGTGCAACTATATAAAATACATTGGTTGCAACTCTAGAAAATACATTGTGTGCAACTCTAGAAAATACAGTGGGTGCAACTATATAAAATACATTGGTTGCAACTCTAGAAAATACATTGGGTGCAACTATAGAAAATACATTGGGTGCAACTCTAGAAAATACATTGGGTGCAACTATATAAAATACATTGGTTGCAACTCTAGAAAATACATTGGGTGCAACTATAGAAAATACATTGTGCCAGAACCGGAATTTTACAACTACTAGGACGTTCTTCCTCAAAAAATGAACAACCAACCGACGCATTGTGACACTATAATAGTTCAAATTTAACAATTAAAACAAAGCTTTACCATTATTTTAAATTTTTGTTTTGGTGCGCAATAAATTAGCCGCATATGGATTTTTTACTGACTGGAATATATAAAACAAGGATAATAGCACTTACTTGGAATAAAGATTGAAAATGAATATTTTAATTATATCCTTAAACACCCCTGAAACTTTCAGATCTCCGTTTTTATCCCATGTATAGTTGTGCCATATTGGGTGCTGAAAGTTAAATTATTATGTTATCCATAATTGGGACATTTTAAAGGAAAAGCTGAGGTAACATGACATTATACCTCAACAGAACGGCCTTTGTCTAAACATAAAGGAATTCAATATTACACAAAAATTAATTATCTCTTAAAACATAATAATTTGCATTTAATTAGTCTTAAAAACGAGGAGTAATGCGCCATCGATCCACATACCTCTCTAAGCCTGTGAAAATTCAACCAATCCCGTAGGAGTAAGATGTTCTATTTAGCAGACGCCACTGAAACAATGGCGGGGGAGCGTGGCAGAGACCTGCACGGGCCGAGATTTTTGGGGCCGACCCAAGCCTGGCCCGGTTTTAGCATTTTGAATAAGCCCGATGTAATGGCCCGTTCGGGGGTGACACTCCGAGCTCGGGTCATTAGAGAAAAGTCAGTCAACATTTCTTAATTTTAAACACTTTATTAAATTCAAAATAATATTTACGAAAAACAAGAAACCTCTTGGATAGGCATCCAAATTCGAACTCTCGAGCTAACAGCTAACAATCGAGGCAATAATATCCCCGGGCATTAGGGTAATAAAAGTTTAACTAGGGGCTTCACAGTACAAAGTTCTAAGGAGGCTCTTTTAGCATGAGAACGCTATGTATTGAAAAACTACACGAAAGAAAAAGTAACATATAAACGAGAAAAAGGGAGAGTAAAGGACAAGTCTAACTGTAACAATAAAGAAAGGAAAAGTCTATCTATTACAATCCCCACCACTAAGAGATAGCGAGGGAAAAACGATTAAGCAACATCTAAACATTTTTAGTTCGGCAATATTTCTCATTAGGGCTTTTCTTCCTAATTTAAGAAATAACAAAAATAGGGACATGACAGAAAATTAATGGCATTTGTTTTCTGACATAATCATGGCTTGAATTCTAATATTAGATTTTCTATTCTAATAACTTAGACTACAATAAACTTGTTTCATCGCGGCCAATAACAACAAAGTTTGGTTTCAGCATGCGTCTAACATTGGTTCTTAAGTCCTAATGAACTAGACTAATTAACGAATAAAACCTTCTTGGTATGGTTAAGTTTCCATTACCCGCACGGACACAAAATACAACAAAATATAGAGTTATACATTAATGGTCAAAGTACTAGTACAAATATAGAATCAAACAAAAACAAAAATATTATTTACAGTTATTTACATGAATCTAAGCACCGTTAAGTGTCTTTAGTTAAAAGTACCCGATATTTAAGCATAGTTTTTCCGGGTATTTGGACGCAATACGCGGGTGTTGGGAGGTACAGGGGTCACAGTATGTTTTGGTAATGGTACCTCCTGCATCTCTGGATCAAACCGTCTTCTCTTATAGAGTCTTAGGTTTGACACGTGTTGAGTACCGACGGACTTATTGTCTTCATTTTCCAATTTAAATGCTAGGTCACCCGCGGCACTGGCTACACGGTAGGGACCCAAATATAGAAGGGCTAGTTTGGCCGTTATACCCTCTTCTTTGGATGATTGAGGATGGGCTTTAATCAAGACCCAATCTCCGATCTGGATATTTACGGCACGGTGTCGCAAATCGTAATTTCTTTTTTGGCGCGTTTGTGATAACGCGATGTTATCCCGGACTCGTTTTTCCATCGCGGTCATGGCTTTCTCAATTTTCGCGGCATATTCCTCCATGGTAATCGGATCAGTAGGCGGTTTCGCGAGGGCATTGTCAACCGGTAAACGCAGAGCTCGACCATATGTAAGTTGTGATGGTGGAAACCCCGTGGTCGAATTCACGGCGGAATTAAGAGCTAAAACAGCTTCCGGAAGTCGTACGTCCCATTTTCGATGGGCGTCGTGTGCATAAATACGCAAGATCTGTTTAAGGGACCGATTGTACCTTTCCACCATATTAGCCTGCGGATGGTACACCGATGTGGTATGGTGCGCGATTCCGTTATTCTGACACATTTCGGAGAACAACCGAGATACAAATTGGCTCCCGTTGTCCGAAATGATGACTCTGGGTACTCCATGTCGACACATGTGTTCGTAACAGAGTCGACGAACCGCGGATGCTGTGGCGCGTCTCAAAGGATAAGCTTCCAGCCATTTAGAAAAGGTATCGACTATTACTAGAATAAAGGAACATTGTTTGGCGCTCTGGGGCAAAGGTCCAACCAAATCTATACTGTACACTTCCCCAGGTGAGGTCGGCACGATTGGTTGTAGGAAACGCTGGAGTCCATTTGTTTTTCGTGGGTTGGCTTGGCTTTTTCACATAGATCGCACGACAAGACATACGTTTTGCAGTCCTTGGTCATTCCTTCCCAAAAGCAGCGTTGTCGCGCGCGGAATACCGTGTTTTCTACACCGAGGTGACCCGCTTTAGGATCGTCATGAATTAGCGTTAAGACCGCTTCGCGTAACGAGCGCGGAATACAAGGAACCCACGTTGGTACCTCATTAAGGGTGTTTTCCATCCGATATAAAACCGAATCACATAGTAGATATTGCGAAGCCTGCCTTCGGATAACACGAGCGAGAGGCTTAACATCCGGTAACGTGCCATGACTAATAAAGTCAATGATAATTTGGAGTCGGTCATCTTCCTGTTGATGATCCCTCAAAATTTCTGGCGTTAAAGCTGGTAACGCTTCTAATGTCTCTGGCTGACCTTGTTTTATGGCTAAAACATTGATATGGGCTACAGATTTTACTCCGTCGGGAACGAAGAGTCTTTCTACTTCTTCCTCAAACGGTTCTAGGCTATTATCTTCTCTGGCGTACTCGGCCCTTGAAATAGCATCTGGGACTATGTTCTCCTTTCCAGGTATGTGTTCTACGATAAAGCTAAACTCTTGTAGTAATAAAGCCCATCGAACAAGACGACTATTGATGTCTCGCATCTTGTTTAGCCAGACTAGCGCTTTATTATCCGTTCTTAGGGTGAAAGTATGTCCGTCTAAATAATTTCTAAACCTTTTTACGGCGATTACTACCGCTAGCAATTCTCTCTCCGTTGCGTGATAACGTTGTTCGGCTGGTTTTAGCATGTAGCTAGCAAACGCGACTACTCGTTCTTTCCCTTCTTCATCTTGCTGTAATAAAACGGCGCCTACCCCGGTCTGCGAGGCATCCGTTTGCAGAATAAAGGGCTTGTTCATATCTGGGAAAGCCAGAACTACACTTTCTATTAATTTACTTTTTAACTTGTCAAAGGCTTCAGCTTCTGACTTTTCCCATCTCCAAGGCACGTTTTTCTTTAGCATTCGAAATAACGGCATAGCTATATCGGCCATGCGGGGCAGATCACTTCGATAAAAATTTACGAGATCCAGAAAGGATCAAAGCGACGATACATTTGTTGGTGTAGGAAAATCTCTAATCGAGTCTACTTTTCTCGGGTCGGTCTCTATTCCGTCAGCTGACACGACGAAGCCTAAAAATTTATTTTTCTTTGAAAGAAACTACATTTCGGGAGGTTGCAAGTTAGATTGGCTTTTCGCAGAGCCTCTAAGACGAATTCTAGATGTTTTAAATGATCTACTAGAGTGGCACTGAAGATAATAATGCCATCCAAATAAGCTAGTCCAAATTGTCCGAAATCTTTCAAAACTAGGTTCATAAGGCGCTTGAAAGTCATAGGAGCCGTTTTCAGTCCGAATGGCATACGGGTATAGTGATATTGACCCTCCGCCATGACAAACGCACTCTTATCTCTCGAATCCTCGTCTAGCTCAATTTGCCAATACCCCGATCGAAGGTCAATTCGGCTAAAATATTTAGCACCTGTTAGGCTATTGAAAATGTTCGGAATGCTAGGCATGGGAAAGGCGTCATCCAGAGTGACGTCGTTTAGACCTCGAGAATCCGAACACAGGCGGTAAGGGTTTTCTTGCTTGTCCACTACTTTCTTACCGACTAAGACCGCTGGTGAGGCCCATGGGGATGCACATGGTTCTATAATACCTCTTTGAAGCATGTCGTCTACTTGTCTTTTGATTTCTGCCCGTTTTGCTGGCGAATACGGGTATGGTCGGCATTTTACAGGCTTCGCTGTTCCAGTTTCAATTTTGTGTTTGACCAGCGACGTGTTTCCAAGCGTGTTCGAGGAGACCACATCTTCGTAAGCCTTTAAGAGCGTTGATAAGGCTACTTGACATTCTGTGATCCTTAACCCACGGCTTAACGTCTTCTATTGTTTTGCCGTAACTGGATAATTCGCTAAGATCTATGGCAGAATAAGTTGCACCAGAATCTACAAAAGCTATCTTTTCGTACTGGTTTATGACCAAAACGACGTGAGGGCAATCTTTGGCATTAGTAGTGTGCAACGAATTAATAGATGCTTTGTTGGGACAGTCTACTCTTTTGTGCCCAACAGCATGACAGGCGAAACATTTCTGGTCTTTCACCAATTGTTTTTCTATTTCGTTTAGGCGCGGGCGCGCGGAAGCGTTATTTTCTCTAGGCTTTTCCGAAATGGTATTTTCGGGCTCTTTTAGCTCTGTCCTCATCTTGGACGTGTTAGTAGATGAACCGTATAAAATCGTGGCTTTCTCCAAATCAGCTGTTACTAATCGGCCGACACGTAGTAACTCCTGAATAGTCTTTTTCGTGATAGAGCGAAGATCGCGACGAAATTCGGGCAAGGCATTGTTAACGACGGTATCGAAAATTACGTCTTCGGCGGTAGAGGGGTCATATTGTTCATAGGCGTCTTGAATTTCCCATACAAATCGTTCAAAATTTTCACTAACCTTTTGCTCTCGGCTGAGGGCAACTTTTAGCAGTTCCATAGGAGTTTTATGGCGAAAGTCACAGAGAAAAGCTGTAGCAAAGTCAGACCAATCCGCGAAAGTTGGTCGGCGGTTCTCAAACCATCTCGATGCGTTTCCTTTAAAGGCACTATTTATAAGGCCCAACCATTGAGTGGACGGCGCCCCACTCATGGTGAAAACCTTTGTGGCATCCCGTAAGAAATGAAAAGCATTTTCATTCTTTTTCCCGCTAAACGTGGCTGTGGCTAACCAGTTATAGCACAAACGAGATCCCATCTTGCTTTCTAACGTAGGCGTAGTCGATATGGTCGATTGATTAAAGTTAGTTGGACCCGTCATAGCAGCGAGTGGACTCGGGTTACTCTGGACGGACCCTGGCTTTGTAACAACAGGCGGTACTGTTTCTAGCGCAGCGAGGCGCTGTTCTATTTGGGTAAATCTGGTATGCGAATCTAGGGCTAGCGTATTTAATTGTTTTGTTTGGACCGATATGTCTTTCTGAATGTCATCGCGTATTTTAACAATGTCCGAACGTAATAAAGTTATGTTAGATGCCATTTGAGAGGCAAAAGTATTAAACGCGTCTGTAAGAACTTGGTTAGGATTTGGTTGCACAGGAACCGTAGATTGGTTTAATTGTAAATTTGATACTTGCGGATTGATTAATGAAAGTACAGGTGGATTTGGTGTACTGGAATGTTGTGGGTTTACCCCTGAGAAGTTTGCAGCCAGTTTGCTACGCGTTGTGTTCGGCGTTTGCACAACGTTCGAAACACTCGGCGATGAAATACGAGTCAGATTATCCATAGAGCGCGAGCGTTCGCGTTTAGTCTTTTTCACGGTATTAATGTCTAGTACCGGCATCGACGGTTTTGGCAGGTTACTTCCGAGAGCGACCGCGACACCATCCCCACCACGAGACGAAGACGCGGGGGACGGAACACGGGTGACGGGCGTCCGAAACATGGCAAACGGACAAAATTAAACAAAAAACGGCACAAGAATAAGCACGTTGGGCGCCATTGTAATGGCCCGTTCGGGGGTGACACTCCGAGCTCGGGTCATTAGAGAAAAGTCAGTCAACATTTCTTAATTTTAAACACTTTATTAAATTCAAAATAATATTTACGAAAAACAAGAAACAAAAAGGCGAGCACGACCTCTTGGATAGGCATCCAAATTCGAACTCTCGAGCTAACAGCTAACAATCGAGGCAATAATATCCCCGGGCATTAGGGTAATAAAAGTTTAACTAGGGGCTTCACAGTACAAAGTTCTAAGAAGGCTCTTTTAGCATGAGAACGCTATGTATTGAAAAACTACACGAAAGAAAAAGTAACATATAAACGAGAAAAAGGGAGAGTAAAGGACAAGTCTAACTGTAACAATAAAGAAAGGAAAAGTCTATCTATTACACCGAAACCCGGCCCGAGTCCGAGTACATAGTTGGTTTTTTGGCCCGGTCCGGCCCGGCCCGTTACATCCACTAACCAAGCCCGGCCCGTGCAGGACTCTGGAGCGTGGTAGTCCACGTTTTTAGGACTAATTAAATATATTAATTATTTTGTGATAAAAAATCACTAGTTTTTATTCAAATGTTTAATTCCTTTTATATTTAGAAAAGCCGTTCTTTTAAGGTATAATGTCATATTACCTGAACTTCTCCTTTAAGGCAAGGTACCCGAGACCACCTTTAAATTTACTATATCATAAACTAATCGTTACGTGACACCGTCTGATATGGTGCTTGGAAAGACTTTGGCATATAATTCACGTCACGCTTGTTTGAGAGCGGAAAAATTAGCAAAACTTTGTTCACGGGACTCCTCTTTCATTATAATTTCGTTCTATCTAACGATTAGTTAAAAATAGGCATTTTCGGTTTAAATTTGCTTACCTGTAGTCCCAGAAATCTGACAGTCACCCCAGTTGCATTATGGGATAAGGGCATAGTTCGTATGAGAAGGAAGCGACGGGTCTTGATGTTGAGGCGGAACACAAGCTTCAATTCTGTAATCACTTCTATCTTCGTGATCTTTCAGAGTTCTAGTGAATATGAAGCTATATCGCTATTATATTCGAAAGTTTTTTATCCACTTGATAATATAATCAATAGAAATAAATTGTACTAAATTATAGCTTAGGAAATATGGTTTTCGTAATACATAAGCCTCTTCTGAAGGATATGCATGTCACGATAGACGCGCATTTGAATTTTCAAACCTAATACTTTTCATCGGAACTCCGGCCCGAGGCCCGGCCCGATCGGGTCGGGCCGAGCCGGGCTTTCCACTTTTGAAAATTGTATCGGGCCGGGCCGGGTCGGGCTTTTAAAATTTTGAAAATTAACGGGCCGGGCCGGGTCGGGCTTTTAAAATTTTGGAAATTAACGGGCCGGGCCGGGCCGGGCCGAACTTGATTATCATTTAATCCAAAGTTCAAATGAAAGATAATTAAATGAGTATAAGCTTCTAAGGACAAATGTAACGAACAATTATCAAAAGAAATGAAAAATACACGACGCTAAAGCAAATATGAATTCAAATCATTGATTTTATGTAAAAAAATATAAAAATTACAACTGCACTACGTGTAACGGGCCGGGCCGGGCCGGGCCGGGCCGGGCTTGGTTAATGCATGTAACGGGCCGGGCCGGACCGGGCCGAAAAACCAACAATGTACTCGGACTCGGGCCGGGTTTCGGGCTTATTTAAAATGCTAAAACCGGGCCGGGCTTGGGTCGGGCCTGAAAAACTCGGCCCGTGCAGGTCTCTGACTCCGGGTCACTATATTGTCTTAGAAAATAAGAATCAAACCAGGTGCCAAAGTACTTAAAGGGACATTATTGACAGAAATTAAGTATTTTTGTTCTGATTACTTATGTTGAAATATGCCGCCTTGAATTCTTTCTGATTTTTGAAGAGCTATTTATAGTATTAAACCATAATTGAAGTTTTGTATCCAAAACATGCATTTGAATTATGGAAAAGCGACCTACCGGCCAATCATCACCCGCGATTTATGAGAGGCAATCCCCAAAGATTATCTCCTAGCATTTTTCTTTGAGGTGATCCGAGCGCTCCCGGAGCGCTCCGAAATAAACAAGACGACCCAAGGCAAAGTTCTTTGACCCAAGGGCTCGTAATAGTAGCCACATCGTACGAGTGAATAGCCCCTCCATACCTACACTATTGAGTGGATAACCCCTCTATACGTTACCCTAATGAGTGAATAACGCTAGCTTTTACAATGCTTAAATGATTTACCGTGCATAAAATCAGAGCGAATAGCCCCTCGATGCCCTACCCTAAACAGTGATAAAAATTTATTTAATATGCTTTTGCCTCTCCAACCGCGAAGTTATATCTCCTGGCCTCGGATAAGATCATGACTCCTAGTTGAAGAGATAGAGAGAGAGAAGGGGACCGTGCCCGTGACAAACCTCTCTCTCCGAGTATAGCGCTTTATTCGAGACCGTTTCTTAACAAGCGATGTTAGGCGAGGCTGTATAGCACTGGGCTAGCAAGTGAAAGGTCCGCGGTTCGATTGTCCGTGGAGGAAGAAATGTTAAAAATATAATTTCTTCCCTGTACTAAGTTTAAAATTCCACCTGTGAACTGCAACGTCAACTAAAAAGAAAAATATTTTCTCTCGACGTTCAAAAATGACGATCGAAAAATTTGATACTGCCAAAGGCAGGACTGTGTCCCCCCTACTACTACTACTACTCCATTGACTGATTTCCATGCGTCCAAAACATACCTTTATTGGATGTAAATGTCGTCTGCTTTACTGTATATTCGCTATGCTTGGAATACTGCTTTAATAATTCGTAAATTTTTATTTCAAAATAGAGAAATAATTCTATATCTAGGTTAATAAGTTTGTAGTAGTAGTCCTACGCTTGACTCGGAGAGGTAAAGTTTTGGTTTTTCAAACTTGTTAACCACTCGCTGCTGCTCTTTTAACTGTTGCTAAGGTAACTGAAATGAAAATGTTGAATTTTGAGAAGAAAACCTGAATTTGACGCGATATAAGTGTTAATTCAATTTTGATGTTTACTTTTTTTCGACACCCCAAAGAATCTTCTTTTATTTTAATAAACCAATGATAGAAAAGTTGGGTATTGAAAGAAAACTAATCAAATTTTCTACGGAAATAAATTCTACTGTTGTTTACGGTTGGCAGACATTCCATTTAGACGACTATTGTCGTTCGATTGTTTTGTGGAAAATAATATAGGTCAGGTTTCAAGGTCCATTCAGGCTACGCTAAAATCTTACGATCAAGTCGGTGAAGTCTTTCTGCTCGTTTCATTTGAATGTGAAAGATTCACTCGTTTAGTTTGAAAATTTTCAGTTCGTCGGGGAGTGTAGTACTGGGAAATTCGTGACATTTGGCATTTACGTAAAGGTTCTTTATTATTTTGTCAAAATAACGGACCAGGTTTAATTTTTTTAAATTTGGTCTTTGGTACAGTCTGATTATCAAAAAGTCTTTACGCGTTGCAGGTTTCGCACATATTTCACTATATTTCGAAGGCTATTCAAGTAAGCGCTCTGAAATAAAGTGCGTTATAATTGTTTCGCATTCCTCTTTCATATTTTACGCGTTTGACAGTTGTCCTTTGCAAACTTATACCGGGAACCGGAAGTGTCAAAATTATTAACTTTTAAAATATTGGATGCCCGCGGTTATAAATGCTATTTTTGGATTCCTTGGGGTCGATTATATTTGAAAAGTTTTCACCAAATTCAATTCAAATGAGAAGGTCACGAGTAATCAGCCTTTATTACAAATATGACATCTTCGATTAGAGTGGCAATAATTAATTAAATATCAAGCTTGTTAGATATTATGGCATTATATGCATATATATAGATGATTGTGGCGCAATACTTAGAAACAAATCAGACGTTCATTAAGAGAAAACACGAGTGTTTTGAAAAGGAGAAGCATTTTGAAAATATTGTTATTTGGGCCATGATATCATAATATTTAGAACTCATATTAATTATGTCTGGGTCTTCGGCCGAACTCATTGCAGCCCAGTGAAAATGTCATTCATGATGGCATGAGCGCTGCATGAGAGCCCTTCAAATAGAAGAATTCGACTATTTCACATATATGAAACAACATCAGAGGAGATAACTTCCATGTTAGGAACATTCGCTACGCGTTTGAGCTTCGCTAAACGGGGGTTGCCTTTAGCCACCCGCGTTTAGCGCAAATGTGAGGCTTATTAATAAAGCCTGCTTCTCTTTTCTATTATTTGTTATTCACATGGAGAAAAGAATACTCGCAAACAAGGCGGACCTATTGCATATGGTCATGTCAGCTTATAACACTTAACCTCCTGATTTCATTTAGCGTTCATGTCTGTCTTTTAATAAATGATTATAAATGCGTCTAAGGGCTAGGGGAGGTCCAGTAAAATATTTCAATAAAGCAAACGACCATTCTTCAATTCGAAACTCGATGGAAGTCTTATTTGAAAATTTTCGTCCAAATTTTATTAATATTTTTTAATAGAGCTATTTCAGAGGGGGTAATGGCTACGTCACCAATGCTATTTGCCCATAGAGAAAATCTGCACAAAATGGCCGCCCTGGTCCGCCAAAGGCAGGCCCAATTTTCGTAGCAGACGAAATTTTTCCCCCACTGAAATAGCTCTATAGAATGGAGAACCGTTTGAAAAGAAATAGAGGGTGGTGTTTGGGGTTCTTTAAGAAAGAAGTTTCGGTTGGCGCTCTTTCCCTACATGATTACAGCTTTTAGTATTAAATTACTTATATTTAATAATAAAATAATAAAAACTTTTAAAATCCTCAATGAGCCAAAGCAAATTTACTTTTATGAATGATCTCTTAGTAAAGAGCGCAAATCACGAGACGAAATTATATTTTTAAGATACTTATTCCGTAGGCAAAGAACCAATGCGAAGGTCTAGGTAGTAGGTATGCGCAGAGTGATTCTTAAAATGATAAAATATTTTGTCTTAAAATTTAGCTGATAAGATAAAGAATCTCAAATCGATTTTATCATATAGGCATATTCCAATTTCAATTTTTATATTTATTATTTTCTACCCTTCGTTCTGCCTGTTATTTCGCAAGCCTGACTTGCCTGATGTATCACCAGGAGCAGATGACAAAGGAGTCTCGGACCGCAGCTTCCACAATGTAGAGGGCAATGGGACCCGCGTACGTCACAGCTGTAGTGGTATCGTTTACCATCTATCAGACAGAATAGCAGACGATGCTTTGGGTGGATTATATCTGGCACCAAAGGCTGCTGGGATTTTTTTTTTTTTGTAAACTTGGATTCGGTGTAGGAAATTTCAGCTTTTATAATAAACATAAAAAACAATTCGTCTTTAAAAATTACAAAACGCAGCTTTAACTTGAAGTAAACTCTAATAATTTTTTCTCTTTTTATTTCAACTTGGTTGTTTCAAATTGAATAGTGTTCTAAAGAAAGTTTCCAATGGTATTTTCATGAAAAGTACGAAACATTTACGTCGCTCAACCTAACCTAACCTTACCTAACCTAACCTGACCTGACCTGACCTAACCTAACCTAACCCTAACCCTAACCCTAACTCAACCTAAACTAAACCGACCCTAACCTAACCTGTCCTAAATCAACGTCACCCCGTTGCATTCGAATCGATAGGATCCCCTCTACGCAAATCCCAGTGGTTCGAAAACCCGCCGTTCCGCTAGTTTCTTATCTAGTTTGGTGTATTTCGGTTGAATTTGATTTCGGTTCATTGGGAATTCGGTCCATTGGGATTATACCTATAAACTAGATCCGCGGAGTCGAGTGTAGTCTTATCATGTTAGACTCAACTTAAATAAAGTGCTTACGTTTCAAACCATTTGCTGACCGACTTCAATTTATAGCATGGTGATAGAGGTGGGATACGACTGCAAACGACTACACCCTAGCCTGGCTACTTAGAAATCGCAACATTCCACATCAAGCACCGAAGCCTAAGCATGACGTCTTTTAAGAGTCCCGTCCAGTTCGAACCAGGTGCTAACCCAGCAGCAAACTGGTTCGAGTACAAGGAATGATATGAAATATATGCCATCGCAGCGAAATTCGCAGCAGAGGAGGACATTGCAACGCAACGAGCCACATTCGTGCACAAACTAGGACCGGCAGGACGCCGAATTTACAATACTTTGCCTATCATCGAAACGAACGACTCAAGGACAGTAGTGGTAATATTAGCATCTTTCGATACCTACTCTAAACCTTACAAGAACCTCCTCTATTTACGTTACGTATTCAAGTTATACTCTTGTTTTGAGAGACTAAAACTTAAACGTGCGAGACTTAGAGAACCCGGATGACTGTCTCATAACAAAACTAATACTTGAATGAGCGAGACTTAATATAGAAAAGCTGGCGCACTGTCTCAAAACAAGAGTATAACTTGAATGCGCCACACTTAATACAGAGAAGCCGGCGGACTGTCTCATTACAAGACTAAAACTGAAAATGCGAGACTTAACATAGTCAAGCCGCCAGATTGTCTCATAACCAAACTAAAACTAAAAAGGCGAGACTTGATATACTAAAACCAGCGGACTGTCTCATAACCAGACTAAAACTGGAAATCCGAGACTTAATATAGTCAAGCCGGCGGACTGTCCCATAACAAGACTAAAACTTGAACGCGCCTGACATAATATATTCTAGAGTAAGAAAAAACAGGCTGAATTTAGAGCATTCGGAAAATTAGTAATAATAATGGACTGTTAACTTTGTCGCTGTTCGGCTTGTGTTTTCATGTATTATCAGTCCCGAGTTTTTAAGACACCTAGCCAACACACGGATTGTTAAAAGATTGGACTGTGGGGCCCATGTGCTACTGGGGGAACTTTTCAATTAAGACAAGTTACCCGAGACCACCTTTTGTATAACTAATAAAGTTACTATGTCATAAACTAATTGTTTCCTGACACCGCCTGATATGGGGGTCTGGGAAGGCTGTAGCATATAAACCACGCCATGCGTGTCTGAGAGCGGAAAAATTTTCTCTTTGCATGGGACTTCTCTTTCGTTATAATTTCGTAATGTCAAACGTTTAGTTAAAAAAAGCCGTTTTTGTTTCAGGTCTTAAGCGTAGATGTTCGCGTTCTTTGAAAATTTGCTTCTTACAACAAGACAGCTTTAGGTATCTAAATTAAAACTGAAATAATAATTAAGAACTGCATCAAAATAGATGACAGCTGCCAAGAAAAATTGTTTTTAAGTAAATAAGTTCATGTATATTTTTTTGTTCAACTTGTGTTTTAATTTAAAAAATTCAACAACTTCATCTTGAATTGCTACAATATAATACTTTGTAAAAGCAAAAATTTTAAAAGATATGTTCCATAAATATGACACTTACTATACAAGTTCGTAATGCCAGAGATTTACTGATCGAGAACGACAAGGGAGAATTAACTATACACGGGTTATCAGTCCATCTTTCTATTAAGTCTGTACTAAGCTTTTGATAGCGTCGCTTTACGAGAATCCATGACTTTCATAATTTCATGAAAGCTCTCAATAAGCAGTGACAAACTTATGGAACATATCTTACGAACTTATGGTATAAGTAATGAAACTGCTGATTAGTATTGTATGCATTAAGAACATCCATAACATTTAGTTTCCTAGTACACCCCCGTATCTAAAGAAATTGTTCACAATGATAAAGAATAGTGATTCATTTATATTATTTTTAACAATAGCATGTATTTAGTTGATTTTCAGCACTGATTACGTAATGTGAATACGAGAGGAAGACCCCCTAGTGGTTTCTGTATCATTCCAGATATCATCGATATTTTGTCTCGATGGAAGGGAGAGTGGACGCTGAACCTAATCAATATGGAGCTAAGAATAATCTTCATCTCTAACATGGCAAATTTGAAACCTGGACAGCCTCGTGGTCCAGCGGAGAAAGTCAGGAAGGCGTACGGATCAATGGGTTTCTCGGCGTTCGGGAGAAATCGTTCTGGAATGAATTTCTCAGGATCGGGATATACATCAGGATCCTTGTGTACATTGGCGATAATTATTGCGACGTTGTTTCCTTTAGGAATTACCACATTGTCGTCTAAAATGAAACGATGAAAATCAGAAAAAGGAAAGTGATCTTGCATCATTTATTTTGCAATAGTGTAGAGTAGAGTAGCAAGAAATGAAAACAACAGTAAGAACGGCAGAAAGGAGGACGATATCAGTTGCAGCTCGGCATTTTCTATACATTATCCACAAATTAGTGGATAACCGATTATATATAAACAAAGTTGTGGATTATAATACGATTAAAAACGTAAGTTCTGTGGATAATTTTCGATTACGGATAAAGATAAAATGCCATGGATAATGGATAGATAAACCCGAGCTCTAACCTCAGTTGAGTTTCTGTACGGTGAAGTTCAAAACTAATTCAATTTGGGAGAGTCAAGTTTTGGCGACTAAAAAATCAGTCGATAATTTTAACTGTTTAGTTTTACTTTTTTGTATTAAATTTTCTCTTATTTTCAAGGTGGGTTGAATTTTTTAATAAGTTCCTTTGATACAAAACTTCACTTTATTACTATGAAATAATGACCCTTTTACAGCCCCCACGGAATTCTAGGTGAACGCTCAGTTACTAACACGAGTACGCTGGCAAACTGAATTGCATTGCATAGGTCTGCACTTGGGAAGAGTCACAAGAGACACATTGCAGCAAACTGCATATTGTCAATTTGCCTTGATTGATTTTAAAGCTAATACAGCAAATAGAGCTGGCAAACGATGAATGAATAAAAATTCTAAATTGTCGTAGACGTAATCACAATACCAGAAGTCCATGAAAATTAGCCTAGGCTAATTTAATGGACTTCTGACAATACGTATTCGTTCGCGCATGCGCTGGTTAAAATCTCGATCCCGTTACCATTATGATATGATTGTACTAAAGCAAATTAATTAACGGAGGTACTAACCAATACGTAAATCGGTCAGCAGAGATCTGGAGATGGCACCAACCGGTGGATAGAGTCGGGCCGCTTCCTATAATTAATGTTTAATAGTTAGCATAATCTCAGATTAATAAGCCATGGATGTGAAAAGGAATAGGAAGGCATATTTGTTTTGGGCATCGTCATCTTTTGTTTCCCTATCGTACAAACTTGGGAAGGAGTCACCCTAAATAGAAATCTCGTCTGCTACTCTGCTTGACTACTTTTTATCATCTCGCCTTAATTTATTATTTGTCATTAACTTAATAACAAATACGCGAAAAAGTTTACGTTTCCTAGGCCTTTGCTTTAATTCTAACTAGGCCATTTGCGTTCTGCCTTCTGAGGTCGCCACATGGTGATAACTTTTTTATTTTAATCCATACTTAGTCCTCTCTGATTACAAAGAAGAAGTCTTGCCTTTATGACGCATTCTAGGTACGTTAGGTTCTTGATGTGGTCTATTTCGATGGGTGTATCAGGGTCAGTACCAAACACCGCATCCATTTCCGCGTGAACCTTGCCAAGGCAATCTTTGTCCAAACCCAATAGGTACAAGGCGAAACTCATGTTCAAGGACGATGTGTCATGACCCTGAAGTTAAGAGAAAAACACAAAGATTAGTGTCATAAATTAAATTTCCATATTAATGGCATGATGTTTTGATTACATGGTGATTGTGGCAATTATAAAAGAAAAAGAACTTTTCGTACCCCTAACAACAATGTTTCGATTTCATCTTGCACATCTTCTAGTCTAAGGCTCTTGTCTCGCATATGCATTTCCAGTACCATATCCAGAAATGATTTTCTGCTCAATTTTGATGGCAGAATATTGTTGTCATATCCTGAAGGATTATTGCGCCAAGCTTCAACAAAATCCTTTTTGCGTTTTTCAATTACCTGGACAATATGTTAATTAGTTCTATGTATACATAATGTTTTTGAAAGGTCCAACAATAATGAAGGAGCGTGTTTATTGGGTCCAACTGAATGGAAAGTATCAAAGGCGCCCCCCCCCCCAAACATTGGTCAGCGAAAAACCTCGACTTGTATAAATAACGTTAATAGTAGTAACAGCCCTCGTAAGAATTTAAACTAGCCGCGTTTTTTGTGGCCTTATTTTGTCTCGAAGGGATGGATACGGATTTTCGTAGGCTACTTGAGTTGGTTTCTAGCTTGCCAAGTACTACCATACATTCATTAAAAACACTTATGTTTTTATTCCTATGAGTTCAAATTCACTTACTTCCATCGTAAACTTTCTGGCGTATTTAAGAGCTTCAAAATATCGCTTCCCTTCGTGAAAATATTTGAAGGTGCAGTCCAACCAATACCAAGGTTTAGGTATGCGCAGCATAACGCTATTCACCAAACTAAAATTAAAAAATTCAGATTTCAGTGGTATGACATTTAAATAGGAGAAGGTATTCACGTCCATAGAACATTTTCATTATCTCATACTTTATGAGGTTACTTATTAGCAGAAGTACATAATACTTCTCTTCGAGAGAAGTGTACTACAAAACGGGGTAATTGTAACATGTTTACATTTGGAGTGAGGTTACATACTAACCGAATCACATACGCGATAAACAGTTCCCCTATCTTTACTGCTTGACTATTTCCCAAGGCGCACTTTTGGATTTGATTGCTGGGGATTTAGTACCAAACAGTTATAGAATTCAGCCCCACCGTGCAATACCCATGTGAAGTTTGATGAGCGGGAGAGCAAACATAAAGGGTGAGCCTGGGAAGAATCATGTTACGTATCTAAAGTATTAAGAGGGTACAGAGTGTCATCCTTCTTCTAATATCCCCTTCTGTTAGAAGTCATCTTTCCCTTCAAATATGTCAGAGATTAGATTTTAAACTAAAAAGTTTCAAAATATTTGAACTAGGTCAACAAAAGTGTGGAAAGAATTAGACCTCCGGTAATGTATTGAACATAAAAGATACGTCACATGACTGTGTTATTTATTAGGCTATTGTAAGAGACATTTATTTGGTGTAATAATACATACGTGTCTATGCAATGCAAGTATTTTGAGTCTTGACTTTCCTGAATTCCCATTTTTACACCGGTTGAAGTTTCTAAATAAATATTACCATTAATTTTTTCCGCAAAGGATATAATTGAAATAATTTAGTATACCCAAAATGATGTCGAGTGTACAGTAGCCCATGAGAGGAATTATGTCAGTGGGCTTATTTACTAGGGCATTCAAATTCGATACCAAAATCAGAGAATTCTCGTAGAATACGTCGAAGTATGATTCGACCACCTTTTGGTGCAGAGTTGGAGCTAGCACCTTGCGCCTATCCCTCCATATTTTTTCGTCACTGTGAATGAAAAACAAGATCAGACCATAATCAAGGTAAACAGATCTTTAAAATGAATTCGCCTGAAGGGGCGCTTTTGATCGAATATATAGTGGTTTAGTGCATGGGCTAATGCTTTGCACCTCTTTCTGTACTTGAACCCGAGGTTTAAAAATTGACGTTCAAAACATCTCTGCACAACTCTTCAAGAAAACGACACGGTTATGACCAGGGTGGGAAATAAGGTTTTTTAACTGGACATTAGGCCAGCGATGCCACTATCCTGAAATAAATGAACTGGTTCATGACCATTGACCAGGGCACGTGGTCTGCTAAACTAATGAAAAGTATAAGTTAAATATTTGAGTTCATGTCTGAACCCTGGTTACCCTTGAATTTTTTTATTGCTCCCGTGGACCACTGACCGCCCTCCGACTTAATTTTTAAACCGGTCCAGGCAATTTTTAAACCGGTCATTTGTCCTATGCCACCGCCTTATTTCCCACGCTGGTTATGACTAGGGATGAACCGGTACCGATAATCGGGGTTTCCCGATAGTGTCGGATCGGTTGGTTTAACATGATACTAACCCGATATTCGTTTAATATGCATTAGATGGCGCTGCATGATATTTTTAGTTCTTTCAGTAATGCATTGATGGTGATAATATGTTATTTCTATGAATGCCAATCGTGATGATTTCTCATTTAGATAAATAGTTAACTATTAACTAATAACTAATAAGCAAAAATACCTATAAAAATGTTGATAAAAATATGAAGAAATATTTTATATTAACATATCTTGAAGTGATTGGTTTTGAATAAATTAAATTTTTGCTTTCAATTCTTCAATGATCACTCAACGAACAATTACTAGAAGTATAAGGATAAAAGGGCCTCTCAGCATATACTAGATACAAAAGACAAGCCGTGATATTATTTTAGAAATACCTCTAAACATTGCATGTATTTAGTAGTATAATTCAGGAAATTAGTCTTCAAATCATTTCCTAGTATTTTTGATACATATGTAAATGGCACGGTCCAACTAAAAATAACGGTATCGGTTCCTGTTTGCACCGGTATCGATTGGTATCGGGTTAAGTCGGGTATCGGCCATCTCTAGATATGACGTAGTCTTGTTGCTATATAGCTACGACATAACACGAGGCATGATCTATGGAGCTAACGTTTCTACTATAAGTTTAGACTAGAGATAGAAAATGATCTCTTATTACAAAATAATTAGCATTTAATTAGTCTTAAAAACGAGGTCTACTGCACTGCCCTTGGGTAAGTGGCGTCTGCTAAACCGAACACTCTTACCCCTTTCTCATCCTTACCTATCTCATCAACCAATCCCGTAGGCTTAAGAGATTCGAGCTAGCAGACGCCACTATTATTAAGGTTAGTTGGACTCACGTTATACTCCTTTACCCATAAAGGCTCCCTTCTCTTCTGTCATTAGCATAAGTTTATAACATATGTTCCATAAGTATGACACTACCGATACTTTGTAATGCTAGAGACTTCCAGCTCGAGCTAGTTCGAGAACGACGCCAGAATTGACTATACGCGGTATCTTCCTATTTAGTCTGTACTAAGCCTTTAACAGCGTCTCACCAGGCGTCGCTTTACAAGAATCTATGACGTTTCACCTACGTCACTTCATGACAAGCTCTCATTAACCAGTGACACACTTATGGAACCTGTCTTATAAACTTATGGTATTAGACATAGGATAGAGTTTTTACCTTGTTAGTAAGCCATTGCGCAACCATCCTTTGATGAAATGATACATTTGTGGAGATTTTTGTACATTTTCCTTGCACTTCAAAAGATGCTAGATGTCAAGGGACAATTGAATTAACTTACTTTCTAATCGATTTAGTGGTAAAACCAGCGAAATTGTACCTTGGCGGTGGACGCTTTGAATGCGACGAAGTATGTTTGAAAAGCAAAACTGACGTGTACCATCGGAGCGCCATTCGCCATTGGATGCATTGCGACAATTCTTTCATATATTCCTTCATAAAGGAGAGAATAAAATGGTAAAGAAAACCACTGTCTATTCGATTAAGACTATAAAATGAACATCAAAACATAATTTCAAATTGCAATACATGTAATAATTTCTAATTTCTGCCCTTTTCGTGGGTTTGAAAAAGTGTCGCCAATGATTGTGTATAAATGCAGTTTTTTAAGGACTGCGAAGCAAAACTCGTTTATGGTGAGTTTTGTTAATGATTTGAATGTCATTTTATCATAATAGATCAAATAAAAAAATGGTTATTATTATAATGAAATGTCATTCCCTTTAAGATGATATCTATATCTATATAAATCAAAGTCCTGACTGACTGACTGACACACTGACTGATAATCAACACCCAGCCCAAACCGCTTGCCCTAGAAGGCTGAAAATTTGCAGGAACGTTACTCATACGAAGTAGGCACGTACTAAGATAGATTTTTCCAATCCGCCACCATCTTAAAAAATGGCGACCAGAAATGTAAAACATTTTCTCTATGCAACAGAGTCCGCGCGTTTCAAACGATTTCGCAAGTATTTAGTACACTGGTTTTCTTTGACCTATAGGTGGGTTGAATGGTCTTTCGTGTTCGATTTGTTGCCATATTTTTAAATGGCGGCCAAAAACTTAAAACCGTTCTTTATAGAATAATGTCCGCGTGAAAAATAATAAAAAATGTCCCTAGGGGCTGACGGGCAACGCCGAGTGCCCTCGCTCCTAGGGTGCTACAAAAATATCAGTCATCAGTAAAATCTACCCATTCTTTATATCATTTTGATGGAAGTTCTTATTACACGCGAGCGACGCCGCGGGTAACAGCTAGTAATTACATATTAAGATATTTTTGGCCATTTTTTGCTGATGCCTGGTTTATAGGCATTAGCATAAGTTTATAAGTTATGTTGCATACTAAGTATGACATACCTATACTTCGTAATGCCAGAGACTTACTAAGAGCTAGCTCGAGAAAGACAGGCGAGAATTGACTAAACTCGGTTCATCTTCCTATTTAATCTGTACAAAGCCTTTGACAGCGCCTCACCTGTCTATCTATGACCTACGTCACTTCATGAAAAGCTCTCAGTAACTAGTGACAGACTTACGGAACACATCTTATAAACTTATGGTCACTTACTAATTTCCAGAGGAATCTTGCTTTTGGTTAGAAATAACGGTACTAAAAAGTCAATAATTGCAGTGTAGCACGAACCCAATCTGGGAACAGTTTCGAATACGGTTTTAGTCTTGGATTTTTTAAAAATTTTGAAAAGTTGAATTGCGAGGAAAGCAATAATTCCGGCAAATAAGCAAGAAAGACTGCTTGGAAATGTCAACTCCATCATTGCACATTCAAGTATCGTCGAACTTAAAAACGAGTTTAGTTTGCAGTTTATATTTTTACAAGTTTCAAACCTTGTTTTTTTTATACTCTCGTATCTTTCAAGATAAAACAAAAACAAGTTGGGAAGATAAAAAATTAGCTCTCCAAGGCAAGGCGAATGATCGTAGGTATTATTATTATCATCATAAGGTCGGAAGACATGTTCCATATGTTTGACACTGGTTACGTCATAGATTCTAGTAAACCGACGCCTGGTGAGGCGCTGTCAAAGGCTTAATACAGACTAAATAGGAAGATGAACTGCACAATTATCCGCGTTGTAATGAATTCTCACTTATCGTTCTCGAACTAGCTCTCAGTAAGTCTCTAGCATTTCGAAGTATAGGAAGTGTTATAGTTATACGATGATAACGGAGTATAATCCAATGTTATAGATTGGGCCAGAGGGGCCTAGGTGGATAGACAATGAGTCAGAAGGCAATAAGTACAGTAAGTAATCTGGTGGGGTTAGCGCTTTCGATTCCGGACTGTGGCACCGGGTGAAAATCTGGGAACAAACCCTCCTGCGTAGTGTTTGCAAGTTCTCTCTCCGCTTGTTAAAAGGAGTTTTCCTCCGCGGTATAACCCGGTTTCTCCTTTCCATCAAAACTAACGGTATTAGGTAGTATAGGGCGCCGTAGGTTAACTGTGGCATAGCGGCTAGCCACCACCCCTCTATGCAATGTAAAGGGACCCACCTGTAAAGAAGCCTCAGGCTTAGTGTGGAAATCCCTTCATAGACAAAGCCTAGATTATTATTATTATAGACAATGACCAGAAGATAGTGGTGTTAGTAGCCAATGTGCACAGATTGGTGTCTGTGTGGAATTTACGATAAACTAGGCAGGTGAAGATATAGTGGTAGTAATGTACAATAGCTACCTTTGTGAAATACTATTTTCGGAAATTGCGAACACTATTGCTCCGATTTGAAAACTAGGAACGCGGTGTACTAGAAAGACGACAGACAAACACCCAGACATACTAACATGGACGTCCAGTGTAATATCTCTCCGTCATATACGTCACTTAGAGAGGTAAACATTTAGAGATAAACTATCTATCTTAACTATATCTTATATAATTTTCGAACAAATTCCCAAACAAGTTGGGAAAACCAAAATATTACCTCTCCGAGGAGGACTACTTACAAACTTACTTACCCAGATATGGAAATGTTTCTTTTTTAAGAACAAATACTGAAGTTAAAATTTATGAAATATTAAAGCAGTATACAAAGCATAGCAAATATACTGTAAATCAGACGACATTTTACATCCAATAAGGATATACTTGTACACATTAAAATCATCCGATGGGGAAAAACGGGAAATGAAGAGCTAAACCTTTGGAGGGATATTACATTTACGTTTTTGTAAAGGCCGAATTTTCTACTCCTCAACTGTATGCCCTCTATGTTCAAAGCCATATTCACAACAGGGTTGCCATGTAAACACTATCCTCTCGTTTCACCTCAACGATTTTCTTAGTTTGTCAACATGACTGTTAACGTTACATAACACCAAAGCTTATTTGTGGCTACACACACTGGAAGTAAATGCGCACCATAAATAGCATGAAAACACGAAGCTATAATCCGATTACGATCAGACCTTTCACTGGTCTGGGCTGCGTCCAGCAGAGCTCCCCAAAATGACAGCGGATTTTGGAAAACGGTTACCGGTGAGATCTGTCGTCATAGCTTTTTTCCGGTCATCGGTGTTTTAAAAATGACGCTAGCGCAATAAAGCGTGCAAGGTACCAAGGCTTAACAAAAATTGTATGATAACATATTTAAAGAGATAGATAACAACGTCTTTTATAATTAAAATTAGAAAGTAACATGTCTCTTAAAATTCTCGCGTCATCAAATGGTTTCACGCCAATTAAATAGCTATAGTCCCATCAGAATCAGCAAGAGCTATTTGTATTAATTCCTCCATGTTTTTTCGCCAAGCTGAGAACTACGCGTTTTACGTCACGTTTTCCCAAAACCCGACTATTTTCTTTGAAGACCGCGCTGGCTCAGCGCTGAGCACCGTGACGTCTAATTCAAAAGCAAAATCCCGTCCTGTACGACACTGCTAACAGCGCTGAGCTCTGCTGAACGCGGCCCAGATATCCACCATGATTATAAAATCTAAGCCTAATTATTTAACAGTGTATTTAACTTTCGGCTCACTCTGAACCGTTAATGTCTCTGCATTACAGAAACGAAAACCAAACCCAAGCGTTTACTTTTTGGTTTACTAGGCCTGTTGACAAATAAAAATACATTTGACCAATATCGTTGCGTTCGTTTTGAAATTACTATAGAAAGGATTATGCTATAAACAGATGTAGTATAGCTTAAGTAATATATAAACATCCATTTCAAATAACATATTAAAAAACATTCTTGGAATATCAAAATGAAACAGAGCTTTAAAGCTACAAAAGTACTAAATGCATCGTAATAACGAAAAAGATTTCCACATATTCAATTTATATTATGAAAAAGTGAATATTAAGGTTCTGTAGGATTTCTTAACACATCAAAACAAAGCGAACTGCTAACTCGGCGCACTAGTGTGACAACGGACAGACACACACAGACAAAAAAATAGACTGCTTTTTAACTCTTTCCGTTTTAATTTTGAGTTTAGAAACAAGATTATCTTAAATATTAAAATAAATATAATTAATATTAAATATTTTCTTCGTTAGTTGTTCGCCTTATTGAGCGTTACATCGTCTTGATAAAGAACAATTAAACATTCTTGAGAGACTTGACTAATATTGGCGTTTAAAATGAAGCATACGCCGGTTGCTTCACCTTATTCTAATAGGTAGTATATAAGGATTTCGAATCGCAGCTATGGATAAGAACAGCGCAATTGCGTGAACCTTTGGTGGAAGCCCCGCCATTGGGAGGCCGGACGTTTCTCGTAACCCTGGCCGATCGCCGCGTATGTCTTAACCTTAAGGATGATGATGGAGTAGAAGCCAGGTGTGCAGACTGGTGTCCATGTGGGATGGACAAAAACTATGAACAGAAGATGGTGGTGTAGAAGCCAGGTGTACAGACTGGTGTCCATGTGGGATGGACAAAAACAATGACCAGAAGATGGTGGTGTAGAAGCCAGGTGTACAGACTGGTGTCCATGTGGGATGGACAAAAACAATGACCAGAAGATGGTGGTGTAGAAGCCAGGTGTACAGACTGGTGTCCATGTGGGATGGACAAAAACAAAGACGAGAAGATGGTGGTGTAGAAGCCAGGTGTACAGACTGGTGTCCATGTGGGATGGACAAAAACAAAGACCAGAAGATGGTGGTGTTAGAAGCCAGTAAGTACAGACTGGTGTCTTTGTGGGATAGACAAAAGCAACGTCCAGAGGTGGTGTGGTGTTAGAAGCCAGTGAATACAGATTGGTGTTCATGTGGAATGGACAATTGACTAGTCAGATGAAATAGTAGTGGTCAGTTGAATTGTGGATAGCCTCAAGTTTGAATTTCCGGGAACTGTGAATGCGGTCCGGAAATGGCGAAACATTTGCTTCGATTCGGAAATGC